>JAOPUI010000092.1:7869638-7886793 GCA_027123135.1 Urophycis floridana | reverse complement strand
CGCACGCACACGCACGCACACACACACACACACACACTCAGACACACACGCACACACACACTCAGACACACACACACACATACACACACACACACACACTTGATGCATCAGCATATCCTCAGGTTAGATATGCAAACTATAGTAATTTAGATATCGTAATTAATTCACTAGAGATTTGAGGCTTGGTCTAGGATAACCTTGGGCTAGTTATGTTAACCATTATATGGCCTCCCATGTATAACCCCCTCCATACCACTAATTCAAAGTCATTGAAGTCCAAGTTAACACCAACTAACTACTCAAAGACACCTTCTGTGGACACTGGGAACACTTTATACCAAAAGCCTGAAAGAGTAAAAAAAGAGAAAAAACTCGAGCACAGGTAAGACAGACGTTTGTCTGCCATGCGGTACGTATGCCCTGCTTTTTTATGGCAATCATAATTGATCTCAGTGATTAAGTCAAAGACAATAATAAACTGGAAGCCATTGTATTTGAATGGTTTTGCAGTATAGGCCACTTGACAAGCACTTCTTATTTTGGTATCACAGACTTTTGGATTAGGCTATCGCAAAACATTGACATGGCGCATTACTTATTTATTATCTACAATGTTGTGGTTTGTCTTCGGTTTTAGTCGTTTTAGTTTTCCCCAAGTTCAATGTGCAATGCATGTATCTACCAATGGGGGCAGACGAGGCGGAAACAAATCAGGTCAGTGGGACAAACGGGCCATAATCGAATAATTAATTTCAAAAGCAATACATTGTCCGACCTTCATTTATTGATTAAAGCCTACATTGCACAAATAATTCGACACTCAATAAAAGTGCAACAAATTCAATATAGATATACATTTCGTTGACAAATGGGTGGGAACATGGGTTTATAGGACGGGATCTGACGACGATCAACAACATGAGCTCGCTCTCCTATTGGTCAGAAGCACAACAGGCTGCGCTGTCAGCCAATTGGACTCTGTTGCGGTGGAAGCTTGCGGGCCCACAGCATTAGTTATGCAAATCCTTAACTGAAGTCGAGTGGCCACACTACCGGTACAATACTTTGCTAGGTTCATATACTTTATACAATGGAACATATTACATTCGTGATGTTGCCGTTAGATCAGTAGGGTTGTGTTTCATTTGATGACCGTTGTGTTTTAAGTGATTGGAGAACAACGGTGAGGGATATTTCATAAAGGGAAGATGACGGTAACTGTCACCGAAACTGAAAGCTAAAAGCTAGCTAGCTAACGCACCTCTTTGTCTGACAGGACAACTCGTGCTCTTTTGTTCGTCTTTTTTCTTTGTTCACTAGATATAGGATCTTTTACGATAGGAATTGAATAAGCCGTAGCAAGTTGTAGAAGAACTATAAAATGCAAATCGCTAAAAAATATTTCACAGAAGGCCTGATCCAGTTTACGATCTTGCTTAGTTTGATTGGAGTTCGTGTTGATGTCGACAGCTACCTGAATGGCTATCTCCCCCCTCTGTTGGACGTTAACTTGGGTCCCAGCTCTGCTTACACCCAGACACCCTTCCATAGTTTGAGAGATAACCTAGACGGATACAGCGTGCACCCCAAATGTCCCGAATTGGACTATTTCTTCGCCACTCGTCGGCTCCTCGACGAGGTGCGTACTTTGGGTTCTCCGAGGTTCCCCACGCAGCTGAACGCATGGCTGGTGCACCAAGTGTCTGACAGTGAGCAGCCCGACCCAGTAGAGTCATCGGACGGCAACAACAGGATCGACATCAACTTAGAGGTGGGAAGCACCTCGGACAATGCCGACGACGACGGCAAACATCTGCAGAGCAGCAGCCCAGAAGAAAGCACGAACCCACAGCAGGTCGCTGAGCAGCGGCCCTGCACGTCTGGAGCCTGCCAGTCCCCCAAGGAGGTCAGTCTGCACCTCAACTAACGCTGTCAAGACATAACAAGACATACCATCTCAGTCTTATTTTGGCGTCGATATGTACCAAATGGTTATGCCGAGGATGTACTCGTTATCTAGTGTACTGTGATAATGTAAGCTGTGAACTAACAGTGTACTGTTAAACACAACTTTACTGATGGCTAACAGCCAGCTAGCTTGCATTCACATACATTACAGCTGCATTGCATTAGTTTCATGTTGTTGCCCTGAATGGATGACAGATGTTGATACCTATACGTTGTTGATCTCACTTTCGGTTGTCATTAACATGGACCCTATGCCTTTCAAAGTGAAAGTTAATCACGCACTCTTTGAACACTAGTTGTGTAATGCATCATATTGTCATAACTTTACACACGGGGTTTGTTTGTTTGTTGTTCATGTTGTTTATGTCACTATATGAAAGTGTTTCAACGTGTTTTCGTAGCGTTTTCAACAATGCCTAAATGTCCCATGCACCTGTCCATGTACGAACATGTCTAGACTCGACTTCCCGAGGACGGTTGAACCAACTTTATTTATGTTGTCCTTCTCCTTTATTTCCCGTATTGTAGTTCTCTGAGCACACTGTCAATCATTTATTTAGATTGAAAAGCCCAAAAGTGAGTGTCAATATGTACTGCCCTGAGGGCCTACATGTTATGCCCATGGTGAGGGCCTGCATGTTATGCCCATGGTGAGGGCCAACATGTTATGCCCATGGTGAGGGCCTACATGTTATGTTAATGGTGAGGGCCCACATGTTATGTTAATGGTGAGGGCCTACATGTTATGTCCATGGTGAGGCCACTGTGCTGTGTTGGAGGTGACAGCTGCAGTGTGCTTGGCCCTGAGCTGGTTTGATGTAGCTGAAGGTGTCACTTGTAATTGTATCCTCTTGTCCACCATATGTGGCCCTGAGGGCAGGATTAGAGCTTAAATTCACTTCCACCAAGTTGTGGTGAAGAGGCACATTGCTCAATCCCTTTGATTATGTATTAATTGTTTAGTTAAATCATCTAAAAAGGTAAAGTTTGTGTTGGCACATTTCGGCTAATCAAGATGAGCTTCAACAAGGAACAGGGAAGTGTTTATGGCTGCAAGTGAAAACCTCGCAGCCGTTGACTTTGAAAAGCCTCCTGAGCAGAGGACAAGCCCCAACAGAAACCAGAATGTGACTGGTGGATTACTTTTTGTTTGATTGTTCCCTTCAGCAGTATCAGTACACTTGTATCCCTATTGTTAGTGAAACATGAACAGATTATACATTTGTACTTCAGCTTCCTTTTCAACCACCTGTAAACTCATCCCTTAGCTGACTTGTCCATGTCTTTTGTTGCTGTAGACCTGCTGTGAGGATTACCACGAGAAAAACGAAATCTGCCAATTAGTGCAGCTATCCTGCTCGCATATCTGGTTGTTTATGAATGCAACACTTGCATTTATAGTTAATCCAATATTGAGTGTGTTAAATGACTTGTGTCCAGCCTCACTGGGAAGTCACTTGAAAGTGTGTTAGATGACTTGACATACGTGTGTTGGCCTAGATGTTACCCATTGAGCAATGAGGAGAGTGCACTTCCGTTATTCTATCGAGTGTGAAGGCTGTACAACAGCTGGGTAAGTTGTTCTGCTTCAATCGGCCATTTTAGTATCTGAAGGGGCCTCTAGCCACTGTTGCTTGCAATATTACACACACACACGCTAACACTTTGTACTTTCAACTCTATTACTTTCTACAAATCCCCTTGAAGCTGTGACACACAGCGTCACCTTGACTTCAAGCCACAGTCATAGACGGCCTTCACCCCATACAATGATGATGACAGTGGTTGAGGTTGTGGTCATATGTGAGCAGGATGATAACAGTGGTTGAGGTTGTGGTCATATGTGAGCAGGATGATAACAGTGGTTGAGGTTGTGCTCAGCATCCGTTGGAGTGGCTGTTATTCCGTCAGCAGTTACAACCCCTGCTCATTAACATATGGCCTTTCGGTCATGGCACCAGTACCCTTGTATGACGTGTCCACTCCTAAACAATGAGCGGGTTATGTCCCCTGTGCTGCAGGCCTTGCCCCTCATCTGGGTTAACAGAGGAGGCTGTGCTGCTGTCGGTGGTGAGAATCTGTCCATCTTCTCAGTGTTCTTCCCTCTGCCCCCCACTAGGAGCACCATGGTCCTGGAGAGGAGGAGCAGACATCACCGAGTCAGCTGGCTCAGAGCTCCAGTCTTGAGCAAGAGGTACAGGCCCATGTTCAGTCTGTTCACTGCATACATGTCCCGTCCTGTTTTGACGTTAGTCTCGATTATAACAGCTGTAGTGAATTTCTTACCAATTGGGAGCAGAACAACTTGAATATACACCCTTACCCTTCCTAAGGGTGTTTTATTTAAGTGTAACGAACCCCTCGTTTCAGCTTGAATTCAAACACTGACACAAAAAAAGATTAAGACATAGGTGAGCATCCCCCCCCTTCTTCTGGGACAGAGGGGGGCGGTGCCTGCAGGGTTGGGGGGCGGTGCTTGCAGGGTTAGTGGGCGGTGCTTGCAGGGTTAGTGGGCGGTGCCTGGAGGGTTAGTGGGCGGTGCCTGCAGGGTTAGTGGGCGGTGCCTGCAGGGTTGGGGGGCGGTGCCTGCAGGGTTAGTGGGCGGTGCCTGCAGGGTTAGTGGGCGGTGCCTGCAGGGTTAGTGAGCGGTGCTTGCAGGGTTAGTGGGCGGTGCTTGCAGGGTTAGTGGCCGGTACCTGCAGGGTTAGTGGGCGGTGCCTGCAGGGTTAGTGGGCGGTGCCTGCAGGGTTAGTGGGCGGTGCTTGCAGGGTTAGTGGGCGGTGCCTGCAGGGTTAGTGGGCGGTGCCTGCAGGGTTAGTGGGCGCCCCACCCTGTTCAGCCTGTGACTCAGTCGTCCTAACCTAAACACAGTTATCTCTGCACGGCTAGCGAGGCGTGGCCAGGGAGCGGCCCTTCGCCCCGAGGAAAGCGGTTGGTTGCGGCGGCTCATCAGTTAAGGCTGACCCAGGCGGGGCGTTCCCTGCCCGTTGCTCCTCTGGCGCCCCACTTCAGAGCGCTTTATGGAAGGCCTGTCGGTATCTGTTGAATGTGTGATACAGTCTTAACTTGTGAAAAAAAAAAACCCACATGACCCTGTAGAATAGTCCAAGGTTCATGACAGCAGATAGGAGGGAGTGGAGCCTGGCCCTAGCGGTGTTTATCGAACCCTGACCCTGAGGAGGACACCCGGCTGTCTTCAGGCCCCTGATTGGTGCAGCTCTCTGCTCCCCTTCCTGTTGCTTTTGCTTTGCTTGTCATGAGATGAGAAAATGAAACTAAACTGAACTTTGCTGAATGGACTGAATAAAGCTTCAAGTTTATTGTCACATGCTGGATAACAATGGACGTCATTACCAGCAGTGAAATTCTTGTTACTCCAGTGGGTCAACTTTGGTAATAAAAACAAACATATAAATACAAATGAAAGAAAAACAGAGGCAATGTAAACACAAAATAACAATAAGATAGACTCCAGGGAAGGTCAATGCAACCACGGTTCCATGTCGAATTCAGGATGATGGAATTGAGTGGAACCCTGGCCTCTTTCAAGGAGACAGAACATTTCTTTCAATAAAAGGTGTTATATTTGGAAATTTATGACACTGATTTCTGGTGAATTTTTTCACCAGCCAAAAGACCAAAAGAGAGGCTAACCTGAGGCCCTGAAATGATCTGTCTATTGGTTGTGTATCGCACACACTAACGACATAACGTTGCTACCAAGCAATTGCTGTCCAAATGAGTGTAGCTGAAAGGCTGACAGGTGTGTGAGATAGAATGCTACAGGATACATTGGAGGGAAGGCAAACACACCACTCTGCCACGGCCGGTTCAACCGCCGTGGATAACGACACTGAGGCATCAACATCTTCAGGTAATTCATTAACCAAGTTGTCGATGATGAATTGTCTTTTTTCACTGTTTTGGTTGATGTTGGCGTAGCATTTTTGCAATGTCCCAAACATTAGTATGACTAGAATTGCATTCTGTTTATGGGGAAATATTAGAATATGGGAGAGTGAATGACCTAGACACACACACAAACCAATTTATGTTGTGTAAGATTTCACTTTGCTAGGCGTTTTATTCCAAATGTACAGTTGTTGTTGTTGTTGTCAGCTCGTGGGTTGTGTTGTTTACACTGTTGCTTCCATTGACAGGCCACCCAGTCCCTCAACACGCCCCTGTGTCACTCAGAGCCCCAGAGGTTGACCCCTACATCCTGGCTCAGAATGGTTCCTGCTAGAGTCACTCCCTACTGAGACTGCTCCATCTTGGGAAGGATAGGGGTGTTGGGATTTAGCTTTGTGTTGTGTATAAAATGTGGAAAATAAATAACAGTGTTGAAATTGGGAAGTTTTATTAGAGTTGAGAACTTATTTATTACAACTGACTTACATTTTGATTATTCCAAGTAACACGTACTGTTGAATACTGTGTTCTGGCTTCTGTTAGTAACTTGTTAGTTACTTTTACCTTTGATCAGGTTGTCAGTAATGACACTCTCAGAGCGTTCTGTTGTCTGAGCCCATGCTTTGTTCAATCAGCAGCCTTGGTGGATTCAGTTGTTGTGGTGGTGATTCCTCACTCCTGCTACATGCGGCTGCTACATAGCTGCTATCGTTAGCTGGTTGCTAATAAAAGTCTTCATGATACTGTATGTTAGATTTGATAATGTTGGGTGCACAGGTTTTGGTGCTGTATTGAACATGTTGATCTGTATAATAAAAGTGAAGACAATAGTTTCTTATCGTCATTCAGTGTTCAGCTAAAACAAAGGGTGACTGTGAAGTATATCTGTCCCTCAAGCAGGGACACACAATGTGATATTTCATTGATCAAATCTTTTTTTATGGAAATATTTTTGTATACTTTTGAAAACCTAATGACTATTAAACTTGAACTGATGTAGGCTGTTGGGACCACCCTCCTTTCCAATAAAACAAAACAAAACATTTGGACAGACTTTCATTCATTTGTTACAATGAAATTGTTCTTATTGGTTAACAGTCTGTTGCAATGTATGGCAATAATTGATCAAATAAATTCTGTTTTTGCAGGATCTACTGAATGACAACACAGCCCTCTCAGAGCCAGCAGCAGAACCTCATGCTTCTGCTGTCAACCAGCATTGGAGTAATTTCCTCTCTCTGCCCATCACTGACCTGGATGTAAGTTGTGTTCCTCTCTCAAACAACAGAGCAGAGTGTTTGCCTTCTGTTTAGTTTCCATCTACTTTGCGTCATCTTTTATCACACTTCACTAAACCATCTGTATCGTCTCAGGACTTGGACTCCTTGGTGACGGAGCGTCTGTCTGACCTGGACGCTGACATCACAGGAGCCATCAGCCAGGACGTCAGCCTGCGTGATGCCGTGGTGGCCGGCACACAGGCCTTCGGCCGCACCGCAGGCCGGCCTGAGGCCCGCCCGCTGGCACCGCAGCCACCGCCACCGCTGCTCCTCATGGAGTCCACCAACTCCTCCCACCTGGACTCGTCTGCGGGTATGACCCTGGACCTGGCCGGCCCCTTCGCCTCGGGGTACAACGTCTCCAGGAACGGGAGCTCCCACCAGGCGATGGCCGGCTGCCTGGACGAGGCCGTGTTTGACCAGATCAACCTGCTCGGTTTGGGGGGCATGGATGCCATCGATAGCCACCTGCTGAACTGTCTGGAGAGCATCGATCCGAGGCTGCTGGAGGATCTGGACTCGGACTCTGGTCTGTCCTTGGAGAGCGGCTCCCACGGCCCTGCTTCACCAGGTTGGTTGTGATGGTCCACAGTTACAGGGGACCACATTAAAGGGCTACATGACAGTGTTTAGTTGATTCACACTTTGGACTCACCTGTTGCGTGATGTTCTTCCCAGGCACCTCGGTGGTGTCATCCTCCTCCAGCTCTTACTGTGAGGACGACCGTGGCGCCACAGGCTACAGCAGCGAGGTGGACTCCATCCACTCCAAGGGCATCGCCGGCTACTCTCCTGTGTGGTCCCTGGAGGACCTCAGCGACGGCGTGTGGCACGACCACAGCTACTCCACGCCTGCCCTGTTTCCCCAGCCCGCCGTGGCGTCCTTCCCCCACAAAGGCATCAAGGAGGAGCCCCTCAGCGACGAGGAGGACCAGGGCCTGGACAGCAGGGAGATGAGCCGCGACGAGATGCGAGCGCGGGCCCTCCGCATCCCCTTCACGGCGCTGCAGATCGTCAACATGCCCGTGGACGAGTTCCTGGAGGTCCTGGAGGCCCACGGCTTCTCTGGAGAACAGGTGACCCTGCTGAGGGACATCCGGAGGCGGGGGAAGAACAAGCTGGCGGCCCAGAACTGCCGCAAGCGCAAGCTGGACGCCATCACGGGCCTCCAGGAGGAGGTGGCGAGGCTGCAGGCCCAGAGGAACAGGCTTCTCAGGGAGAAGCAGCTCACAGCCAAGACCATGGGGGCGGTGGGCCACCAGATCAAGCAGCTGAGCAGGGACGTCTTGTCCAGGCTGAGGGATGACTCGGGACGACCCCTGCACCCGGACAGATACACCCTGCAGAGCGGGGCGAACGGGCGCGTCTCTGTCCAGCCTGTCAGGAGGCCTGCAGTCTCCAGCACAGCGGGCAGTAAAACAGACAAGAGAAAGAAGGACAAGAGGACGAAGCAGTGATGCAACGCGGCCAGCTGGGACCTGCCGCCGCTGCTCCTCCAGAACTGGCCTGGCCATGGTGAAGGTTCTCTTCTTTCTGAGGGCCTGACGGATTAAATGCTCTTCTGAGCTACAAGGGGTGATGACTACACAACCTGAAAAATACAGTTCACAACACCTGTAAATAAACGTTCTCTTGGGATAAAATGTAGCTGACACACTGGACAGTAGAATGTGGTTCACTGATCATCGAGGTGATTGGTCGGTTTCAGAGCGTACTTGCCTTTCCAAGCCACTTTCCTCTCTTTCTCCTCTCTGTTTGTGAATTTGATTTGTTATTGTACCACTTTCCGACCGGACGGTAGTTAATACAGCCAGGTTGGGATATGGCATCAAGGCAGGTTTACAGTGATATGTGAATTAGATGCATCTATATATATACAGTATATATAGGTGTCTATATACAGCTCCCCCACCCAAACCCCACTAGCCCCTACCTTCCCAGTACACCCCAACAATGTCCTTGATTGTAGACTGTAACTATTTAAGTGTTTCTGAAAGATATACGAGTGTCTTGAGACCGTCAAGGGCAGTTCATATATTTAATTATCTGTGGAATTATACATTCATGTTACTGTTGGGGGCAAGAGAAAACCATTCATGGCTACGCATTGATACAATGTGATGGCACATTAATAAAATAAACCCCACAAATGCAGTTCACAAACACTGCGGAGATTTCCAAAATGGGGATGTTATCGACCCTTATGTCATTTGGAGATATTCCTAACTTGAAGGCCTTAATTCAAATAAATGTTTGTTTTTATATTTGTGTATCTGTGATACATGGACTGCACTCATACCAGTGTAATGTTTTACTTAAAGCATTTGTAAGTTCAAAGAGTGGTTTGCATACATATTATTTCATATTATATTATTTAGTAGCTCTTCTTCTCTACTAAGGATGTGTGGGTGGGTGTTTAAAATTGCAATCCACCCTTTATGATTAACTTTACACCTAAGCACTCTCAAAGTCATTCAGTCTGATGGCTCCATTCAGTAGGCTAGCTGTGGCTTTGGCAATCGCAGTTTCCAAATCCAGTTTCTTATCTCTTACTTTCAAAATGACAGAATACAATCAATGCGTCCATTATAAGATCACTTGAATACTGCTTTTTTTTTGAAGATCTTATACCAGATCTTTTTATTTACAGTCTTCAGCATTTACATATGATACATTTAATTTGAAAACATGAGTACTATACTGTTTGAAGCTAAAGCAGGTTACATATGAGTTGAGCCTCAGGTTTTAACGTGAATGGTTCTTGGGCCGATAGCGAGCACCAAGTAAACCTATGCACATGACCATGGGGCAGTCGGGGGTCTTCAGTCATGCTACCAAGTCAACAGTACCCCAAAGTCCATATGTATCCTATGATCCAGGTATGTCCAATCTGATAGCATTCAGTAAGTAGATTCATGCACGGTGTTTGAATTTAGGTACCGTTGAGAGATCACATTTTTGCCTATGTGCATGTATGTTATGCACTCCATAAGAAAATGTTTGTTTCGTGGTGTTATGGTCACTAAACCACAAGTTGTTCACCAACCATTCACCAACGATTGGCCAAAGTTTATGATGGTTGTTAGGATTGGCCCAAGAGAAACTGTACCAATGAAAAATCCTATATGCAGTTTTGGATGTGTGTGAGTGTGAGTGTGAACGTGAGGTCGGGGATAATGAGGAAAGATGCACTAAATGTATAACGCTTTGGTGCAACGCCTTTTGGTTCTTCAATATTCACCTTTTTTGGCCCATATTTTTTATAGGTGACATTGGTTGTAAGTGTTTTAAGCATGACATAACAGTGATTGAAGAATGCTGTGCTGCACTATTCAATACAACAAACGTTTTGTATTTTTTGGTTTAAGAAAATAAAGTATTAAAAACCTTCCTCTTCATGTACTACTGCTATTCAAATGAACTTTACGTTTTCGAATGGGCGTCAGGCGACCTTCAAGTGGTGCGTATGTTTAATTCTTACTAAATATAATTAGATGTAGGCCAAATGCTTAAAATCCATTGACGATGGTGGGTCGTTCATGTTGAGCCCTATGGTTGAGCCCCACGGCCGCTCGGCCACGGGACCGTGCATCCTGCATTAAACGCGTGAACGCGCATCTATTGGGCGTACAGGTGCCGTCTCCTCTTCTCTGTCTACCTCGTGACTGTGAGCTTCGTAAAAGTCGGCTACCTAGGCTACGCCTTAACTCTGCAATATCACGCATTCTCGCTCTAGGGACTATTTTGGAGCTGGGGATTTAAATTGAAACTCCCCTCGGCCACAGCCAGTGACGGCCGGTGACGCCCGGTTCCTGTCGCTCCGCGGCACCCGTAGGAAGTATAAAAGAAGTTGGTTCGAGCGCGCGCGGTACTCTCGCGTGCAGAGTGAGCAGAGCCGAGCGTCGCAGTGGCAGGCCGCGTGAGCAACCCAGACCCTGTTGTAAGATATCCTCCATTACGGCTCAAGTGTCTAACAACAGTATTACTCAATGTTTGTCACACCAGTTTGCGATTAGAAAGACAATCTACTGTCATGTTTGAATGTCCACCCACATTACCCGAAGTATAAATATCGTGTACGTGGTTGTATCTTAACTCTGACTGATGTGCAGTCGTAATGTATTCTAAACGGCTGTATAGTTGTATAGTGTCTGTGTTAGGGAGAACTACGGAGAACACGGTTCTGTGTCTGTGTAGGGGAGAACACGGTGCAGTCAGTGATCACCGATGTAACGTCGCTCCTCCAGGCCGGAGGAGTTAGCATACGGGCCTAGTGTTTTGCTAGCTAGCCTAGCCTAGCCTTAGCTGCCCCTCGCAGACAACAATGGCAGTGGCCCAGTTATGTTTTGAAATTTCCTTTCGTTGCGAAGGAAACGACATGTACAATTGGCTTTTTAACCTTTCGTTTTGTGCTCTATTGAGTGCAACATAAATGTACTCTTTGCCAAAGCAATTCGAATGAGTGATGTTCTGCAGGTAAGACGCTTACATAGGCAAACATTCCCACCGGGTTCACCAGAGCACGCACTTTTTTGCTTTAGAGGTTGTTAATGAACGCAATGTTGGCCACCTAAGTGCATGCATTTGTACCTGACTCATGACGTTTGTTGTTTAACAGCACAACATGGGCAAGAAGCAGAACACCAAGTCCGCTAAAAAGGATGTAGCGGAAGAACCGGAGGAGTTCGTGGTGGAGAAAGTACTTGACCAGCGAATTGTAAACGGCAAAGTGGAGTTCTTCCTGAAATGGAAAGGCTTTACAGAGTGAGTAAACTGTGCTGAGCACCCCTATCCCCTGCAAAGGTTCTACCCTGCTATGGGGTTGTACTGTGTGTTTGTCCATTCTATACTACCATTCATCTGTGATTTTGAGTTGGATATGCTGCTTGTGTCACATATACTGTGCATGTATCATTATTGTATACATTTGTATTTCTGCCCATCGTTACTTAGAGCTGATAACACCTGGGAGCCAGAGGAGAATCTGGATTGCCCAGAGCTCATTTCAGCCTTTTTGGAGGCACATAAGAACATTAAAGAGAAGCCTGCCGCTGTCAAGAGGAAGGGCTCTACAGAAGAAACTGAGCCAGAAGCCAAAAAGAAGGACGTGGTTAGTTTGAGTGCACAAGCTCCAACGTCCCCCATAAGAACATTCACTGCAAATGACTAAGACTGAAGAATGCCAACACTAATCACACCTTCTGTCTCGAAGAGTGATAAGCCTCGAGGATTTGCCAGGAACCTAGACCCAGAGAGGATCATCGGGGCCACAGACAGCAGTGGAGAGCTCATGTTCTTGATGAAATGGTAACTCACTATTACTCTCACCATTATGGAGTATTTATAAGTGACACACATGACTGCACCCACTTGTACGGCCACATTGTGATGTTTGGCAAGGAGAACAACCATGTGAAACACAGTGGACGGTGTGATCCGGGGCACTAGTCCTCCAGGAGCTGTTCAGGGCTCGTCAGGGACACGTCTTCCTGGGGGTATCCTGTGGAGCACGACAGTATCCATGCGTTCATGCTGAAGTTGCTTTTTCTAAACCTGTAAAGTAAAAGTTACCTGTGCAACAGCCATTGTTTACACTCACCTCTGCTGTATGTACAACTATGCAATGACCGTTACATCATCACATAGCAGCAGTTTTTCTCTATAAACCAAGCATGCAGTTTAGTTTGAACATATTGTGATATAATTTGCTAATGAATGAACAGCAGTGTGACAATTGCCAAGAATACTTGCATGTTTGCCATAGAAATAACTTATTTTTGGCCTTTTTGTGGTGGCCACTTTTTACAAGCAGGAAAACTCCTGTTTTTGCAGTGTTTTGACTTGTTGGAGATCAATGACTCCATCCCAATGCAAACAGGTGTGCATGTCATGCAGTTGACCATTTGAATAACATGCGCTCAAGTGCTTTAGCATGCAAATAAAGTGCTTCACAGGCTGTATCCAAATCGTTTACGCTGACAATCTGAATGGGTAGATCAAGAGAACAACGTGGGACAGTTTGTAGAAACAAATAAACCACCACTAACACACAACCCGTTCTTTTGTTTGTCCAACAGGAAGGACTCTGACGAGGCAGATCTAGTTCCAGCCCGTGAAGCAAACTCTCGCTGTCCTCAGGTGGTCATCTCCTTCTACGAGGAGAGGCTGACATGGCATTCCTGTCCAGAGGATGAGGCGTAGGTCTGCTTCCTGTCCAGAGGATGAGGCGTAGGTCTGCTTCCTGTCCAGAGGATGAGGCGTAGGTCTGCTTCCTGTCCCTTTACGTTCCTCCCTAAAGCTGACCTGTTTTTAGGCTACCTTGTTAGTTTTTTTTTAGTTTACCGTTAGTGTGGTTGTAAATAGGACAACTACTTTTGTACATATTTTTAAGATGTTGGAAACATTGATGCTGCATAATCCAGTTGCGCCTTTGAAAAATGCATTTTTGTATTCTACTCCTGTAAACATCCTTTAAAATTGTTCAATAAAAACTTTTTTTTGCTACCCAGTTCTGTAGCTTGTTTGAAACGGGTCTATGATATGGAATGGGTTCCTCTTGAGCAGATTCTACCGATTACTCAATGTGAACATTCTGAATTGTTTGCCAACACTCATGAACATGTGCTGTCTCATATATAATGTAGTGTAAAGTGATGAGGTGTCACCAACAGGGGAGGAGAGCTGTCCCATGATGGGCATTAGGGCATTGCTGATGGACTCTGGCCTCATCTTGCAGTTCTCTAGAGGTTTCCATGGCAACTCTTAGAGATTGGGGTTTCCATGGAAAATCCTGACTGATTATATGCAGACAATGGAGAACTGTCACTGATGGGTTGTAATTAAGTTCTTCCAAATGGTATGCCAAACCATTAGTCTAATCAACAGTAACAGTCCGCTGAGTGTTAGCACTCAAACCTTGTTAATCACTGATATCTGGAAAGTGATGTATTGTTAACAAAGAAGCTATAGATTGAAGATGTGCATAACAAATATCTCAAACCATATTGTTTTCTTCCTCTGAACATCTGAGAGCAGTGATAACAGGTTTTACTTGTTATATTGATGCTAAACATAACTAAGTGAAACATGTAATCTTATTTTAACATGTATACTGTACCACCTTGTGGGATAATTTTGTTAGACTTATTTGTTTGCCTAACTAAAGTATGTTAATCGACACTGCAAAACCAATGTTAAAAGTCCTCACTCAATTTAAGTTATGTCTTTGGGATATAAGTGAAATGGCATTTAAGTGTAAACTCACATTCACCAAGTGATTATTTTTTTAATGGATCACCTGGACATCAGAAGGATGACTGGACTGCACCAAGAAGGGTCATCTGAAGGGTCTGACTGACATGTGTGTCTCTGGGACAACTGGACACACACTACAGATTGAGGTTACTTCACACTGGCCTGTGCTCCAGCGAGCGGTGCCCCAGGACCGGAGACCCCCAGTCACCATCCCAGACCAACCAGCTGGTGTCGGGGGGCAGGGGTCACATGGTGCAGGGGTCACATGGTGCAGGGGGCAGCGGCCTCCCCCCGGTGAGTGAGGGTCCGGTCAGGGCTCTGGGACACTGTGGGACACTGTGGGACACTGTGGGACACTCTGCAGACACTCTGGGACACTCTGCAGACACTCTGCAGACACCCCGCCAGGCCAGAGGCTCTTCACCTTGGAGACCGGCTGCGGATTTCCAAACAGCATTTGACAAAAGTTCCAACTTTTGGGAGAAGGTGGGTCGACAGGGTTGAGGAAATTTGCCGCTCCTGTGTGTCACAGTCCATGTAGGTGAGCTTACTTCTTATTGTTGCTGTAGTGTCTAGAATGCAGGGACTGCCAACATGGTTCAGTCTCTGATACCCAGGACACCCCCCGCAAAAAAAACCAACCCACATCTAAAATGTGTGTGTGTGTGTTTGTCAAAATGTACAAGGGGTTGGTTCTGTGATGAGGATACGTCCCAGTGAGAGGAATGGATGTATAACCCGTGTGGCAAATGCAAATAAGGAGCTTGTCAGCTTGACCACTGTATGCTAATAAGCAGACCTTACCCTCATGTTGATTGTGGTGATGTCATGAACGTCCAGGGTTCACTTCAGGTGATTTGAGCAATAGCCTGTGTTGTAGGATGACCTGGAAGCCCAGAAGGAACTGGTTTGGTCTGGTGTGATTCCTGCTGTCAAATCGAAATGAGTAACTCGAACGTATGGAATGCTAGACTTGATTTAATGAACGCTCAACTCAATGTATGTCACGCCTATTATGTCAGGCTATGCATATGCAAATTGCCTAATTACAAATGAAATGGGCAAAATGACAGGGTCATGAATGTGAATGATTTGACGCAACGTATTACAAAATGTATGAGCTGTAAAATAAAAATGCCCACCATTTTAAGGTTCATTTAAATAAATTGGCACAAAGCAAAGAAACTGTAACGTTTTAGTATGCAGGCTGTTACAAACTCCAATCGAGAATACCTTCAGTATCAATAATGCTTTTTAGTATTATATTCCATTCATTATTATTCGATTTCATTACTATATTCTATAAAATATAATTCCTACACGATCTTTGAAGACTTTCTCTCTTCGTTTAAGCACCTCCCCTTGCAGGTGAAACAACTTAGAAATCACCATCAGGTGTGCATACGGTGAAAAAATAAACGTCCTTTAGTCTTGCAATACAGCAGCATAAGTTTTTCATTACTTTATGTACATTTGAGGGGATGCCATTTGAGTTTGTTTTTGTTTAGTTTAGTTTTGACATTATTGTTGGTTGTGCAAAGCAAAGCACGTGTCTTTTAACCGATTTGCCTGAACCGCAGAACCCTCCCGAAGCACCGCACTGAGGGTCGCCAGCTCACCACAAGTGATTTATTCGAGGCTCGGGCGCCACTGCTGCTCTTCCCCCTGTGTGCTCTGATTCTAGAATATCTCCGACATAATCAGATTCAAGTAAGGTGAGCATACTTGCTTTTTATAATAGTTCTACTCCATGTTTTACTTTTGAGGCTGTTGTGTACAGTCTAGTTCGAACTGCCTTACTTTATTGATGCATTGATCCCCTTAATTAAGGCTCCTTAACTGTTCGGACTAACCCATGACTGTGTGAGTTACGCTGAGGTCTTGGTTGTGTGAAGGTTCTCCACAGCTGGACTTCTTCGACTGGCGAGATCTGCAGTCTCAACCTGTTGCGCTTCAAACTGCGTGTTGCATTGTCGTCTGCAAACGGGTAACGTTTTAATATTTTGTTTGGGGAGTCAGCAGGAGACTAGATAGACTAGATGGTATGACTGTCGTGTATTGCAATAGGAAATAGTTTTTGTATTTGTTTGCTATCGTCGTCAAGCAAAGGTCCTTTTTACTTGAGTTCCAAGAATGTAATGTCCAGTCTGTTTCAGCGCTGTGGTCCACATCGACAGCCATCCTTTAATGGCTCGCATGTGATGTTTTGCTGAGTGGAGAACCGCTGGGGTGAAGGGTTACATCATGTTGTCAGCATGCACGGCGCTTTCCTCCTCTCATGATATGGGACATGGGCCTCACGGAATGTTTGAACGTTTATCTACTGCCCACATCACAAACGGAGACGTATTTTCTTACAATAAATATTATTGTAACCGGTTATTGAAACATTACCTCTGACCAGCCTGCTTTGTCGTAATTGAGTATGGCTATCAGGCTCCAGCAATTAGCTGATCTGATAAACTGAACATTTGCACCAATCCTATTGTTACTACAAGTGCATGTGTCATACAATTTTGGAACATGTTTTACTTGCTTAACTTTAAATAAAGGATGTTAAGATTTGAATTTGCAAATCTTCACCTTTACGTTTCATTCAATTGCAACTGGCTCAACTACTTCTACTCTTATCTATTGGTGTTTGCTCATGAAAGTATGGGGCTTTCACAAAACCATTTCACAATCTACTCATGGTATATTGGAGTGTGTATTTGCTTGTCATTGCTGTGGTGGTTCTTCGT
>JAOPUI010000092.1:7760456-7773560 GCA_027123135.1 Urophycis floridana | reverse complement strand
GATTACACAAGAACGAGTTTCAAGCACATCCAATTTGCTAAGTTAACTGATTGCTCGTATACAACGGAGATAAGTGCGAAAATACTAAGCGCAGAATATCAAACAGCACACACACACACACACACACACACACTCACACACACAGACAAAAAAACTACAATGTTACTCTGCCATGACCTAGAGATTTGCTATATATCTTTCAAGTATATTAGACTTTTCCATGAGCAATACAAAAAATGATAATACTGATAAAAATGGACTTACGTTTGCCTCACTTCATTTACACCGTATGTTAAAACCAAGTCCTAGGCATTGAACGTGAGTTCCACTTTTTTGTATCATAATAATAAACAAATACATGTACACTTCAGTTGCCGTCTTGGGTGATCGGAGGTGAATTTCAAGCTTATATGACGTGGACAAACGAAGAGCAGATGTTGTCAAAGGACGGTGGACGGTGTGACCCCCAATGGCAGAAGTTTGGGAGAAGAGGAGGTTTGGTGGGGGGGGGGGATTACAACATGTGTGACACACCGGAAAGTCGGTCCACAAAAATTTCCACTTTTGTAATTTGCAATTCTCAGTCTGTGTTGTGGTCTGGGTTTGGCTGCGCGTCACGTTCACGCACTATAGACTGGCGGCGCACGGTGTAGGCACGAGCTGCTGCCCTGCTTTGATCTGCTGCTGCTGGGCCCCAGACACTGACGGCGAGGCTGTGTTGGAGGAGCGGATCTTCGTGTTGGGCAGCTTGTGGTCCTTCTTCCATTTCATTCGCCGGTTCTGGAACCAAATCTTCACCTGACGTTCGGACAGACACATGGTGTGCGCGATCTCCACCCGCCTGCGTCGGGTCAGATAACGGTTGAAGTGGAATTCTTTTTCTAACTCAAGAGCCTGCTGGCGAGTGTAGGCGGTGCGGGATCTCTTGGGCACTCCTCCGTTGTAACTGGCGGTGACTGTAAAAACCACGCACATGCAAAGCAAGCAGGTGTTACGTGAAGCGAGTTTGTTTTCATTCTACAAAAAAAAATCCCCACGATTTGATATAAAACGAAAGAATATCAAGACGAGGTGGCTTAATGGCGATTACTAACCCACTTTTTTGCCTCATGTTCTCTCTCGTTTCGAGCGCAGAAATGCGCTTAATTTGGCGATGCCGCGTGTGGTAGAATTCGTACCCAGGGACAGATTAGGCGTACAAATGATTAACCAAACAGCAGGACTAAATATCATACTTTGGCTTTGGTCCACCCGTAGAGGTAGTTTAGGTTAAAAAGCAACAAAGGCACATGGCCCAGACAGACGAACACAGGCAATAAAATTTACGAGGGTCCTTAATTACCGACCCCGCTGCTCGATAGTCGTAAATTGCAGTTGTAAGGGCGCTAGTAGTGCAGCCTCAATGGGTTTGCGTATGTTCCAGTGGCCGCCTCTCTGTGCTTCGACCATTTAACTGTAACGATAACTCACCGTTACTAACGTGGACCTTTTTCATCCATGGATAGACCACCGGCTCCTTGCCCTTTGGTACGCCGGGATATGGCTCATTTGCAAGGCTGCAGTCTTTGCTGGTATTCGTCCCTGCGCCGCTCTCTGGAACCGTATTGAGGCGAGTACCGTGGCTCTGGGGAACGGGCTGCGGCTGTGTGTGATGTCCATCGCTGAAATCGTCCAGTCCGTTGGTGGGGACATTGCCGTAATCGTAGCTCGGATCTGTGTAGTTTGACCTCGGATAGGATGCGTCGTCGTGATGGGGAAAACCTGTATCTTTTTGCCGTTCGTAGTAATCACCGGGTGTGGGGATGTATCCGCTTTGTTGATATTCGTCGCATGGAGGAAAGGATGGTTCGATATAGTTCGAGTTTATCAAATAGGAACTCATGGTCATTAATTTGTGAAGTGCAACAATACTAATTTTTATCGCGCTGTCGTTTTTCTGATCTCCACAAAACCCTCCTACTCCCTGTCAAATGTACAAAGTTGTCTGGTCACGTGTAAACCACCACCAATCACGGTGTCTCCTGTGGGCATCATGTAAACAGGAACCAATGGAAAGCATGGCATTTGGCACAACGAAAATTGCTCGGACTAGCTTACGTTGGTGTTTTCCTTATTAAATCAGAGTATATAAAGAAAATCCAATCAAGTGACTTGTTTACTGCATGGTCCGAATGGACAGTGTCCGCAGACCCTTATATAGGCCTATATCCAAGAACACTCAGCATCCCATTGTGTATGAAACCAAAGTTATTGATGGGAATGGACTTCTTCACAAACAAAAGAATATCTCTGATGGAAAATTATATGAATAATAGGTTAGCGTGGGTTTTAGTACACATCTCTGCCAACGACTGTGTGAACTGGCACCGGAACAGGCAGACACGTTATCACGTTATCATAAGAAAAAAAAAAGGTTATCTTTTAGTGAAGAGAAGGAGACTCTGCGAACAGCAGGTTTTATATTACGACATTAAGAAACCTTTGACTCCACACTCCTCTCGTGAGCTTGAATCTAAACACAATGTTGCCCAAGCTACATCAATCTCAAGGTTTTACGCATTACGTCATTAATAAACCACTTTTCCTAACAAAAGGAAGGATAACTGTATTTTTCCACTTCTGTTTTAACATTTTTTACCGAGCAATTGACCTACACACTGTCGACATAATCAAATATCTTTCTAAAATTGATTTTATTTTCTACTCAATCCCAAACGTTGGAGCGTTTTTTTCTTTTTCTTTTTTCTTGAATGAACAAGTGTATGCAGCACCACGCAAGCCCTCCCGCAAGCCCCCCTGGTCTTTCGATAGTAAGATAGAGTGCGTGATTTACACCGCACCGTTCTATAGTGGATGCCCCGACGCAGTAGCACAACAACTTTTTCTGCAAGTAATTAGTGTCTGAAATACAAGCCCTTCAAGGAAATCTATAACCTCGAGTTGAGTAACACAATTTGCAGAGACACTCGTATGCAACAAAAGGCTGTAACAATTAGGCCTGTATTAGTAGGCCTCTATAAACATGAATAATATAGAAGGGATCACCAGCTATAAATGAATATCAAGGATCATATTTTTTTGCTGAATTTATTACTATTATTAATATTGTACTCTTGTTGTGATTATTATTATTATAAGTAATAATTTTACATATTTGGTGTTGATTGCAGAACCCGTAGAAGACATTAATGGGTAGAGGGAAAGGTCTATATGAACAAATAAGCTTTCATTCCTTGAGTCATGCATTCATAGACTCAGGAGAATAAAATTGTCCAGGAGAAAAGCGCAGAAGCAGACAATAAACCAACAAGATGAAATATAGCAGCTGCTGACCGTATCGCTCCTCTGCCCATAGAGTCACGCAAATCTCCATCTTCACAACGTGTTTCTTCACATATCCGCACAGAACAAATCCAACGTGAACAACTGTGTAATTCCCTTTGAGCATAAGATACTTTACAGAAGTTATCCTTAACTGTCCACTCGGAGAAGCCCCTGCCCCTGAAGGACGGGGACAAACCT
The DNA here is from genome assembly GCA_027123135.1 of Urophycis floridana. Lineage (NCBI taxonomy): Eukaryota > Metazoa > Chordata > Actinopteri > Gadiformes > Phycidae > Urophycis > Urophycis floridana. The sequence goes on along the minus strand of JAOPUI010000092.1, from coordinate 7,770,038 downwards.
CGGAAATATTGAAAGCGTTCTTTTCCCCTTTTTCTCCCCGCCATTGTATTCGCGGCCCTAAACAGAGATAACTTCTGCTTGACCCCAAAGTGACACCGTTTCCATTTTGTTTCTGATTAATCTTGGGCATTGACAGTCTTTGTTAAACAACAAGGCGTGCCCTTCTCTAAAGAGGCGACATTTTCATATCTGTTAGACGCAGTGACCTGGGCTTCACCCCGGACTTGGACTTCACAATCTCCAACGTCTACCCAACTCTGGGGGAGATGGGAGAGCACTTAACACGGGTCAACACCACGGGACGTCCCAACGAGATACTGAAATACTGGGCAAATTCCGTCATTTGAAAAACGTCAAGCGTCGTACTAAAAGTGCTTAAAGCGAGGCGACAGACGCTCTTATATAGTTCAATGTTAAATGGATCTAAATATCTACAGTGTGGCAATCATGGTGTCTATCTTTATATATGTATTTATATGATGAGCTTTTTACTTCAAATCGTGTATGGTTATTTGCATGCTGCAAACTGCAGCATGCAAGTGCAGCTCAGCCAGCTCGTGACGCCAGTCCACACTGAAAGGTCAAATCTTTTTTTCGTTTAACATTTGGGGTATTTTGTTGTCTATTTCTTTTGTACCGCAAACTATGCTGTTTTTATATAATATACAAGAGCCACCACTTGCTGCGAGTTATTTAGGGGATGGATTTATATGTAACATCCCTCTGTTTTAACTAACTCATGCAGAATTGAGTGGTACCCCACACACGGGCAGTATCCATACGTTTGGAAGACAAGCTAAGAGGTAATTTATCAACATAATGTTACAAGGTAAGACAACTTCACGTGATATCTAAATGTACAGTCTACTGCCAGCGTAGACCAGAGGGTGCGAGGTAGAGAAAGGGATGGGTCAGTTGGACTATTATCCACTTACAGTAAGTCACTCTGGCGTGAATGACTTCTTTCTTTTTTGACAGGTCAGTCTACTTGTTGCTGTAGCATGTAGCAAGGACCTCGGGATGGGTATTAAAGTATCAACTGTGATTAATGCAGGACATACTTTGTCACCCTGCCTGCAGACTGAAAGCTTATTGCCCTATCTTGTAAAACTGCAAAACCTGAGTTAGCCTCACGCCTTAATTTGGTGTATCATGTCCAAAAAGTTGCTTAAGCCTGTTGAGGCGCATTAAGATACAAACGAAATATTATTCAGTTAGATATCCAGTTACATATTCAGTTCTAAGTTATTACAATATAAAATGCAACAAGGTTATTTTAGAAACTGGTACTCCACAGGATTATCGGCCCTGTACACTAGGCCAGATTGTGTTTACACCCAGATAATCCTACATCCAAATCACGCTGGCACTTCGGAAAGGATATACTGTGAAGTGAATGTTTATTTAACTGATAGCACTTCACAAATACAGTGCACTGTACAATTAGATGATAAGACGAGTGCTATGACGATGGCAACACTTTAAATTGCAGCCTTCGCTGTACGTCCCTTCGCAGAAGCCCGCAGAAAGGGAGAGTTTCCAGCAGTGTGGAAGCGGGGTGGGTGAAAACACGCAGCGTGTGGGACGAACACGATGTGCTGTTTAATAGCAGTGGACCTGCACACACACATATACACACTGTGTATGTCAACGTCTGAACAAACGGAATGCTCCGTTACCGCAACCAATGCAAATACAACAGCGAGCAGATGTAAATTCATAGGCACAGTGTCAATGTGAGTAAGATGTAACATTGAGCCTCTAACAAAGTTGTTTTGAGATTACGACCGAATACAGTGTCATGTGACGGATTCGATGTAAAAACAATAACGTATAGATAATGAATGGAAATGTTACAGAAACATAAGAGCAAGCAAGCAACAACCAACCAAACAAATTGTCTGATCAATCTAAGCATGATCAATACTAAATGATCAATATGAAAACCCAAACCTACAAGTGCACCGTTTCCTCCGGCATGGGACTGGTCCGCTCAGTTTTTAAGAAATAAATTATTTATTTTTATCTAAATAAACCACCATATTATGGCTTGCACCCTGTATTAATTGAATATGCCTTATTTGTTTTTTTATATTAGTGTTTTAGTTAAGTAATAGTTTTTTTTATATTGTGCCATAAACGGATATATTTGATATTGTTCTCTATTTACTTGCTATGAAATGGCCAGCCTATGTTTTCTATATCGCGTAAGTTTATATGAAAATATCTTTGACAATGAAGTTTCACGCCACGGACCGTTATGTTTGGCAGACGCAGTTTGAGGTTAGACAGGACAGTGCGTTTTAGAGAGAGGGGAAGACATGCAGCAAATGGCCGCAGGTTAGAGTCAAACCCGGGACTAAGCACGTGCTATTGGCGGTGACTCACGTGCTCTACCTGCTGAGCTGTCATGGCACGGCCGAGAATGCTGGTTTAAGCTCAGACATGGTCACTACAAGTCAAGTGTATATTAAAGGTTTTAGGGGGTGAAAAGGGCAGACATGTTGTCTACTCCCGTGGCATGCGTGCATTTGAGTGAAGTCATTGTTAAAAACTATAGGATGTTTCGGACACCATACTTGCAAGTTCGGAAAAACTGCAAGACAGACAGACAGACAAAGATGAACGTGCTGTGGTTCATCTGTTGGTTGTACGTGACTCAAAGATGGCACTTTCAGCTGCACGGTTTCCCTGCAATCACAGACAGGAAGTGTTTTGACTTTCTGTATGACTCTGGCTACCAGCCTGCTGGGTTGTAGTGGGCGAGGTCCCCAAACCGTGATTGGTGTTGTATTGATCCCCACAGACAGAAACCATGTCTGAATCAGTTGATCAGTTTTTGAAGTATTTTGCTATTTTGTGTCAAACCTTCAAGGAATTTAATTAGGATTTCAGTAACCCTCAGTGTTCAGACACAAGCAACACACAACAATAAAAGCATAGTTGTTGAATAGTCAAGAACTGGAATGTCAAATTGAATATTTGATTATTTGAAATACTGGTTTCCCATGTTAGTTTTTCATGTAGAATATCATCCCCCGGCAGCAATGACTCACTGAGCCTTGTCGCTGATTCTGGTTCCAGCGGGCAGATGTTTTGTTCTGCGGGTTTGGGCAGGTTGGTACAGCACGAGACGAAATGAGTCTCGCTTCCTATTCTCTCTCTCTCTCTCTCTCTGTCTCTGTCTCTGTCTCTGTCTCTCTCTCTCTCTCTCTCTCTCTCTGCTGTCCATGAAAATAACCACTGCGTCGTTTCAACGGCTGAAGCACAGCTGCTGGTTGACGTCTGTAGCGTCGGCGTGCACCCAGGAGGTTGTGGTGGGCGACGCCTGCCTGCCTGTGAACTGGTGCACTGGCCCTCCTGCACATATGAGCCCCGCGTGAACGGAGTCAGCCACCTGCAGGGGATTGACGAGCTTGTCCTGAAAAGGAATAGACATGCATGTGTGATATACAAATGTATGTTACACAAATAAACATGGTCGTTTAAAGAAAAACAAAAAAAAATAACAAAACAATAACTGAACCCCTCGACTTAAAAAAAACATCAAATCAAGGGGTTGATTTATTTGTATGTATATTCAGAATATGCATTCATGCGTATTTATATTATACTGTGTTGTATACTAAAAGAGTAATTCTTTCTTGCTATGTTGTGTAAAAACAAATTCAAAAACTGAACCCCTTTACCTGATGACCACAAATGATTACCTGATTACACTTAAACATGTGTATTTGTATTCATATACATATTTGCATATTATACAGTGTATGCTGTCGGTTTCCTGACTCAGTGCAGTCGCGTGCCCAGCGCTTCCTCTTCCTGTGACTGCAGCAGTATGCGGTTCCTATGTGCCTCTTCAGATATTAGTCAACCTGGAAACGCAATGTTTCCATCGTGTTTCATTGAGATGAAAGTATATCACGGTGGTGCTGACAACATATGACTCAAGGACAGAAACACTATTGTTTTCTGTTGTTTGGGGCAGCCGCGGCTTACTGGTTAGGGCTTCGGACTTGTAACCAGAGGGATGTCGGTTTGAACCCCGACCAGTACGAACGGCTGAAGTGCCCTTGAGCAAGGCACCTAACCCCTCACTGCTCCCCGAGTGCTACTGTTGCGGGCAGCTCACTGCATCGGCTTTAGTGTGTGCTTCACGTCACTGTGTGCCTCACCATCACTGTTTGCTGTGTATTTCACTAATTCAGGATTAGGTTAAATGCAGAGACCAAATTTCCCTCACGGGATCAAAAGAGTAATTCTTCTTCTACATCTCATGATCACCTTTTATTGATGATCAGATTGTCGATCATCATGTGCTAATGAAATGTCCTCCGGTGTTCAGGAAAGCAACAACATGGTGGTGCCCGCCATGCAGCTGGCCAGCAAGATCCCAGACATGTCTGTCCAGCTGTGGTCTTCAGCACTGCTCAAAGGTAGATCATCATCAACATCAAAACGTCCTTGCCCGCGTGGGTGCTGTTTTTATCCAGTCACGACGGAGATAAACGTAAAACAGAGTTGGATTCAATCGATTGAGCATCCTTACCGTTCTTTCTTTGAATTTTCTCAAATGAAAGGGTAAGGTCTGCAGTATTCCACAATTTCCGCATTGTCAATATTTTTCGGAAAGAGGGAAAGCTACAATTGACTAATCCAGTGGCATTTAGTTTTTCTTTATAATTAAGTACAGTGAGTTTTTAATGAATAGCAAGTTGTATACAATGGTGACAATCGCATGGCATGCTTGTTTAATGCTATTTGCTTTAGAAGGGTTATGGTGTTGTACCCTCAAATCTGTGGCCAATAAGAAAAGACGGTTGTGTTGGTTGCATTGGTTAAGGACCCTCCTTCTATCCCTCTCCCTCATTTATCAATGGGAAATGAACACTATGCTTGCCACTGCAAACATTGTATAGGGTTCTGTTTGTTCTGATAAATGGGAATGTATGTGTTCAGATTTAAACGAGGCCTTGGGGAACAACATGGACGCCCATGAGGCAGCTCAGATGCACCAGACCTTCTCTCAGCAGTTGTTGCAAGACCACATCGCTGCCTGCAGCCTCCCGGAGCATAATCTCATCAGTGTACGTGAAACGCGTCGTTTGAAGTCCGCACACTGTCCACTCACTTTTATGTCTACACAAGTGCGGTACGTCGTTTGTGAGGCACTATAATCAGAATTTGTTCCCCCCCCCCCCCCCCTGCTTTCCAGTGGACAGATGGACCTCCTCCTGTACAGATCCAGGCGCAGAATGGCCCCACCACTAGCCTGGCAAGCCTGTTATGAGGAAGCTCGCTGCATTTTTCCTGTGACACTAGCCTCGCAAATCCTATTGAATGCTATCAACCTGCTGCCAGAACCCTCCTCTGCCAAGATCTGCATGGATGGAGTAGGTGTACACATAACAGTGAGAGCATTCACTTAAGTAGCTACAACTGATAATAGTCTTGCTATTATTTAATAAAGTCCTTCATCACTGTTCCATCTGCCCTCTTTGGGAATGCCTCCTGGTTGACGTGGGAATGGCCGACATTTCAATTGAGCGTTTCATTGAAACAATGGGTTCTTTACCTCAGATAGCGAGAATCCTTTGCTTAAAGCCAGGGTTTGCCTTTTATGAAATGAAATGGGGTTTATGGAGAGGCAGTCAAAGCTTATTTATTTGTGTTATGTTCTTTGTATAAATGCTATTTTTGTGTTATGCTTGGACGTTACTGAGGTGTGGATGCAAAGGAGAGAAACCCCCGGTACAAAGTATCTTGCACAGTATTAATGTTGAAATTGATACAATATTTACTTGTGTATATTTATACATTTTTTATAAATATTTTGAATTTGATGGAAATATGGTCTATATTTGGGATGTGGAGGGAGTTCCCTGTGTGCCATTCTTTATGGGGTCTCCAGGGATTTTCAATGTCAAATAATTTTAAACAAATATCGGTAGTTGCGAAGAAAACGCAGTCAACATAACATGCTTTAATAATATATTAATTCCATTTCATGTAATCTTTTTTTTTTTACAAATCAGTTATCCTCAGATATTCAGAAGTAAACTTTATTTTGTGTATGTGTATATATATATATGTGTATATATTAGTATATAGTTAGTTTGTTAATTGGTTTACTTTAGTTTGTATAGACTTGACACTTGTAAAACTTTTATTGTAAAGTGACAAAAGGTTTTATTGTAAAGTGACGTTTTTTTGGAAGCCAATTGGATTAATGTTCAAACTTGGTGCTTGTTATCTTCTGGATGGACATGATTTAACCGTGACTGTGGGCCATGTTCGATATTCTTTTTATTGTTTCAATGTTTTTCAATAAAAGCATTTTTATTTTAATGTATTTTTGCGCACTACATTTTTGACAAACCTTTGTTTGTCACAATGGTAGGGTTGGTGTTCACATCATTAGCTAGTGGCGTCATGTTTTAACCATGTTGGATTTCACAAATCATCACAAATTTAAGTTCTGCGGTTATTTAGGGTAGTAGTTTTTAGGATTTGTGACTAGTTTAGAAATGTTAGCTTTAAGCAACACTTTGGCCAAGTGAAATGCAAGGGATATCAAAAACATTTAATTTAATATTATATATATTTTTTGATTCATTTTTCAGTTCAAAGTTCAGTTAATTGTGTAAGTGGTATGCCTCAAAACGTCCACATTTGTTTTAATTAGTTATTCCAATATGCTGCATTGAACAATGTATCAGCAAAGCAAGCCTTTAAGCCACAAACAAATGTACACAAAGATTTGAAGGTGCCTTCAAATTCCAATAAAAAATGTTCCAGACAGAACAGTTCACATGTAACCTAGGATATGAAATATAAAATAACATATTTCAGCCACATTGATGAATTGTAACACATGTTTGTTATTGGTTCATATTATTATATATATTGGTTTACATTTTAAAACGTTGTTCACCTGTAAGCAGATAACATATGCAAAATGTTAAATATTAGGCTACTCTAAAAAACAACAACACTACTACAAAATATAAACCTTTGTGGTGATGGGCTGAATTACAATTGAGCACATTTTGCCATTAAATATACCAATGCTTGTAATTCATTTTGGCCTATTTGAATAGTCGTCCTTCTCATCCGTGGTTGTTTTGTGCATATTATGGAAGGTGGCGATTTTTAATCTCTTTTTTCTAATAAATTTTATGGGGAAGCTCCAAGTTTCTATACAACTTGAACGCGTCGTTTTCTTTCCCGAGCTTGGACGTCCGAAACTTCTCAGTTCCGATTTTTTTCGAACGCAGCATGACGCCGCATGTGAGTTAGTGGCTCATTATCTGGCAGTCGGAGTGGCAGCGGACACAAGAGAGGGGATCCCCGGGATTTTTTCATCGAATTACGGGTATTGATAGCTAAATTACACACCAAACAACCGGAAAACTAGGGCCGACGCCGTCAAGCTCCTCTAAAACCACGTAAGTAACCAAACTCAATTTACATATAAAATAATAGTTGGCCTCATTTAAATTCAATTAAGGCGAAGTTTTTGTTTTTTCTCTTGTCGACGTTAGCTCGGTCAGCTAACATGAGATAGCTTAGCCCGCTAACGGCTAACGCTCACGGTTCTGGTTCGTGTGTGTGAGTGAGAGTGTGTGCTCGCTGCACACACACACTCACACACACACGCACACACGCACACACAGACACACACACACACACCTATTGAGCACAGAATGCAAAGAACAAACCGCCTCAAAAGTCAAAATCCCATAATTGCGATGTTCACTTCAAGAACAATTCCAACGAGTCTTGCTTTGGCGACCCCCGTCTTTATTTCTTATTGACGCATCAATTCAACTAAACGCGAGTGTAACTTTTTTTTTGTTTGTGCACAATTAAGTTTCTTTTGGTGCGGTCCGGAGCGGCTGTCTGGCTAGCCGAGCACCACGGCATCCAGGGAGTTAGCTTCCGCCGTCCACAAGCTAACGTAGCCAGCTAGCTCGTCAACAGTACATTCTCCCCTACCCCGGCTGGAGATCATTGTTATGCATCATCGCTGTTGGGTCGTTTTGTTTAAACCCCCTCCGATAAAAACATTCGTATTTGTCAGTGGTGGAACGTGTCACCCTCGCACAAACGTTTGTAGTGCCATGGCGAGCTGTGTGTAAGCGGTCTGTGGCTCAAACGCCCATTGGCTAGCGTTAAATAGCTTTTAGCTTTTTAAGATTGGACATTTGGGGAGGTTGGTGGAAGCTAAGCTAAGCATAAGGTGGCTTGTTTTTCTTATAAGTAGGAAGGGGTTATTCAAGGGTCAATGTATATCGTTATATTCCTAATGAGATAGTGGCGTTGGATTCTCTTTACTGCTATGCATTTTAATGCAGATCACCTTGCCATTGTAATAAGCGATCCGGGCGTCGCTATATATGTCATAACTTTGTCAGTTTTGCTCAACCACGAAAGCCTTTTATGGCTGTGTAATGGTGAACGTTGTGGCCCGCATCGGTGCGTATCGGTGACAGATGCATTGGCAACCACCCAACGTGAGGCATCATCGCACTGAATGTCACTGAATAGTCACATTATAAATGACATGTCGATGGGGTTCGTTTTCATAATTTCTATAATTATGTACACAACTCATGTAACGGACAACTCGAGTGATGCGCTTATATCGACGTTGTTTAGTACTTCCTGGTCCATCGAAACATCCCTGTCCCCTTCTTTCATTTATGTTCGCGAATTTTTTTGAAGGGAAAGTGAACGCTGTTCCCTATGATTGTGTTGCACAGTTGCTTTGACTATTACTGGTTTGACTACCGCTTGCACTTCTTGTCATTTGGCTATTTCTGCTTAGTAGCACTGCCTCCCCAAAGGGGCTTGTGCCAGTTCATGTTAAATAATTTGAATGCTGTTTGAGGGGACATCTAAAGTTAATATCTTTTTGATGTTGTTCAGTTTCAGGCTTTTGTGTTTGCAAAGACTCCTTTGTCATTATTTACTTCCTCTGCCAGGCTAAAAGCTCTCAATTTAGAGTAGTTATAGAGGGACACATACATTGTTGTGCTAATGTTGTGCCTCTTGCAGACAATGTGAGATGGCTTTTAGAGTGCAACTGATATCCGTAATATTATGTTTGAGTACATTTCAAATTGTTTTTAAGATTCAATATTGTTATCTAAGGTTTAACCTCAGGATTAACCAGTCAATATTGAATTTACTCAGTAATGACGCCTGAAACTGAATGATGTAGTCATGGGCCATATTTGAGAAATATCAAGTGAAGGTGCACTTTGAATTGGGTCAATAATGTGGGTCTACGATCTGGTACGAGACTTTGGCTGTGGTTTTTGAAATATGAAAAATAATGACATTTATTATCAGCAACTGGAAAACTGGGGTTTGGAACCTGTTTCTTCTAGTTGGAAAACGGCAATATTTAGCCCCTTACGTTATTGTGAAAGCATCAGGCATTCATTGGCAACCATTCACGGCCCCTTCTAACGTTGGATTATAACTTTCATTGTGCCAAATTGGTAGTCCTAATCTACACAGTGCATCAATTGTCCTTGGTGTGTGTGTGTGTGTGTAATATATATATATCTATAT
>JAOPUI010000092.1:6936963-6948038 GCA_027123135.1 Urophycis floridana | reverse complement strand
GCCGGGGGGGCGTGGGGGTGGGGGGGGGGGGGGGGGGGGGGGGGGTGTTGGGGGGCGGGGGGGGGGCGGGGGGGCCCCCCTTCCTCACGGCTGATGTACTGATTGTGCGTGAGCTCATTACCCCAGTGTGTCTTTAAGGTGCCCTGTTCCCCACCCCACTGGATGGATCTCATTATGCTCTTAGTATACTTCAACGTGTGACTTGAAGGAGCCGTCCATAGTCCTGTCCACATGTGGCCATTCAACGCTGTGTTTACATGACATACGTGAATATCAGGTGTACCTGCATTTCATTCAAATCCCAATGTCACATTAATGTCATGTGAACATGCCTTTACAAACAAATAGACATGCGCATCATTGATTTGAAATGATTCATCCACGGACAGGGTAAAGAACAATATGTGCATTCACCTGTTGGAGGAGGTTAGGTTTAGGGTCAGGGTTAGGGTCAGGGTTAGTACGTAACAGTGTTGCAGATAGCAAATGAATAAAGGCCATCCCACTTTGCCAACTGCTGCACGCTATCTCGCATTTCTGCACAAGGGACCGACTTGTAAAGTAAAGGGGAAATCAGGTGGGCGTGTGATGAAGCTGACCAGGATCTAATGTAGTCAGTTGCCTCCACTTTTGACTCCATTCAAGGAAAGTAATAAAATGACTCTTATCAGATCACTTGGGAGGGGGGCAGAGTACCAGGTTATCAACAAACTCAGGAGCTCGGGCAACATTTTGGAGGGAATGCAATGTAATGGGTTCTTGGAAACGGGCAAACATTCAGGGCACTTGGTATTTCAAGACCGGCTGTGGTTTTAGTTTTTTTTCCCATGTTCTGGTAGAACTCACCCCCACCTCAGCGGAAAGGGGGAAATATAAAGTGTGTGTGACGTCCTTCTGGTCATGACCACACACACACACACATACATTGAGAATGCCACACTCTATGGTTAAACATGGTGAACGTGTTTTGTGAAGGGTTATGAGGGCCACACAGCTGACTCATGAGGCACTCTACTCTACCTCACTGTTAAGAAAGGAATGGTTCAGCAATGAGGCTTCACTGAGGCTCGCCTGCCTCTCAAACACACAGTTTCTCTTCTCCTTCTTTTCAGATTTCTTTGTCCTCTCTTGGCAATGCCTCCACACAAAAGCCCCTTGAGTAAAGTCACTCCATTTCCGTTCTACTACTTTAACCACATTGGAAAATGCAATGCTTACACACGATCTCACACACACACACACATTACCCAAACAATGTTTTTTTTTTACATGTGGGTATTTTGACTTGCATTTTGACTTTGCATTGAGTACAAAAGCCTTGTTCTAACCATGTCTAGCAGCCAGCCGCCATGCCATGTTAAACACTATCTGATTCTGTCTAATGTGCGATATCAAAGGGGTGGTACCATTGAAAGCAGGCCAGGGGGTTCATTTCAAAAGGCCTTCACCAACAGTGGGCTGTCTGCCTCTCTCTCCGGCCCTACACTCGCCGGGGAACCTTTTCCTTTGTAGGAAGCACGTGGGATGTTGTCACTCAATCAAAGTGCATGTGAAACGCATGGGGACTGAAGTGTCTAAGTGTACGATACTTATTGTTTTGTAGCGCTCAGGAAATCAATGGGTCTCCTGGATTTGCTTCAGTCTCTGAGGGAACGTTCATGATTGATGATGTTAGGCTCTCATTGTTCAGTTAATTAGAGTGAGTGACACATGAGGAAGGCATATTTACATGTGTTGATTGTCCTTTAATTAAACAGTCTATAAATTGTTTGTTAAGTGTAAGTCCACGTAAACATGCTACAAATTGCTGTGAAGCAATTTTGATAAACAAAGGAAAATCATGTTAACAAGTTACTCCTTAAATACTCTGTGTTGTTATAGTTTTAATATGTTATACTTCTCATCCAACGAGTTAAAACCAAAAAATTAAATCTCATGAAATGCTGTGACGCCAGCTAATGCTAACTGTGCTAGAGTGTGATTGGGTGTCTTTTGTCTCAGGAAGTAATTATATCATCATTTTAATTAAAACAAATGAATTGACCACAGACTGTGTTGAACTAATATATCCTGCCAGCTTGGAAAAAAAATTCCACTTTCATCCACAGAAAATGTACAAAGATGGTGTGTGTGTTTGTGTGTGTGTGTTTTTATAATTAAATTGAATATTAAATTGCAGTATTCTGCAATTAAAACGTTGCAGGTGTTCCTAAATGCTATCTGCATTATTAAATTGTGTTTTTAAATAATTGTTGTACAGAAAAGTGATTGATTTATTTATTTATAATACTCACCAACATATTTCCAAAGTTGTACTGAATTTAGAAAGAGTAGCTATAAGTTTATAAGTTCATACAAGTGGATCTTTATTTCAGGGTTTGTTGTGGTTAAGGCCAGGGTAAGAAGTAAGGAGTCATAAACAGTCTCATTCACAAAATGTTCTTGCAGTAAATATAGAAAGCTTCAACCCTAAAGTCCATATATCAATTTTGGTTTTGAGCACATTTGTTTCTATACAATCTTTGAATATGGTCTGGCACACATCTACCACGTAGAACAAACCTTGTTTAATTCCAAACTCTAATTAACAGTTACCTGCTAAACTAATTATCTCTACTCTGGCTGCTCTTGTGGGAGTCTTGTTCCTACATGTGTACATGTAAATAATGTACAACTCCTACTCTACGCAAGAGAACATAAAAACTTTAAACTTAACCCTAACCCTAACCCGAACATGAAGAGCTTTTGCCGTTTGAACACCAAATACCAAACAGAAGATAGTTGCACAACCTTTAAACGCTGCTTATATTTTCTGCACCTCATTAAACACTTGTTCAGCTTCGCCTAATGTGTGCCTCAGTACTGATGTTGCCTTTCGCCCTTCACAGGTGTTCTTTTTGAAGGTCCTATGAAAAATTGTTAGTAACTGAATTTTCGCCGCCTTCCCTCACTGCTGCAGAACCCCCCCCACATCCACGAGAGGCCTCCTCAAGACGCAACAGGCACTGTTACTGATGTGAGTGGATCAGAGGTGCTTCTGGGTTGACTTTCTATTCCCGCATGCCCCACTCATCGTTATTGGCCACGCCAAGCATCACGTGTGTTGTTGTGCGCGTGTGTCCCCCGCTGCAGAAGGACTGCGGTGATAGCTGTACCCAGGGCATGCCAGGTGTACCAGGCATGGCCGGAGCCAAGGGGGAGAAGGGAGAGGAGGGCAAGCCCGGCGTGGGTTCGGCCAGCACTGCCACAGATAGCTGCAATGGGGTGAGACCAGACGGGGTTAACCCTAACCCTGACCTGAGCGGGTTAACCCTAACCCTAACCTGACCAGAGGGGGTTACATTAACCCTAACCCTGACCTGAGCGGTTTAACCCTAACCCTAACCCTGACCAGAGGGGGCTACACTAAACCCAACACTGACCAGAGGGGGTTAACACTAACCCTAACCTGACCAGAGGGGATTAACCCTAACCCTAACCAGAGGGGGTTAACCCCTAACCCTGACCAGAGGGGGTTAAAACTAACCCCAACCCTGACCAGAGCGGGTTAACACTAACCCTAACCTGACCAGAGGGGGTTAACACTAACCCTAACCCCTAACCCTGACCAGAGGGGGTTAACACTAACCCTAACCTGACCAGAGGGGGGTAACCCCTAACCCTGACCAGAGGGGGTTAACACTAACCCTAACCCTAACCAGAGGGGGTTAACACAAACCCTAACCTTAACCCTTGTTAACCCATGCACTCAAGAGCTGGAATCATGCACTACGGCAGTGGAATAGCTTTGTGTCCAGGGCTAAAACACACCAGTGCACTAGCCAGATAGGTGGTATTATTATTATTATTATTATTATTATTATTATTATTACTATTATGATGATTATTATTATTATTACTCAAACCCAACTTTTTTGTGTTGGTTCTCCAGTGGCTGGCCTCTGCTGGCCCTGCAGAGGCTGGGACAACTCGCTGGCATTCTCACAGGCTAACTTATTCTTGTGTGTGTCTACAGTGTATGGATAAGCTGAACAGAGAGCAGGCCACTCAGCCGGTGAGTGAAAATCTCCAAGTCTAATGCAACACAAACACACACACAGATACTGTGTGAATGGGTGTGCACCCAGCATGGCGTTCCGTATGTATTTATTCTCTTTTTTATTTATTTATTTATTTTTCATTCAATTTCAGTGCAATACCTGCACTGGAAGTCCAGGACAACCAGGGGTCCCTGGATCACCAGGGGAGAGGGGGCAGTCGGTGAGTGAGTGAGGCCACATGAGTGATTCCGTTTGTGAATGAGTGAGTGATGTGAGTAAGTAAATTGAAGGTACATGTGTGAGTGAATGTTTGAGGGACTGAGGCTGAAGCTATGCCTGTGAGTGTGTGGGTGGATGGATGGGTGAGTGAAGCAACATGAGTGAGTGAGTGGATACATGGTTAGATAAAGAGTGAAGAAGTGAGTTAGAAGTTAGCAGTTAGAAAGTGAAACTAATAGAATAAACTCCTCCCCCCCCTGCAGGGTGTCCCAGGCCAGAGGGGACAGCCAGGACTGCAAGGACACATGGTATGTCTCCTGGCAACATCCTTCCTAGACAGAGAAACACATTAGCTGTGTTGTCCTGAAAAAAGAAGTGAATGCGTCAATTGGGAGATGTAAAGACCAAAGCAGGCGAATGAGTTCTGACGTAGAAGACTTAACTGAACTCACATAATCAGCTGCAGCAAGGGTTAGGGTTAGGATTAGAAACGTTTCTCTGGCTCCCCAACCAAAAGGACAACTCGCCTAATTGGAACAAATGCTCCCTCTCTCCATTTGTCTTTGATTTAAAACACCCAGTTTGAGCACCACTGTGTTTATTGTATATATATAGTTGAAGGTAACAACAATTTTATCTTTCAAATGGGTAAATAAACCCCCATGTTTGTGGTATGCCCAAGATTTTGAAACAATTGATACAATATATGTGATGGTATGGGAAAACAGACACATTGGGTTTAATAGGAGCAGGTACAGCATGTGTTTGCAAACATTTTCAGAATGTACAGTAAAGGTGAGCAGGCAGCCAATAGCAAACTGCCACTCTGCAAAAGTGTTTTTTTAGCTAGAAGTAGCAGCCCCCTAAATCTTACAAAATTCCCCACGTTTGGTTTTCCATTGAGATGTTTCTTTCCATTGCTTGTGATGAGTTCCTCTTTAAGAAGTCATTGTCCAACATCCAGTTAAAAATGTATTGCTACTTGATGTGGTGAACCCTTGCATATATTTCTACACATGAATACTAATGTCAGGCTACTATGAGGCATGTCTGCAAGCTTTACTGGATGCTCCAATGTCCATGGTCACTCATTACAAGACTATGATCTCAGCCGATTTCCAACTCTTCAAAGTGAGCGAAAAAAACAATTTTCTATCAAATGTTAGGTCTGTAAAATACATCCCCAATTGCCTTACAAGTCTTGTTTATCTATTCTGTGGATTTCCTTCTTTCATTCCCAAAATGTACAAGCTGGGTTTTTGTGTTTTCAGGGATTTCTGTCTTCTACGGGTCCACAGGCCCCCCTAGTGTCACAGAATGTGTATTTGCTTCAACATAACATTGCAGTTTTTGTGAAAAACTATTGTCAGGAGAGTTAGTCGTCCATCTCATTGCCCGTCTGTTTTTCACAGGGTCCTCCAGGATTCCCCGGTCCTCAGGGTCCTTCAGGTTCACCTGTAAGTACAGTGGCATGCTTATTCAGATGTTCTTCATTCATCCTGTATTGATTTTGCCTTATTTTTCATATTTCTCACTTTTTCCTGTTTGACTTATTCAAATTTTCTCAAAAAATAAACCTCTGAATGCTGTAATTTTCCTGAAAATGTTGTTTATCTCTCACTCTCTCCCTCCTTCTCTCTCCCACTGTCTTGCTCCCTCTCCTGTCTCTCTTCCCTCTCTCCATTTCTGAATACCTATCTCTACCCCTCTCTCTCTCTTTCCCTAGCTCCCTCTCTCTCGCTCTATCTCTCTCTCTCTAATGAAAGATATTCTAGTTGAGGAAACAATTCCACTTTCTCTCTCCAGTTGTTCAATTATTCCCCCTGTCTACGTGATGGAGAGTGGGACCTTTGCAGTACACAATCCACACACACAATTACACACACATACACACACACACACACACACACACACAAGCACACACACACACACACATACACATACATACACATGCATCCATGCACACAGACAAATGCGCGGAACAAAACTAAATGATGCGCTGTGGGTGGTCTGCACAAAATCCATTTGTAGTGTAGCAGTCCCTGTCGACAGATGTTAACTACCGTCACATGCAAGTGTGTTCCAGTGTGTGTGTCTGCACGCCTTTATGAGTGAGCGAAAGAGATAGAGACGGAGAGAGAGAGAGAGAGAGATTGTTTTATCCCCTGCTGCTCAAGCTATTAATTATATTCAGCTTTATTTTCTCGCCTTCATAGCGATTAAGGTGCCGGGACTGAAGGAGATGTATTCTCGTAATGAAACTCGTCCGCTTTGATAAGCCCTGGTGGCTGAGTCCGCAGAACAGGGCCACTGCTTAGTGTACACATCCATACAAGAGGCTACAGATAAGGAGGAAGGAGAGGGAGCCCTGAAGGGTGAGGGGTTTAAGATAGACGTTTCTGTTTGGAACACAAGGCGTGTGTGTGTGTGTGTGTGTGTCTGTCTGTGTGATTCTCTGTGTTGATATGGAGTGATATTATGGCGGAGGGTTAAGCTGTGTACAAAAAAGATAGAACCCATTACTGCTGATTTAGTTTTTATTTTTGCCTTTTATTATTCAGGAAGATCTCATTGAGGTTGTGCACATCTTTCCCAAGCAACAGCTGATGTACAAACACTAGACAACACAGGAGACATGAACATACACAGTGACACAGGGAAGGATTGCTAATGACTAATCTAGACATACACATTTGATATTCTGTTAGCCCTGGTCCTCTGTAGAGATGTAGAACAGAGAACCCCAGAACAAGACTCTGGCGTTTTACATAGACCTCTCATGGTATTGACTTGGCTCGTGTTCGCTGCCTCATCCCCTGAATCCTTCTGGTTTCAATGGAATCAAGGGGAGTGAGATACGCCCTCATGTGTCCCCTCATTGTCCTCCCTAGGGCCAATCGGGCGAGTCGGGCGCTGCTGGAGTCCCCGGACTGAAGGGTGAACAGGCAAGTCGAGTTTGCTTCCCTGAGATGAACGCATGATTCTCGTTAGGCCACCAATGTGATGGCTCACTTGTCTCTCGTCCTTTTACCTCAGGGGTCGTCAGGGACGTCGGGCTATCCAGGATCTATGGGACCTCCAGGGATGCCTGTAAGTCATTTTCAGACTGTCTAGATAGATATAGCAACAAGATGGCTGCTGTGGCTTGAACGTCTGTGGCTGGTCTCAGATTGCCCCATCAAATGGTCTGATTCTACCTAATCTAAGCGGCTAATCTACTCCTATATTCACCCAGAAAGGGTTGGTTAACCTGTGAACCAAAAAGTGTTGAATTTAGGCACTTTTTCTCTGCAATTACTGGCACTGAAGTGTCCCTGCAAACAATCTGGGACGCCATCGAGCACAACAAAGGCGAACTGATGACCCACTTTGACACTAAAATTGAGTTAATTCGCCGGGGTCTCGACAAATACAAGGATCTTTATCTATACTGGGTGACCAAGTGGCTGAGCTTGAACAAAGAGCGAGCTCAAATCAGGATAACATCGAGGATTTGACCCAACGTGTGTTAAAACTTGAGAAGGAAAATGCCTACCTGAAGGATAAAGTTGATGAAGCTGAGAACAGGAGTCGCTCCTCAAATCTTTGTTTCCTTAATGTCCCTGAGCAAAGCGAGGGCAAGGATATGCTGGTGTTCATGAATCAACTTATTCCACAACTTTTGGGCAAAGAGAATTTCTCTGCTGCGCCCATTATTGAGAGGGCGCACCGCTCCCCCACCTTCATCTCCAGCTCCGGCGGCTCCGCTGGCTTCGGCTCCGGCTCCAGCTCACGACCCTCTCCTCGGCCCATCCTGGTGAAGTTTTTACATTTCCAGGACAAAGTGAGGATCCTGCGCCTTTCACGGGAGAAAGGAGAGCTCACCTTCTCGGGAGCTCGAATTCATATCTATCCCGACTTCAGCGCTGCTCTGATCAAAAAACGCAGAGAGTTTGACACTGTCAAAAAGAAACTTTGTGTTGCTGACATCAGGTACTCCTTACAGTATCCCTGCAAGTTAAGAGTGATTGTTGATGGAAAGCCGAAGTTCTTCAAAAGTGCCGAAGATGCAGAGAGTTTCTTAAGTGATTCCTTCAGTGCTTCTCCATGACAGCTCTGTGAGTAACTCATTCTGCTATGTGGGCAGTTAATGTCCAATTTTGGACTGCAAACATCCTTTCTTGATTTCTCCACACAACTTTTTGCCATTGAATTACTGTCCATTGCTGGTGTGTGAACTCCTATTTTTTGTTTGCCGTAAATTGCTCCGCCCGTGACGTCATTGTTACCGGGTTCCTGCGGACACTGTCGTGATGCTGTCACAAATGGACTTCTGCTGAAAACTGTCAACTGTCTGATGCCTTCTCAATATTATTGCCTTTTGGAGGTATAAATAGCCTTAAATCTTTCGCTTATTGCGTTTTCTATCTCCCCTGAGGCTGTATGATTATAATTTTCATGATATTTAATGTTGGCCGTATTATTTTGTTTTTCTGAATTAAATAGGGCCCTTTCTTATTTCTACTGACATAATACCGCAATCTGAGTCTGTTTTTGTTTTTTGGATTATCTATGGTGTTGTTGCAGTGTGTGTGTCTGTGCGTGTGTTTTTGTGTCTTGCTCCTCACTCTCTTCACGTTATCTCTTCCCACTGTTTGTATTTGGACTTTAAGACATAATTGATTTAAAGGGTCTAAAGATTATTCATCTTAATATTCGGAGTCTTGTCTCAAAAATTGATTTACTAAGAGCCTGGGTTACTCTTTATAAACCTAAAATTATTACCATTTCTGAGACATGGCTTCATGAAAACATTACTGATGATGAAATTAATATTGAAAATTTTGTGTTATATAGAGCTGATAGGGCCACACGAGGTGGTGGTGTGGCTACTTACGTTGCAGCAAATTTAGTCTCTGTCCAAATTAACCCCACTGTTGAGCCAATTAATTTTGAATGTCTTTTTGTTAGTATAATTTTCCATGAAAACAAACAGCTAACTATTGGCAACATCTACAGGCCTCCCTCAGCCCCTGCTGACTCTACTATGTGTATTTTATCTACTATTAACTCTTTAGGGTGGCACAATGAACTAATTATTCTTGGGGACTTTAATTGTAACTGGCTTGATCGTTCCTCTTTCAAGGACAGAAACGTATTTGATAGTGTACACCTTACACAGCTCATTAATGAACCTACAAGAGTTGATTATAGATCCTCCTCTCTGCTTGATTGGATCCTTGTCTCAAAACCTGGCAGAATAGTCAAATCTGGTGTTATGTCCGACTGCTTAAGTGATCATTCTATTATATTTTGTGTTTGGAAAATGAAGGTTCCTCGTTCTCCTCCAAAATGTATTACATTTAGACAAAGTAAGAATATTAATGAAGACAGCTTCATTTATGATTTGATTTCCATTAACTGGGATAGATTTCAGTTAATTCCCTATGTTGAGGATGCGTGGAATTTCTTTTCTTCTGAAGTAAACAAAGTTATTGATAAACATGCCCCAATGAAGACTGTCAGAATCAAAGGAAGACACTTGCCTTGGATAAGTACTGAACTTATTAGTCTTTTTAAACAGAGGGACCAAGCATGGGCTAGATATCGTGCATCCAGAGACCCTACTGACTGGGACACTTACAGATCACTGAGAAATGTATGTACTACTAAAACTAGGAATGCAAAGTCTAATTACTTTAAAGACAGCTTGTCTCAAAATTTTCATAACCCCAGACAGTTCTGGAATCGTTTGAATCTTGTTCTTAACAGAAATAACAAAAATGTTTTAAATCAGATTCAATTTAATAATGAGTCGATCTCTGATTCATTACTTATTTCTCACGCTTTTAATCATCATTTCTCTTCCATCTGTAATTCCTATCAGTTCGACTCCTATTGGACTGCCAGCCCCTCTTATAGTTCCATCTCAGAGCACTCATTTTCCTTCAAAAGAGTCTTGCCCAATGACGTTTTTCTTGCTTTACAGCAACTGAAAGTTAATACTAGTGCTGGTCCTGATGGTCTTGAAGTTAAATTTATCAAACTTGCTGCTCATGTCTTGATGTATCCTCTTGCTGACCTGTTTAACTTGTCTTTGTCTACCTGTTCCATTCCCAAGATTTGGAAATGTGCTAAAGTTACCCCCCTTTTCAAAGGAGGTGATCCATCTGATGCAAATAATTATCGTCCCATCTCTATTATTTGTACAATTGCAAAAGTTTTTGAGAAAATTATTTTTCATCAACTTTCACAATATTTGATTTTTTTAAATATTCTATCACCTTTTCAGTCTGGCTTCAGGCCTAATTTTTCCACCACCACAGCTTTGTTGAAATTTACTAATGATGTGTTCACTTCCTTCGACAAAGGTCAATATACTGGTGCAATCTTCATTGACTTATCTAAAGCCTTCGATCTTGTCGACCACTATCTACTTCTTGATAAACTTTTTGCTATTGGTCTTGATCGAAATGCTTTACTTTGGTTTAATGCTTATCTTCATGATCGTCGTCAATGTGTTGTTTTTCAAGGTCATCAATCTGATTTTTTGATCATTGATAAGGGTGTACCTCAAGGGTCCACATTGGGTCCTCTTCTTTTCTCTATTTTTATTAATGATTTGTCAAGTATCTGTACAAATTGCCCCCTCCCTCCGCAACTGGATACTGGACTTCCTGACCAACAGACCGCAGTCTGTTAGGATCACAGTCTGTTAGGTCACACTTCCTCCACCCTCACCCTGAACACTGGCGTTCCACAGGGCTGTGTGCTGAGCCCTCTCCTGTACTCTCTCTTCACCCACGACTGCACACCGACACATGGTTCAAACACCAT
>JAOPUI010000092.1:6912052-6922367 GCA_027123135.1 Urophycis floridana | reverse complement strand
CTCTCTCTCTCTCTCTCTCTCTCTCTCTCTCTCTCTCTCTCTCTCTCTCTCTCTCTCTCTCTCTCTCTCACTGTCACCCCATCTGGCCTCGTTCTCCCAGATGTTTTTTTTGTTGGGTTTTTTAGACGTTGGGGCCCTTGATCCTGCTGGGATCCTGTAGTCTGGGGGAGGTGTAGGCTGAGGCGGCGAGGCACATGGCAGCCTCGCAGTACCCACGCAGACCCGTGGGGCCCGCACTGCCAGGGAGCCCCGCCACACCCGCCGACCCCTGGAGACCTCTCTCGCCCGGCCTGCCGTCACGGGCCACGCCGTCCAGACCGGGGGGTCCTGTGGAGGAGGTAGGGGTCCCGGGGCATTAGGTACCCATGTGCTTATGAATCATAATTCACGTGTTGTAAATTCCATAAGTGAAGGTTGTTAATTATAATAATATTCAAACAGCGACTTAAAACGAAAAATGGCCAATAAAACGTGATGAAAACTGTCTGACACCGTTTTGATTATATAGTGGATTTCTTACCTCGTCATGAAAACACAGTTACAAAACCATGTGGTGTGTGTGTGTGTGTGTGTGTGTGTGTGTGTGTGCACAGACATAGTTATGCAAATGTGTGTTAACCGCTGTTTGATTTTATATCTGTGCTGTTGCGGCTCTCTTTGATTCACCGACAGCATCTGTTAAATGACTAAAGTTAATGAAGCTTTTCAAACTCCTCGCAGCAGCGTCTCCTGGGGCTGTGGTGGGGCACACATTCTCTCTCCCTCTAGCTCAGCCCATGGCTGGGCTAACAATGGCCAATGCCATTTATTTTGTTCCCTTTATGGACCATTTGAATGCATCATGTGACATCCCCATCACATTATTATGTGAGAGAAGGGTGAACGTGTGTGTGTGTGTGTGTTACCTGGTATTCCTGGAGGTCCAGGTGCACCAGGGTGAGGTCTGCCTGGGTCTCCTCTCTCTCCCTTTGCTCCTCTCTTACCTGGGGAAGCAAGGGGGAGAGGTATAAGGTGCAATCCATGATGACCTTTGTATTCAAGTATACAAGTATACATCTTATCTGTCAGTTGATTTCAACCATAATACCAGAACCTGTTCAGCTGGCCTCCATATCAATAGGCTAACACACATCCAGCTTGCATGTTTCAGAACATTTGTACAATCGTATCATGTTCAAGGATGAAAATAGGCTTCATAGATACTTACTAAACACATCACATCTACAGCAGTAACACACCACACCCTCAGCGCCATCTCGTGCCTGAGAAGTGAAGAGCGCTACCTAGCTTACCCTTGAGTCCTGTGTTTCCGATCTGTCCCGATTCGCCGATGATACCAGGAATGCCTCGGGTACCCGTGTGGCCATGCGGGCCCTGGGAGCCAGGGGGTCCCGGGGGTCCAGGCGGGCCAGGGGGCCCCATGACGCCCGCTCCGCCGAGCACGGCCCTCTTGGCGCTCACCGCCACGGCAGCCAGCCGCTCTGCGGTGAAGAGCGATGGGAGATGTCATTATCGCAAGAGAATCCATTCTGATTAAATGACCTGTGTTGGCGGGGCCGACTTGATTGCGGCAGGGAGATGAAAGGTTTTGTGGAATGAGCTCATTTAATCTCTCCGATGGACATCAGAGGCGAGTGCTTCGGCGCGCTCACCCTGCAACATCTTCAGCACCACTTCGATGATGTGCTGGTCAGACGCATCCCTTCCCTGGAGACGGAGAGAAAGAGATGGAGAGTGGGAGAGAGAGGGGGAGGGGAGAGAGAGCACAGATTGAGCATCTCAAATAGACTGGGCTGAGTACTGGAATATAGCCTCAGCGCAAAACACGACTGATATGTCTCCCGATGAAAAAAGGTTTCTAAACAGGTTAATAAGGGCCAATTGACGTGTTTAGTCGTTCAATGCACAGTTCTGTTTCATAAATCATTCAGAAGGGGACGAGGACGTGTGCTTGGCAATACCATGAGGTAGTACCGTCTATTAGCATGTTAGCATAATGGGCTACGGGACATGTTAGCATAGCATAGTCATTGGCATGGCGTAGTATCATTAGCCTAGCATAGCATGGTAAGCATAGAGTAGCATGTCCTCTGAACTCACACTGGCTCCCCGGATGCCAGGCATGCCTGGCACTCCTCTCTCCCCGGCCAGCCCCCTGGGGCCGGGCAGGCCGAGGGGGCCCTGGTCCCCTGGCTTACCGGAGTCCCCCGTGGGTCCGTTGAAGCCCAGCTCGCCCCTCACTCCTTGCTGATGAGAGAAATGGGGCGGGGTGAAAAAAGATGGTGAACAGGGGGTTTGGGACGAGAGGACTAAAAGGCAGAACGCTAGGCTTTTACTTATGGAAGGATTACTACTTACTTACTTCAACAAATCTAACTTCATGTCCTTCTTCATCAAAACCTTAGCAATGTTTAAGTTTTTTTTAAGTCATATCTGCATTTCTGCAAGTGTTAAATTTTTAAAGTGAAGATGCCAGATTTTGATTTAATATGCATCTGTGAGGATATTATACTTATGATATTCATTGTCATATTAATTAATAATAATTACGAATCCAAACATGGACAGAAAAAAGATTTGTTTTTCTAAGTAAGCGTGAATGCCTTGGCTTGGATAATCACTTCATTACTGTTTGTCAAGTATAGTATGGCAGTGACTCCACTAAGGCAGAAAGTTACGTCAGATAACATGAAGCAACTTAAAAATGCCCTAAATGAAACACTGGCGAGGGCCAGCAGAAGGAGGAAGCAGTTAAGGACAACAGAAGGGGAAGGTGCGGATCTTCCCACAGATTCACCTGACATCACATCTGACATCTCCCGGCTGTATACACAGCTTGACTCACCTGACCTTTAGGCCCAGGCTCCCCAGACAAACCCTGGCCAAAAAAGACAAAAATGAAAATCAGTTCAATCATCATTTGTCATGTTTACCTGTTGTTTTGTTTTTTTACCTCAGGGAGAGAGAGAGAGAGCGAGAGAGAGAGAGAGAGAGCGCGAGAGAGCGAGAGAGAGAGAGAGAGAGCCAGAGACAGAGAGACAGACAGAGAGCAGATAGAGAGACAGACAGAAAGCAGAGTGGATGATATCACAGAGTGAGCGGGAGCATCCGAGCCAAAGCGTCTTAAGCACGCCACATCAGCACCATCTTGGCTCGGCTCATTACCTCACTGTCAAGCCCTGCCTCATTTGATACCGTCCTTTTCATTTCCCCCCCCCTCCCCCTGCCGAACGCCATACCCTCAGCCTCTTTTGTTGGGCCGTTAGGGTTAGGGTTAGTTAGTTGTTTTTTTTTCGGGTTAGTTTTAAAACGTAGTTTTGCCGGTCACAGCGTCTTCCCCGCTAGACTTTGTGTCTGAAACCGGCTCCTCGTTTTGCTTTGCAACCGAACTGCAGGGCTGACTGGAGAGTGTTTGTGTGAGTGCCGTTGTTGACAGATGAGCTAATATGGCCTCCTGCGTCTCTTGGCTCCACCACAACTTGACGTGACTCACCTTCTCTCCTTTCTCTCCACCTAGTCCCTCCACACCCGGGTCACCCTTTGGGAACAAGCAGAGCGAGATTGAGGGGACGCGCGTGTGTGTGTGTGTGTATTTATGACAAAAGACTTGGGGAAAAAAATACTTTTTATGACGTGGGCACCACAGATAATGTGCTTCTTAAAATGCAGCCTTTATACTCACAAAGTCTCCCTTTGCTCCAACTTTTCCTTGGAAACCCTACAAAGAGAGACATGGCGTTAGTCATAAATATGCTGAAATCTGTGATACAGAGTCCTGACAGGGAAAATAAAAAAGAAGAAAAACAAGAAAGAAAAAAAACGGGCTACTGATTCAAGCCGGATACGCCAGCTATCTCAAAGGAAGAAGGATGTAGTTTCATCTCTAAAACTAGGGAGATGATGACTGCGAGATTATCATTTATATTGCCTGAGCCCCTTGCACATTCTTTGATTTACTGTGGAAGGCGCCGTCAGCCATGCTTTCGCGGGTAAACACTGCCCCCTGAAGGTCACATGTGGAAAACAGTATCTGCACGCTTTGATCGAAAACAAGAGGCGGACCGCAGACAGACACACACATAACACATAACATATGCAAGATATATGTGTGTGGGTTTGTTTGTGATCCTGAGGACGCAAACACACACACACAAAATCACACAATCACACACCTTGTCTCCTTTGGTTCCAGAGAGGCCTTGCGCCCCAGGGACACCGATGGGGCCTCGCTCTCCCTTGCCTCCCTGTGGAGGAGGACAGAGGAACAGGGTGAGCTAACACTGTTAACACTGGAGCTTTGCAGACATAGACGCTATGGAGGAGATTGTGTGTGTTTGTCTGGGTTTTTTTTACTCACCGCCTTGCCGATGACTCCTTGTGCGCCCACCGGTCCCCGCTCTCCTCTGTCTCCCTGCAGGAGAGGAAGAAGACTCAGGAGTTGCAACACACACACACACACACACACACACACACATTTACATGTACAGCTGCGGGTGTTGACATGAGATGATCTTCTGCACCACTTACCTTGGGTCCTGGGACTCCCTCCATGCCAACCTCACCGGGGAGACCGGGCTCGCCCTGGGGGGAGAGGCAGAGAGAGAGGGAGAGAGAGAGAAGACCACACTGGTCAGGTGCATTAACCACACAGTATGGAACCATGTGGGCCACACCATGCTAGCACGCAACGGCCGGCTATGGAATATAGTATAAAGTCATATAAATATAGTATAAAGTCATGAATCAGGGAGGCTATAAATGTGGGCTGGGCTTTGGACACACGTGGAGAGGTGGACGGGTGGGATGCGTATGCACGCCAGACTTGGTGAAGTCTGATTGGTGTGTTTACCAGAGGGCCGGGGGCGCCTGCCATGCCCACGTGTCCCCTGGGTCCTGCCTCCCCCTAGAGGTGGGATGGAGAAATGACACCGGTTTTAATAATGCACAAATGAATGGATGAATCTGCAATCTCATGGAAATAATGATGGACAGGGCCTTACCGTGCCACCAGGTCCCCCCTTTATGCCCGGGCTTCCAGGCAAACCCTGAGAGAGAGGGAGAGAGAAAGAGAGAGAGCCTGAACAAGCAGTGTACACTTAGACTGTACACTGATGTGGTCGATGTGAGACGTGAGAAACAGTGAGGATTTACGGTGCAGTGTCATCAGTTTTGATTTGATTGTAATGAGCTCATGGACATCACCGGCATGGACATTACCGAGTTGGAAGATGGCGAGAAAAAAGGTTTGGTAATGCTGTATATATATTTGTATACAAGGTGTTCTCAGACTAGAGGCTTATTTGTCTCTGGAATAAATTCAGCTCTGGATTTTTAATAATTGGGCAGATTGAACGGGATGTCTATCCTGTGGGCTTTGCAAAGTGAAGGTTCCACTTTACCTTCCATATTGAAGACAGCACCACGTCCTTAACATCGATTATATTCAAAAGCACACATAAGCATCTCATCCCCGTTCACGAAAAAGAGATACGTTGGGATGCTCCATGCCCTGATCGCCCCGGTAGAGGGCCGTCATGCAATCATGAGGGGACAGACGGACAACAAAAAACACGATGGCCACTGGCACGCATCAAGCAGCTTAAAGACGTTAGTGGCGAGTCACACAATATGAAAATGTCAAGAGGATCATAATGACTGACTCTTGTCACTCCTGACTTCCCCTGTGTGACGCCTCCCAAAGCAGCCCTAATCCACGTGAGGTAACGCCGGCTTGGGAACGCTCCGAGATGCATCGCTTTCAGTCCCTTGAGGGCTTGGGGGAGATGTGCATCAAGTCACTGTACAGTAACTACAGTTACAACTACAGTTACAGTAACACTGCCACTGTACAGTAACTACAGTTACAACTACAGTTACAGTAACGCTGCTACTGTACAGTAACTACAGTTACAACTACAGTTACAGTAACACTGCCACTGTACAGTAACTACAGTTACAGTAACACTGTCACTACTGACGTGGTGGAATAAGACCTGGGCCCTTTTCATGGTTTGTTTCCAGGGAAACTGCTCTGTGGGTTTTAGCGAATTATAGTCTTTGCTAAACCGGTATGTCAAATATGTAATACAAAGGAGTGTGTGTGTGTGTGTGTGTGTGTGTGAGTGGGGGGGGGATTTCTCCAAAGTGCTATGTAGTCCCCTGATAGATAGTTTTTATGCTGAGTTCTCAGTCGCGTCAGTGTCACTGTAGCGCCTGCGAAGCAAAAACCCTGCTCATGCTCTATTAGCCCTTAGTCAGGAAAACACAGACACACAGACACACTCAAAACATACATAAACATACAGAGACACTGTGTGTGTCTCTGACACACACAGGCTAACATGAACACCCACACACACACACACACACAAACGATCCACCCATGCGGACACACAGTGGAATGATGATCAATGGTGTGAGCTGGGTGGCAGAGTGCTATTTCAAGGTGGTTTAAATACTTAAACAGTCAGGGTCAGGGGGGTCATTGTTAACCTGGAACGGTGCCCGGAATATAAATCTGCTAAAATCACCAGCCTGCTTGTGTGTGTGTGAGTGTGTCCAGCCTCCACTGTGTTCTGCTCTGTGCTAGTGTTGGGGAACGCAGACCAGCCCAGCATCCGTTGTGTTCTGCTCTGTGCTAGTGTTGGGGAACGCAGCCCAGCCCAGCATCCGCTACGTGGTGTGGGCAACAACCAGCCTCTCTCGTCATGAGGGCTTGTTGCACATGGAATGGTTTAGTGGTGACCGGTGTGTGATGCTCGTATTTGCATAGAGGAGAACTGATGGGACTACTAGCGAGTTAAATGCCCAGATACACAAACACACACACACAGACAAATACATGTAGGTACACAAAAAAAACTGGACAACACACACATGTAGGTACCCACAAATAGAATACAACACAAATGCACACACACACAGATGACTCACCGCTGTGCCCTGGTGTCCGGGTGGTCCGGGCCTGCCAGCCAGGCCAGGACCTCCCTGAGATCAGACAGAGAGGATAATACATGACACATATAATACTTTGTATATAATACATTTAATAACTATTCTAATACATATAGTATAATACATTATTAGGTTGACCAAGGTTGAAGTGGATAAGTCATTCATAATTCCCCATGGGGCTTGTTGGTTCTTCTACCTTAATACCAGGAATTCCTGGCGTTCCATCCTTTCCATCGATCCCGGGAAGGCCCTGAATCATAAACAAAACAATACATAATTTATGAATTGTTTAAGGTCATTGACCAATTATCTGTCCATCTCCACTCTAAATATCCTATGCCCTCAATCTTCTCTGTATACTTACATTTTCTCCCTTTTTCCCGACTGCTCCTTGCGGGCCTTGAATACCCCGACCACCCTGGGAAAAAGCAACAACATGGTCACTGTCAGCAGCGCCTCTCTCACTCTGCTCTCAAGGCGTCAACGCCCAGACAGCACTGCCCACTGCCGCCCTGCACCATCAGGGCTTTTCTCAGGAAAAACTCAAGAAGGAAATGAATCACAGAGAGAGGGCTTTGCTGAGACCACCCACCATGACTCCCTTATCTCCGGGCTCTCCGGGAGGTCCCTGAGGTCCCTCCTCGCCCTGTGGAACAGAGAAACGCTTCACTTATATCATTTATGGCTTTTGGTGTGGGTGTGTGTTTGACTGTGTGTGTGTGTTTCTGAGTGTGTGTGTGTGTGTGTGTGTGTGTGTGTGTGTGTGTGTGTGGTTTGGTTTTCTTTTCAGCTTACTGGGGGTCCTGGGATGCCCACGGGCCCTGTGATGCCCTTATATCCACGAGGGCCCTGGATGAAAAAAAGGAACACAAAAAACAAAACCAGCGGCATCAATCACTTGAGATCAGCGAGAATGCTATGCTATGTTACTCATTCATTCATTGTAATCTAGGGGCCATTAGCGCTTGGCTACATCCGCTAATGGGCACTACACTACAACCACCCCCACCAAGTGCCATGGACAGGCATGCAGCCGTTAGCTCTGGCTTGGCACCGCGCCTAGCGGGCGCTAACTTGGCTAATGCGGGCGCCTGATGCTAACAGTAAGACGAACGACTACAGCGGATCATTAACTGCAGACTGAGGCGGCGGACCCCAGACTACCCCCCCCTTCCCCCCCCATCCCCACCCATCTCCGCCCCATCCAGCGACCCCAACAGCATCACCAACTCATTAGACGAGGCAAGAGATTTGTGTTAGCATCATTTCCATATGTCCCCATTGCTGTGTAATGGATAGTGTTTGTGTTTGGGGTATGACTAGCCATGCATCCTTCTAGGACTGAGTGTACGGTAGGTCTTGTTCCCGAGGAGGGAGACGGGGAGCATGTGAAGAAGTGTGTGTGTGTGTGTGTGTGTGTGAGATGGGATGAAAAATGGACCGAGACCAAGTTAGTACTCACCGCTTCCCCTTTGGGGCCCATCATTCCTGGGTAGCCTCTGAGGCCCATCGGACCCTTGGCGAGCGAGGGACGGGGAGAGACAGAGAGAGGGTAAGATACATCTATCGCTGAGGGCCATGATGAAATACAGAAAAGGCATTAAAACGCATCAGATCCTATCAGTTGTATGTTATCCGTGCAGGAGGAGAGGAAGAAGAAATATGATTTGAGTTTCGTCGAAAGGAGTTCAGAAAAAAAAGACAAAGATGACAACAAAGGGAAGAAGATAGGAAACGGTGGGAGAATAACTCAGTTGAGAAGAAGATGAGGATGAAGAAGGAACTTCTTGTGAGTACCGGTGGTCCTGGGATGCCTTGCTCTCCGGAGATGCCCATCTCTCCTTTGGTGCCCTAAAAGGAAGGCAGAGAAAAGGGCACAATGACCGCCTCCATCCCACAAAGCACCTCTTCTCCCCGGAACAGGTGCGCGCTCTGAGCTGTGACATTTAGTGAATGTGAACTAGATTAGAGTTCCCCAGGCACGTGGTCTTAAAAAGAGGGCAGAACCCCTATTCCACTCACAGACATGAGCCCAACTACACCCAACTACTCCCAACTATCCACCTATTCACCAAATTAACCACGCTTAGCGTGATCGCCACGGAACATAAAGGGAAACAAATGGGAACGTTTGGGATTGGGTTTGAAATCCAAACACCAGATTCATATGAAAGAGTCAACAGGGTTCTCCAGAGAACCAAACAGTCCGTCTGGAAAAAAAATAGGGCCATCATACCTGTGAGAGCAAGGAGCTAAAAAATAGGGTGTGTTGGGTATATTTTTCACCCTTAAATGTCTAAGCTCTTCCGAAAGACATGTCTACATACGTGTGTGTGTGTGTGTGTGTGTGTTTGTATGTGTGTGTGTGTGTGTGTGTGAGGAGAGATCAAGGGCTAATTCCGGGGACCAGACTCACTGTGCTCCCTGAGCCCAATGTGTGCTCATTAGCTCTGCCTAATACCTCGAGGTGGCGGGGCTAAGCTAACCCTGACCGTCTCATCCTGCCCTTCATGTACCTGGCTCTTCTTCCTTTTTTTTTTTCCTCTGGCTCGCTGCATGCTGACTCCGGGGCCGACGGCAGGCCTGACTAATCACAGCCAGATTAGTGCCAGTCATGTTCCTCGGGGGGCTTCATTAGAGCTAATCCCTGCCACCGCTGGCCTTGAACGAAGCGCGCGTGTGTAATACCGTGCGGCCGTGCCAGAATGTTCTTGAGCACTTTTTTTTTTTGTGCGCGCATGCTTGCGTGTGTGTGTGTGTGTGCGTGTGCATGTGTGTGTTTGTGTGTGCGTGTGTGTGTGCGTGTGTGTATGTGTGCCATTTTTTCTATTTTGTCATACCACCTTCGCACTGACCAACTCGGCCCTTATAAAAAGGTTGAGCACACACTAAAAAAAACTAAAAATGGACTCACAAGCAGGGTCGCTCAGGCTGCGTACCAAAAAACTACCCGAAGAAGAGACCTCCCTAACCCTAACCCTAATCCTAACCCCTAACCCCTAACCCTAACCGTAACCCTAACCCCTACTAACCCTAAACCTAACCGTAACCCTAACCCCTACTAACCCTAACCCTAACCGTAACCCTAACCCTAACCCCTACTAACCCTAAACCTAACCGTAACCCTAACCCCTACTAACCCTAACCCTAACCCTAACCCTAACCCTAACCCCTACTAACCCTAAACCTAACCGTAACCCTAACCCTAACCCTAACCCCTACTAACCCTAAACCTAACCGTAACCCTAACCCCTACTAACCCTAAACCTAACCGTAACCCTAACCCTACTAACCCTAAACCTAACCGTAACCCTAATCCTACTAACCCTAAACCTAACCGTAACCCTAATCCTACTAACCC
>JAOPUI010000092.1:6866077-6880517 GCA_027123135.1 Urophycis floridana | reverse complement strand
CCCCCCCCCCCCCCCCCCCCCCCCCCCCCCCCGCGCTGAAAAAACCCCAACACGCGTCGGACTGACACCCCAGGGACCACCGTGTGTGTGTGTGTGAGTGTGTGTGGGTGTGTGCGTGTGTCTGTGTGTGTGTGTGTGCGTGTGTGTGTTTGGTGTGTGTGCGTTTACAGAAAGGTTGAATTATGTAATAGTGTGTGTGTGTGAGCATGCATTTAGATTTGGGTGGAGGAGGTTCTGAAGTGTGTGTGTGTGTGTGTGTGTGCGTGTGTGGCGGGGGTTGTGTGTGTGTGTGTGTGTCTCTGTGCGCCTGCGTTTGTGACCGGCGGCGAAGAGCCACGGGCCGGCGCTGCAGCGGGTTCGAGTCTGGCTGCGCTGCCTGGCGCGGTCGTCGTGGCAGGCAGCGCAGCGGAGGCGAGACGCAAGCGTGACGCAACTATGTTTCCCGCGTAACGATGTTGTTGGGTTTCATTAAAAAATAAAGACAAACGGAGAGAGAGGTACCCGAAAATTACGTTCAGTCAGCCCTTTGTGCTTCTGTTTTGGGTCGTCGGGGGATCAAAGCGGGTTCCTGTTGCCCTGGGGTCTTCGTGTCGCCCCGGGGGGGGCGGGGAACATGAGGTTGTTAATAGTACACCGTGGAGCTGGTTGCCGGTTCTACGCCGGCGTTGGAACCTGGGGGTCTGAATCCTGTCTGTCGGTGCGGTGCGATAAAAGCGCGACCGTTAGCCAACGCGCGTGTTGAGACGCAGCGTGTGTATGTTTGAGGCGGTGGGGACTCGGTTGGGCTTCGGGTTGGCCGGGCGCTGGCTGACCCGCGAGGTCAAACCGATGCTTTACAAGCGAAGACGGGGGGGGGGGGGTTACTCGTGGCAATGATTGAACCTTATTGTTGTTTCAGTTAAGTGCGTTATACCTTGCCATATCTGTTATGAATTTAGTTCAGTTAGATGTAAAGACCCTTAAAAGTTGCTTTGAGCAGTGTATTAGCATGTTCAATAAAGGATCATGAAGAGAGCATCAAGAGGAAAACTTTCATTCAAAGTCTGTGACTTTCCATTTTGTCACTCAATGACAGCCAGTGATGGCAACAGATCGTGGTGCGACAGGTCAGTCACCAGAAGGTTAAAGTTCAAGTCAACTTCGCACCTTGTCCCCCCCCCTCCTCATCTGCTGACCGATCGGGACCGTGGCTTCAGGCGCCGTGCATTCAACCCATCCTTACTTGTTCTGCAGCAGCTCGTTGTCCTGGCGCAGCTGGCCCAGCTCAGAGCGCAGGCTGCGGTCCTGGCTGCTCAGAGAGGACAGCTGGCTGCGGAGCTCCGACTCCAGCTGCCGGCTGGCCTGCAGGTCCGCCTTCAGGCGCTTCACGTCCTGCTCCAGCCTGGGAGGGCGAGGAGGGGGGGGGACACAACCAGTCAGGGTGTTGCAGGTGGAGTGGAGGAATTGTTTTAGGGATGCATGAGATGGAAAGAGATAAGAGAGCTAGAGAGAGCTAAAGAGAGTGGCCCAAGGTCACAACTTGGCTCACA
Source organism: Urophycis floridana (assembly GCA_027123135.1). Lineage (NCBI taxonomy): Eukaryota > Metazoa > Chordata > Actinopteri > Gadiformes > Phycidae > Urophycis > Urophycis floridana. Next base: position 6,878,988 of record JAOPUI010000092.1, on the reverse strand, counting down.
GTTCGGTAAGAGGCCATGGACAGGTTTTGCATTGCAAATCTAATACACGACGATCTGCAATCGAGCGTGCACACAGCAGCATTTAGCATGTACTGCACAACGTCTGCTACGCTCACAAATTGGGACTGTCCCCAGGCCTTTAATACAAAGACAACGTTGACACTTCAACAAACACATTATGCCAATTAGCGTCCTGCATCATCCACTCCGACATCCTGCCAACGTACCGCACTAATGTGTCCGTCTTGCCCAGCTGGTTGTTGGGAATGCAGTTCTCCACGGGCTCTTTTGGACTCTTCCCGCCACCCTTCTGCTTCTTCTCGTTCTTACTGGTGGACGCCGCGCCCGACGGCACGCTGCCGTTGGACGAGCCGTGGCTCCGGGGGGAGGAGCTAGACCCGGCCCCGCCCCCTCCGCCCAGATTTTTCCCACTTTTCCCCGTTGTCGCCGCCCCCGCCCCCGCCGTCGGCGTCGTCGTCTCCTCCTTGTGGGCGTGTGGGCTGTCGGCGTGTGCGTGCTCCCCCGCCAAGTCATTGTTCAGCCTCTTCCCCCCCGTGTGGTTCTCCATATAGTCCGTCTCCGGCGCCCTGGAGTCCATAGTGTGCATGATGCTGTTGTTGTTGTTGTTGGCGACGGCGGCGGCGGCGGCGGTGGCGGTGGCTGCCCCGGCCGGCTGGTGTTTCCTGCCCTCCCTGTCCTTCCCGCTGCCGTCCCGCCCCTTCTCCCGGTACTCCAGCTCCGGCAGCTGGCCGCTCTGGGCGCCCTTCTTCCCGGACGGAGCGCCGTTCTGACACGCTGGCGCGGGCTCAGCCTCCGTCACCCCCTTGGACAGTGCCGCTGGAGGAGAGAGGGAGGGGGGGGGGGAGACACAAAAGATAAGCTATCGTGGTCGTTGATCTATTTGGATGAAGAGGGAACGAGCTACACAAAGTCAATGGATCAACGAGTTTTGACTAATTGGCTGTGTGTGTGTGTGTGTGTGCGTGCGTGCGCGCGTGCGTGCGTGCGTGCGTGCGTGCGTGTGTGCGTGTGTGTGTGTGTGTGTGTGTGTATGTGTGTGTGTGTGTGTGTGCGCGCGCCTCACCCTCCTCGGCCTCCCTCTCCTGCCGCTGCAGCATCTGTTGCTCGGGGGGCAGCGCCTGCTGCAGGAGCTGCATGTAGAACTCGTTCTCCTTCTGCACCTCCTTCTGCTTGCGGAGGCGCATCTTGTAGCTGACGTAGCTCTTGAAGCCGAAGCCCAGCGTGACCACCGGGTACCCGATGCTGCGAGGGAAGGAGAGGTAAATAAATAAAGTATCACACGGACCGGAGGCATTTCGACATTCCCGCCTTCTCCTCGCTGAAGCGGCCTGTTATTTTTTGTTCAGTCGGTCACCCTGTGTGAGTGGGCTGCCCCAGCAAGGCTCCAACTACCCGGTAATATCCACAACATGGCCTGCGTTCACAAGTGGCTTCTGTTATTGAAATCAATTCCCGGATGGTTCAACACATCTCCGGGGGGGGGGTCTTTATCTTGTTGTGCGTTTAAATGCTGGAAATACCCGATGCACACTAAAGGAGCAAGAGGGTCATTTCAGTCACTCCCTGTGTGTTTGGTTCTTTTAAGGTTCTCCCCACCGAACGGGGCGCCAGGAGAGGACACGTTGTTTTAACTCTTTGTGGTTTTTCTTTACATAGTTTGATTTTCCTCATACAGTTGTTGCAGTCCACAAATAATAGGTTATAAACCTGTAGAATAGAAAAGCTACAGTGCAAACAACAATATTGATACCAACATAAATAATACACTCTAAATTCTGAATAATATACAAATATAAATTACAATATAGTCAGTATTTAGTGTTATAATATTGTATAATATAAAAAGCGTTTTAAGCTGAATATGCAACAATTGCAGAGATGCAACAATTCCCCACAAAAGCAGCATTGCACATTAAACATACATTAAACATTGCACTGCCATAAATTAGCCAAGTCAATTCCTTAACCCAAATGTACATCAACGTCAATGCTACACACTAAACCAATAGCCCAATCCACAAGTGCTCTCAGTAGGTTGGCCTAAAGTGCAAACAGAGGAGAGAGTGCAGCGTAGGCCTACAATACCAAGCGGGCGCCGTTCACCGCCATGCGTTACCAAAGTGTGGTAAACGCCACTCAACGACGCCGAAAAATGTGGTTCACTATTCCCTTTGCACAGTGACGTCACATGGCGCCACAACATGCTTCGCTGCGTGCATTGGTCCACATCGAGTCTCTGATCAGCCGTGTTTGTGCTGGGAAAGCCAAACGTTCCTGTTTTGATACAGATGTCCCATTTGAAGGCACTTCAAAGGGGTAGGATGAGAGCCAGCAGAGGAGACACTGTGTGCCTCTATGTGACGGCAGGGAGGGGAAATCCCCCATCAGGGTAAAAAGTTACATTCATCACGCGATACGCTCGGGTCGAGCGTTAGCTTCGGTCCAACACATAGCTTCGCTCAAACAATTTGCATGGCTGAGAGGTGTTGCGTGTGGGGGTTGGTGGTGCAGGGATGGCCAGGTGCAGGGATGGAGGCGCCTTACCAGTGAGCGGCGAACGGGCGACACAGGTCCACATGGAAGTTCTTCAGGTCTTTGAAGCGGATGGCGGCTTCGATGTACACAAAGAGTATCCATAGCGACACGGTGGGCAGACACACTCCTCTTTCTGGAACAAAAAGTGGCGGAATGAATCTAGATTACTATTGAGTTCCAGTATTAGTATACATCACCATGGCGATGCTTTCAATGATAAATGTGACATTTGGTGGACACTTTGATCGAAAGGATTTGAAATACCATTGGCCCCGGGGGGGGGGAAATCGAACCTGTGAACCTGGCAGTGTTAATGCCATTTCATACCACTTGACCCACACAACACCTTGCAAGTGACTTGATAAATAGTGCCACTTGTCAAGGCGGGACCAGGAGGTTGGGCCTTTTGCTTAAGGATGGAGGTAGGTTGCAGACATTGGGAATCAAACCCGGAACCTGGAAATTGAACTCCTTAGCCACTGCACGACCCCCCCAAACACTACTCCCCTTCTGGAGTCAGTCCCATTCCAGTTCAGTACGGAGGTCACCTTGGCGGAAGGGTAAACACCACCACATGTTTGTAGTTCAAATAACTGGAGAATGTTGTTTCTCCAGGAGATATCTAGAGAAAGGCAATGGGGGGGGGGGGGGGGTACTGACCTGTGTGCCAGACATACTGGACCCATACATAGGTGCTAGCAGCGAAGAACAGCCACTGGATGGGAATGAAGAGGAGGCAGATGATGTCGGACGTGAACGCCACACACACAAAGAACACCGAGAAGGCCTGTGGAAGGAAGAAAGAAAAGGCACAGACAATGAAACCTTAATAATAAACCATTGTATTCACACACACGAAAAGCGTGAGTAAAAGTGAAAGACACACAGGCATCTCTTACCAGCCCCTGGTATCTGAAGGAGTCATAGACACTTCTGATGAAAAGCCAGAAGGGCCACAGGTACTCAAATCTGAACTCCAGTACAAAGTCTGCCAGCAGCACCAACACCCACACAACCAGGAACTTGAGGTATAGGAACGTACTGGGAGGAGAGAGTCACAGAGAGATATACAAAAAGTGTATTGTGTGTATATACGAGCATGGGAAGATCGACAGTGCGTAGGTGTAAACTTGCATAGAATTTTCGAAAAGTAACTGGCAGCGTGATGTTTTTTTCCCCCACTACAGCGCGTTACAACGTGAAGGTGATCGTAAATGTACAAGCAAGGGAACATTATAGAGCCGGTATCTATGGAGGATGTGTCTAGGCATGTCACTTAACGCTGCACAGCTGCTTTCACTTTTCTGGCTTGACATCAAATGAAACAGCCCCGGGTATACATGAACCCACCATTTACGCTGAAAAACAGCCTATAATATACTGTTGTAATTAATAATGAATCTTTTTTTTTTTTTTAAATCACAACCAACTGCATAAGAGCACATTATAGTTTGTATTTGTCGCAAAGCGCTTGCTTTGCGACAAAACAGTGCTCACATGTAAAACATTATCATAGATTATATTGGAAAGACTGGTGTAGAAATCCTGAAGTCTACCCGGCGTTAAAAACGCGTGGACTCGAGCTGCATTGTTCTCACAATAAAACACAATGTAACCGTTGAGCATATTACCACATTTGATACAGAACGCCAGTTTACAAAATTACAAGGCAAATAATTCAGGCGCCGGGCCGACCTTAATACACAATACCTACAATAATTCACAAAAATAATGTACGGCAAGATATTGCCATTGGTACAATATCATGAATGGGATGATACACTGAATCAGGCCTGCAATACTGTAATGTACGCGCATTCATTCAAGGTGTCCCGCTGCCAATAGAGCCGCGGTGGCTCTACGTACAAGACGGATGCTGCCATCCCCGTCTTTACATTTCTTGAGGGGCGCCATTGTTATACAATAACGTCCCTCAAGCCCCCTTCTTCGTACCTGCTATATATACCCTCGGTAATTCGGTTCCGTTTTAACGGCCGTCGGAGTTTGCTGCAGTCCGCATTGCGCCGCTTCATCCTCCCCCTGTTGATTCACCTCTGGTACCGCTCTGGTAAATACAACGGAGATGTTATACAGGCATGCTACTGTGTGCGGTTCTTCAATTTTGACCCATTGTATTTGTTTTATGCACATGAAACAAAGAAATAAATAAAAACAGTCAGTGGAAGGCCCTCCCCCTTTCACGAAACGGTGCGTCGCTTTCTGACGTGTCGCGTCATACATGACGTCACGTGCGTCAGATAAATGGCTGCCACCACAACATAGGACCATGCATGCATACGACGTTTCTTTTCTAAATGCTTATTGTAAACACAGGGATTTAAGGTGGGTACATTACATACCGTACATTATATTGTTGTCTTACAATATGCGAGGTTGTCGTGTCTCGTTTACAAATCATAAAGGCCTTTACCATGTCCATGCGTGCTTCTCCACACGTCTCACACACGTTTAAAGTTACTGGAGGAAAAAAACGAATGCATCAGTTAATTGTAGAACATAGTGCTTTGGTTTTTGAACATCTCGCAATTTGTTTGCTGACATATTTCCGCAGATGGCATCAACAGAGGAGATAACGGGGATTGACGTGGGGGCTAAAGAGTGTGAGGAGATCTCACAGAGTACAGAGATGAGTGAGAATATTACCGAGCAAAAGAAAGTTACCGAGGTAAACTAACATACATTTTCATATTACAAAAGAATAACTACATCGAGCCTATATACAATGACACAATAATTGTAATAATAAATATTAAGCCTAGAATTACAGATTGAACACTAAACGCATTTCCCATTTAATTTAACTTATTTTAACTAATCTTGTCTAGGTAGATCTATTTATTGTTTATTGACTATAGTCAGGCTCTTATTGCACTAATCGAGCCCATGTATTGCTGGTCACTGTGAATTTCTCCTAAGGGGGATTAATAAAGGAATATCTTATTTTATCTTAAACTCTGGCCTCATACTTTGCTTGAACCGTGTATGGACATATGTTTGGCTAAAGGGTCACAATCTGATGCCATGGTTTGCAGCATATCAACAAAGTACCAGTTGATTTTTCACGAGAACCTGTGTTAGTTCTTGGGTATTTCAAATATCAGAGACAACATTGAAAAGTAATTCAAAACGCCAATGTAGTTTTGTCCCCAGTTATTCACCATGGCATCAGAATGTGACTTTATAGTGAGTGTTCAATTACCTGTAATTACCTTATAACCAAAATAGTTATATAAAGTATTCACACTCGTTTGGGAGATGCTGCCCTGTGTGCCCTCTCATAACTTTTTTTTTGTTTCCTTCAATTGCAGACTGCAACAGAGGACTTGGCTGAGCAAGTGGTTCCTTGTGCTGAAGCAAAACAGGAAGAGGCAGAAGACAACGTTCCACAGACTGATCTGTTGACTGAGCGAGAGAGTGAGCGGAGCGAAGCTGAGGTATGGTCAGAAGAGCATTTTGTGTAATCTGCAGCCTTGTAGTGGAAAGGTGGACATCTTGACTGCTTTAAGAAAGAACATCTCAGTGTGGAACTACTCTTAAGACATCTTTTAACACGGTGTAGTTATGATGAGAAGCCTCAGGGTTTCCATTTAAAACAAAAACAAAATCCATTTTTTTATTGTTTGTGCGGTGTGTTTGTCTTAAGCAATTTTTGTATGCCACTGTGTGTTGTGTTTCCATAGGCTCCTGCCGAGGAAACGCTAGGGGAAGGAGTGTCAACTGAGAAAAAGCAGGTGGAGAAGGGGGCAGAGGAGAAAGAGGAGGAAGAGGATGACGGCAGTGGAGACCATGACGGCGGTGGGGACCATGACGGCGGTGGGGACCATGACGGCGGTGGAGACCATGACGACGACAACGAAGAGGAGACGGAGAAAGAGCCCCAGACCAGGCAGGATAAAAAGAAGAAGGTGCCGCGTGAACCGAAGAACGAAAAGCCTACGCCGATGAACCTCAACAACGAGGTGGTGAACATGAGGAAGGAGGTGAGCCGTGTGAGGGCCCTGCTCATCAGGAAGCTGACGCGGCAGATCGCCGCGCTGAAGAAGAAGAAGGGCAACGAGAACGAGGTGCAGAAGAACCAAAGGAGAGCCGCCCGACTGGTGGAAGAGATCCATGAAATGAAGGCCCTGAAACAAGACGTGGTATGTTCTGCCAGCTCTTCGCCATACCTGTAGCTATATCACACTCCCATCGCACACTTGTGTTAAAATGGCTTGCGATGAGAATCTACCTTTTTGAATGGATAACAATAGTAAGGTTCAAAATGTTATTAAAAAGGGGGCATTTTACAATTTATTCCAATTATAAATGTTTTATGTCGCTGTCAAAACGACTTTAATGAGTTATATCTTGTTTTTTTATTTTTTGTCAGGTGACCAAGATAGCCTTGCAGCAGGAGATCGTCTTTGATGCGGTTTGTAGAAACCCTGCCTCCTCTGTTACAGACCGAGCCATTGCCAGAATAGCCAGCCACCCTCAGTTCAGTAAGAGGATTGACGCTATTAAATTGGCTGTTAAGGCTTTCAAAGAGGAAAGGGCGAAAAACGGTGGGCCAAAAAGACAGGGAGACAACACAGCTCAAAAGGGAAAACCTCAGCTTGCTGATGAGAAAATGCAAAGAAACAAAATGGAGGAGGAAGAGGAGAGTGAGGAACCGGGCGACAGTGAGGAGGAGGAGGAGGAGGAAGAAGAAGAAAAAAAAGACAGCAAAGATTCTGAAGATGGCGGGGTGAAACAAACCATGGCTGAAGGGACCACTTCTCAAAACAGGAACTTGTCTGGAGTTTCCATGAGGAGCAAAATTGGTGGCGTTCCCCAGCCCTTGAAAAAAGCAATGCCAAGAAACCGCAAACCGACAGGACTTGTGAAGAACACACCGCAGATTAAAGTTACAGAAAAGAGACCAAATAACAAATCAACTGCCACAGAAAAGACGTGTGTCATAGAAGATGACACACAAGAGAGTTGCTTGGATAAAAGTGAAGAAGACCTTCACATAAATTCACCACCGCCATCGGAGGGCGCTAAAGCCATGGAAGATGCCAACAACACGGTTGTTAAAAGTGACCCTCATAGTGAGGTCACAGTGATGAAAAGAGAAGTCACAGCAAAGCTGTCAACCACGGCAGTAAATAAAGGTGCAAGCGAGGAAGATGAGTCTGTCGATGAGGAAGAGGAGTCACTCGATGATGCCACAGAGGACATTCCACACAAGGGCACAAAGAGCGATCTGCAAGTGCACCAGGGAGTGGAGGATGATGACGATGTGGACGATGAAGAGGACGATAGTGATTTGGAGTCTGATGAGGAAGATGAGTCCGACAGTAGCGCAGAGGAACCCACGAGGTCTCCGAACTCGGAGATTGACAGTCTCTCCGAGGCGGACGTGTTTGCCAAGTACTCTGAGGCCAAGGATCTTAAGAAACCACCGCGCAAAGCGGGGGACAAAAAGCCCGGCCTGAAGCCTGCTGCACTTGAATCAAATCAGAAGACGCTCGACGACGATGAGAGCGACCTGGAGTCCTCCGACGAGGAGGCGGCCAAGCAGTACTTTGACGACAGCACGGAGGAGCGCTTCCGCAAGCGCTCCTCTCAGTCTGAGAGCGAAAGCGACGACGACTTCTTCTTAGGAAAAGTGAGCAAGTTCAAAAAGAAGAAGAAAAAAGCCGACGGCTCGTCTGCCAAGAGCGAGGCGACGCCGGGCGCCCCTTCAGAACCACAGGGGGCCTCGGAGGCGGAGCCGGGTCCCAGTGACTCCCAAGGGTCGGCGTTCACGTCGCTCTTCTGCCAGTCCCTTTCCCGGTCAGAGGGCGGCGGCGGCGGCGGTGTCGGTGATGATGGCGGTGCAGGTGGACAGAGGTTCGGTGGCAGGGGCAGGGGCAGGGGCAGAGGAGGTAGATCCGGCGGGGGAATGAGGGCTGGTGGCCGCGGTGGGTTTGACAGCCCACCTCCCAGATTCAACTCCCGGGCCGGGGGGGAAACGGCAGAATCTGATTTCCGCAATGCCAAACGTGACTTTAAAAGTAGACCTTTTGGGACTGCCAACCGGGGCAGGGACTTTACCGGGAGAGGGAGGGAACGAGGAAGTGGTCGGGGAAGGGGCGGCGTTTCCAGGCAACCGGATCGCAGTGGTGCAGGTTTCGGTTCCCATCAGCCAGCACAGCAGTCCCTGCATCCATCATGGGAAGCCAGCAAGAAAAGGAAAGAGCAGCAAGGACAAATCCAGGCTTTCCAGGGGAAGAAAATTAAGTTTGATGACGATTAAGGCTTTTGTGATTTATTTTGTCCTGGAGGTGTAATTTTGATGTAACAGGCTGTTTTTACAATATATTTGGTCACTTTGTTAAATGCCGGCTAATCTTGTGTTGTTACAAAGGACGGAATAGGCCTAGTGCTATGTGGTCAATAAAGCCTCAAAAAATCTTTACACACACATTTTTGTGTTTCAAAAGTTAAATTGGCGTGATTAACTTGTTTGACCTTAAACCAACCAGTATTAGGCAAAAAAACAAAATGCTGTCTACTGTATACTGCCTACCTGTGCTCAATAAAAATTAGTAATCATTTGGATCACAGGTAACATCTTACCACATCCACCAACATGACCCAACTTGTATTTCCAATGTGTATTAGTATGTCTATAAATGATTATTTTTTTTATGAAAAATAATTGTATTAGGTTCCTAATAAAATTTTAGCGTTCTTTGAGCGTTTTATCATCTCATCATTATCCTCAGCGCTGTTCCCATTGGTGGGCCACTTCAACATAATATTTGGATAGATGGCTGTAGGCATAGAGATGGTCATGAATTATACCGTTACCGGGCTACAGAAACGCAATTTCCGCCCTCCTACTCCCCATGAGGATGCATGCCAGTTGACGCTCCTCGAAGCAAGAATAATATAAAATTGACAAAGAGAACAACACAAAATACAAGGATAATAAATATTTTCGTGATACGTTTTTGGACAAATATTTTTTGGACAAATAATTCGAAAAGATATCCGAAATATGTAACGGAAACTCATATCCCGCAATCGGAAGTCCCACCCCCCACCCCCACCCATCTCACCAGTGAGACTCATGCACGAGCCAGTGTTGTCTTTGGTATGGAGAGATATATGGGATGTATGACACAGATGTATTCATAGATCTGTAGTATGCCTGTTTGGACCCCTCATTTGAGTGGATGGTCACGTCCTCGCCACCGTTGCTGACATGATCACGTCCACAGCTTCGATCAGAGGTGAGTTAGTTTTTGCATTTAACGCTGCAAGCAAATCCCGCACTTTGCATTACTTTGTGTCTGTGTTGACTAAAGTGTGTTTAGTTTCCCAAATCAGATGTAAACAAGTCCATCTGGGTGGTGAGCTAGCAGGGAATTAGCGTGGCTAGCAGGCGGGTGAATGGGTTGTTGGTATTGATCCCGTGAGCGCAAAAACTATACATTAGCGTCTCACGTGCGTGAAAAGTCAACTCGACGTTGGCCATAAGTGAAAAGGCAAGTGTCGTTTGGTTTGGCAGTGGTTACAGTGTGTGACCCCATTGCGACTTGTTTCCATATATGATCATTCAGATCGTTCAGGCTAATTCAGAGGCAACGTTAATGTTCTGTCTATTGTGCTTCATTCTCCATTGGGCCCCTCCTCACAATGTTTTCTAACGTAGTGGGTAGAAACCAAGTTCTGTGGTTATGAATGTCGTAGAACCGTCTTCACAATATTTTCCTGTTCAGGCAAACAAGGCTGGAGCTCGTCGAGGCCAACTCCACCTTGAGGATGTCCAGGATTCCTTCGAGGGGGCGGACGCTGCCCCCGCCTACAGGGATCACGGTATGGTCTTTATATTATTTAATGTGCAATAATTCCCTGGTCAGTTGGTAACAGTAAAGGTCAAACTAGTAGGCCTACTGAATGTATGGCCCGCAGGCTGGATATCCGTCACCTCTACAGGAGGGAGTGTATCCAGAGGCACCAACAAACGAATTGTTGTTTAGCCAAATGTAGGAAAGATTTGGGACTTTGCCATGTAATCAGAAATATGAATTACTTCGGCCTTCAATTGTGTCAAGTTCAGGTCATTACCATTATAACCAATCTTCATAATGTGTGCTCTACTTTCCAGGAAAGCCTCGTTAGTCCTGAAACGAAACATTTCACTGCTCCTCAGCTGCCCCGAAGACGGAATCCCTCTAGCCATTCCTCCCTCATCCATAAGGCCAAGAGTTTACTGTTGTTTTTGCAAAACTCTACCGATGGCGTGCTGAACAGCGCTGAGGTGTCGCAGCTCTTCAATATCTGTCCAAGACGCGTCAACGAATTCACAAACGTTCTTGAGGGTGCACAGCTCCTCACCAAGACGTCTAAGTGCACCTACCAGTGGCTGTGAGTACAACTTCCTTTTGGTTCCAAAAAATGTTGCGGTGCAGATGCTAATTGGCGTCCTTGACATGCGTAATGCAAAGCACCCATTGGCTGACTGCTTTGGATTTCGTATGTGCAGGGGCTCTCATTGCAAGACGAAGCTCGAACGTGAAGTCCAGATCCTTGAGCTCCAGGAGAAGAAACTGGATGAGTTGATAAAGACCGCCCTGGAACAGGTTTACCACATGTGTGAAGATGAAATCAGTGAGAAATATCCTTTTCGAGTTCAATCTTGTGGATTTCTTCCTATTTAGTTTTTCCAACGTGCCTCAAGGCATGATGAATGCATCCTAACTAGGCCAATGACACAAGTGTATGTCCTTGACCATGGACTCACGTTCCTGTATTTGTCATACGAGGATGTGAAAACCATCCCCAGTTTAATGAACCAGACGGTGATTGTGGTCAAAGCCCCCGCTGAGACCGTCGTGGAAGTGCCCCATCCAGCAGAGGTAGGAGGATCATTTCTGTCCTTGTTGGACCCCCCCCGGCACCAGATGCAATGTCTCCTAAGCACTCCACTGCAGATGCCACATTCAAATGTGATCTTATAAGGCACCGGCCCTCGATGTAAAGTGACTGAAAATGTAACATCATGATGACATTTTTAAATCTAGCTGCTATGTCTGCAGCCGACTTCATTTAATTAATCTAGAAACATCTGACTACTCTGCCATTTATTTATCTATTTATCTATTTATTGTGTTTGCAAAGTTTATTTCAATTCTGGAGTCTATTTTTATTCATATTTTCTGTTTATATTGCCTTCTTTTTTTCATTTGTGTTTATATTATATAGCAAAGTTGACCCACCTGAGAAACAAGAATTTCACTGCTGGTAATGATGCACATTGTCATCTCGCATGTGACAATAAACTTGAAACTTGGAATTCATGACGAATGACCACGGCCGAATGCATTGAGCCTGTTGTGTTTTTTTTAAGAATCTTTTCTTCCCTAATCTGTCCGTGTTTCCTGTTCAGAGTCTCCAGCTCTTTCTGAAGAGCACCCAGGGTCCCATCGAGGTGTACCTTTGCTCTGAAGACCACTCCCCCTCCGACGTCCGAGACCATCGCCACGACGACGACCACGACCACGACAAGTGGCGAGCGGACGGTTCCACCGAGGAGGTGGAGGCCCCCCAAACCCTGTCTTTCCTGAGCGCGTCGTCCTCAGGTGAGTCCGGTCACCGGCGACGGTGCGGTCCTCAGATTCTGTCCCTTTCGGCTTTCGGGATGTCAGAAACCGTCTTTGTTATGCAGTGGCTCGCCGTCCAGACTTCGCTGCGCTTAAAAATGTTTTGTTCTCGTCGATAACCATAAGAAAACCTTTTTTTGTTGCATCCCGAGCTGTCAATCAGGTTATTTTGGTTATCATGACACGCATACGAAATCATTACAACAGCCTTCACATTCTAGCATAAAATACGACTGGCATCATAAGACAGAGGTGAGTTGAGGTGTAGGCCAACAATTTGAAATGATGATGTACTAAATGCCACATTTTAAATGAATTGACATATTCTTATAAAAAAAAATACTAACCGCAACCAAGCCGGTTCATTTCAGTCCAAGACAGTTTAGTCATCGCTCTGCATAGTTGTACATTTAAGAGGTGACCGGAAGGCACACTGGCACACTCAATACAACTAGATCTCACAATATTTGAGAGTTGTATTGCCCACAAACAGTAGACATTGTCAACTGGAGAGGCGCAAGGCGGTGTGCTCTGTTAACAATTCACAAATCTCCAGGTTTCCATTCAAAATAGCGGCAGTGGATTCCGTGGAAGTGATCTGTGAACCTGATGTCCTGAATGTTTTTGCCGATTTTTACTCAAAAGCATAGTCAAGTGCAACAATTCATTGTGGTGCAATCCAACATTGCTAACATAATGAAACCGCCCGGTGGCGGT
>JAOPUI010000092.1:6352382-6369286 GCA_027123135.1 Urophycis floridana | reverse complement strand
CCCCCCCCCCCCACCCCCCCCCCCCCCCCCCCCCCCCCCGGCCCCCCCCCCACCGGCCCGCGGGCTGTGCATAAAAGCTTGCATGGATAAGGAAAAGATCTGTGTGTCGTTTTCTATGCGTCAATAAGTCCATGGAAAAAAGACCATTGTCTGCTAATAAGTATACCCATCATTTGACATCACTCTGATGATTCGATAATATTTTGCAGAGCAAACGATATGGAAAACGACGGGCTCAGTTCAACAAGCACAGGGTTCGAGTCTCTCTTCATCCAGGAAGAGGACGGGCCAGAGGAGAGAGCCAGGGTGGATGAAAGACTGGCCTTTGATAATCTGGCCCAAACCGGAATCCCTCACCTGGAAACACGGTCGTCCCCTTCCGCTCAAATACATCCCTACCTACGAGAGATGGATGAATTGCTGAAGAGTTGCGAGGAGCTCACCGGTGTATCGCTGAGCCCCCGGTTCTCGCCCGGGTACACGGACACGCGCCTTAGTGACGCTCAATGGACAGAGTTGAGCGACTGCTCCTCAGACGGCTACGGAGAAACGACCACAACTCCATGGATGAGCTCGTCCACCACCTACATCGACACGCGTGTAGAGGTGTCTGACCCGGGTCAGCTGACGAAAGGCTGTCAGGAGGCTTCCTCCCGCGGTAGCGCCGGGCGTGAAACAGCTGTAGCGGATGTAGCGGATGTATCCCTGACTTCAGCGGGCAATGCCCTCAGTGACACTATGACAGAGTACCAGAGTCATTTGATGGGGATGCTCGCCATGCTGGATAACTGTGTGGACGAATCAGGCATCGACTTGGGGTCTGGCATGGACTTTGACACACGGGACTGTTTTGCTTCGGGTACAAACCATGAATATATACAAATCAGTTCTCAGAGGAGTGATGAGTACACGGCTGTAGAAAACAGAATGGCAGCTACATCAGAGATAGCTACATTCAAGTCATGGGTTGGCCATAATGCCAAACCAGAAATCACAGAAGGTCAATACAGTTCTGTTACACCAGTCGAACCCATAGTTAGGCAAATTGAGATGGAGAGTACCACAGCACAAATACAGGAGCATCCAGGGACTGTCATTTCTGAGACTTCAGCTCAGGAACCTCGGTTACATTGCTCCAGTCCAAAGATTGCAACGGCAATGGAAGCACAAAATGGATCACCCAACTCCGAAGAGACTTCCGTTCAAAACATATTTGATGACAGAGGGAGTCCCACAAGAGGGGATGATGCTGGTCTAGAGACAAGAGAGATGATTTTGTGTGATGGAGAAGGACTAGAGAGCCTAGAGGTGGACGTGACTCACCAGAGATCTTCCACAGAGGAACTGGCCACCGTTGGGTGTCAGATGGAGAAGTATATAGTGGAAGTGGAAAGCCTTCAGAGGCTGAGGACAGCGCTGCTGGAGGAGGTGCTGGAGCTGAGGAGGAACAGCGAGAAGCAGGGAGACGGAGAGAGCAAAACAATAGAGCAAGAAGGGAAAGACCAAACGGAGGAGACGATTGATGGAAAAGCAGTGGCACTACTGGAGGAGCTGAAGGAGGAGGAGGAGAAGAGACGGGAGGAGAGCCGGAGGGATGTGTTTGCCCTGAGGGAGCAGCGGGCTGAGGTAGAGAGGAGTGTGTGGAAAATGAACATGGAGAGACAGGGGCTGCAGGTTGAGAGCTGGAGGCTGAAGAGGAAGCTGTTCACTGAGGCTAAGAACTGTGCACACAGTCTGGCTGCCTTGACCAACCAGCAACGTGTGGTAGAGCGATTTAAGAGCGAGGAGGTATATGAGACTTTTGAATTCATTTATACGTTTACATTTTCAAACTACATTTACATTTTACATTTAGCAGATGCTTTTAAGGTCACTTACAAGTGAGGATGAGAAAAACAAAAACAAAGCATAGTTCTTAATCAACTTCAACACAAGAACACAAGAATAATTAAGACATTGAATGAATAAGAGAATGAACCACAGCAAACCAGGCAGCCATAACAATTGCATGCCTTTGGGCTCCAGGAAACGTTGCAGTCCCTGGTGGTTCAGCTGACCGAGGAGTGCTCCCGCCTCCGCTCTGCTCAGCAAGACAGGCTCTCCACGCTGCAGGCCACGCTGCAAGCACAGAACCCCAGACAGACCTACAGCACTGTGGAGGAGCTGACCGAGTGCAGGAGGCACTCATGTGGGGACATCCAGCAGTATATGCAGGGAGGCCTGAAGGCCCTGGAGGAGAGGTGCGCCCATGCTTAAATGCTACCATATCATTAGCTATGAACCTGCACTCTGTTAGCTTTTTCAATGCAGTGTTGTTCAAGGTTTGATAACCTCCATTTCCCAACACATTTAATTAGATTTGGAGAGAGGAGTTGAACAAAAGTGATGGCAGCAAAGTAAAGTGCATAATTTTTAGAATAGGTTCTTCCTGCCCTCCAATTGTCAGGTATGAGCCGATGCTGCTGAACCTGTTGAAGAGGAGGGAGGCTACAGCCAGTGCCCTCAGCAAAGCCAGAGAGCAGGTCCAGGAGCTCAGGGGCCAGCTGAGGCCTCTGATGGAGGAGGTCCACAGGCTGGGAGCCCAAAAGGTCTGCCTGGAGGAGAGGTTTGAACTGATGCAGATGCAGAGGCAAGAGGACGTCAAGCAATACAAGGTGATGGGGATGGTTGAAGCTGTTGCGAGGCCAAAGAGGCAAAAGGGGGATAGTCAGACTATTGGTTCAGAGATCGATGCCCACCCAAACGATTCCTGGTCTGATCTTGGGCCTAGCTACAGTACTTACGTGTGTTGATATGGTTCAGATAAAGACGTGTTCATCCCACAACCTGACCTACATTTTTTAACTATTTGTAATGAACAGAAAAAGACGAAGAGGTCCATAACTGTAGGAAACAATGTGACAACAGTACACAAGTAAAACTGTTTCCTGCAATCTTGCCTCTTGTCCATATCACTATTTGGTTCTCATAACATGCTTTACTTACACAGGACATTGTATTGAGTCTTGAGGAGAGCAACTGGGAGATGCAGACAGAGCTTAAAATTCAGAAGAGAAAAACCAAAGAAACAGAGGAGATGAAAGACAATCTCGCCAATAAACTTCTACTTTACAGGTAAGTTATTGATTGATTCCTCAAGATCCACCACAGGCCTCAAAAGCTTTGTTTTGCTTAATCCCTGACTATATATATTCTGTTACAGAGCTGCCGTGGAGGAAAGGAAGAAAACATGAACAATGTTATCAAGATATACAAATATAAATCTTCCAACAGATGATCATTCTTTGCCAAGGTTGCCGGTTTAGCTGGTTTAGTGATAGAACAGAACCCATCAACAGCCTTACACAAAACATTATTAGACAACACATCACGCAGATCATTGTGTATCAGGCCTTCAGGAGTGTATATAGTAACCCGAGAGCAGCCATTTGAAAGGGCGTCGTGTTGAATAAAGAGTTTTATGCTTTCATTGGAACTGGAGTGTGGCTGATGAGTCGAGACCCGCGGAGTAGAGCTGAGAGGATGCTGTTTGAAAAGCCCATGGGCCTGGGAATCCAAACACTGCTGAAGACGAATACATTGTGAAGTCACCAGGCTCAAATGTATACTAAAGTCAGATTAAATTCACTCAGACAACTACTTAACACACCCAGATGTCTTCTATGACCCATTCTTACAGCCTTTGTAAGGTAGACGATAATGAAACCATGAATACATGAATGATGCAATTGCGCTCATGCCACCATTAAGAAAATGCAACTCTGCAGGCCAAGGATTGATGGAAAAAACATTTTATTGAGAATTCACTCACTGTACATTTGCAAAATGTTAGGACATAAAAAAGTTTAACTACAATTAAGATACAACAAAGACACACAAAGACATGACAATGCAAGACAGTATGTAGTAAAATGGACACTTCAAAACGCTAATTTGTTCAAAAGAGTATACAGGCAGCAAGGCTGCCACACTGCTGGGAATGCTGGTACGGAAACCTGAACAACCAGTGCAGACCTGAGCTTTTACCCCTTACCATCTGCACAGATTGCCTTTCAATACTCATTACGCGACCACACACCAACATCTGCCAGGAGGACTGGCAGAACTCGCCAACATTCTCTACAACTCCTTATGTTTTTTTTTTTAAACTAGATATTGAATAAAGACTACCCCTGCCCACTCGCTATCCTCATGACCACCCAAAAAATGTTAATTTAACCAATTCCAGGGCAAAGTAGAATGCATGGTGAGCCAATTCAAATAGAAAAATATATCCTTTCACAACGGTATATAAAAAAATCAGGCATGAATGAAAATCCCTCAGGCAATAAATTATTAATGTCAACCGACAAGAGTTTTTCAGCATTATTATAAACAGACCAGCGGGCAAAGCCGCCCTCGTGAATATTGACGAGACACATGACCTGTTCCACCAATAGAAAGTATGGAGGAGGTAGTTGAGCAGGACTCGTTGCGATGACCTTCTCAGAGGTTTTGAGGTGACGTAGAAGAGGAGGAAGAGGGCGCGATGCTGGGTGGGCCGTTAGGCGGTGGGCTCAGGGTCTGCAGAGCTTTCTGGGTCCTCGTCGTTGTAGATGTTCTCCGCCTGCAGGGGCAGAACGCCAGAGTTAGGGCTGTTCCATGACATTACTACACACTTCATTGCATGCACTTTATTACCTACACCTCCACTGCATTTCTACATTGATATAGACTTGAATTTCTAGCTGTGTTAAGTGAAAATGCCTACCCAAAAAGCCTGCATATATTTGCATGTATTTTGGCGGTCACTGTATAATGCTTATTGTGCAACCTGGTTTGGTGAACTCACCAGTTCCTCAATGCTCACTTTCCTCATTCAGATAACAGGTAGCGTTGCCTCTGAGCTGGGTTCAAAATGTGTCTTCTCTCTCAAGTAATGTAGCTACCATGCAAAGCCCCACACTCTTAAGTTCTTGCCTTGAAGTTCTGTTTCAGTCAATTTAACCATTAAAAGATTTTCTTTTACATAAAAAAACAAAAAAGATGCCTCTGTGTGGCATATCTTCTCGAACTGGACATAAACTGCATGATTTATCAATCAGATGTGATGCTTAAACTATGATTTCCATTGAGTATATTTGACATTGTGGGGGAAGCAATGGCCTTTCCTGATGCACACATCTACCATGCCTAGATATGTCTGGCTCACCATTTGCCAGACTTGCATGATGTTGTCTTCGGAGACCGAACAGATGACCCACGGCTCATTAGGGTTCCAGGAGAAGTCAGAGATCTTGGCCGTGTGACCTCCGTGGATGAACTAGATGAGGGTGGGGATTATACTTTTTTAATGCAGCTTTAATTATTCATCAACAGGGATAATAATATGAGGGGGCTTAAATTTAAATTTTCAACGTCATGCAAAAGATGAGCAATCACACTTACCAGAAGCTCTGGGGGGCCATCTTCTGCATCTTCTGGCGACTGTTCCTCTCCGATTTTACTGCGGAAAGAATGGAGTTACAAAGCGTTAACGCATCGCTACACCAGCAGAGCATTCATGGTGTAAATGGAGGGGGTTTGCGGTCAATCACCTAAGGTCCCAGACGTTGAGCCGGCGGTCGGTTCCACTGGAGGCCAAGATGGTCTCGTTGTGGGGGGACCACTGGACCTGTAACAGCCCATCGCAGAGCTCAAATCAGATCCATGTAAATAGCAACAGGGCCAGATACAGGCAGACACACCATGCAACATTGTGGATGAGAATCATTGGCTTGCCAATTTGCAGTCGACACGGCGTTAATGGAACATGGTGGCTTGTAAACAAGGCTAGCAGGTGTTCCGTTTAGAGCATGAGCTCAGCCATCCGTCAACAAATATGTATTTAAAGCACTGTAATAGCACTGCTTCTAACAAACTAACCAAAGTTGGTTAGACTGTTGAAGTTATTTTGTGACTAAAAAATAAAAATAAATAGTGAATGTATGCAAAGTAAACAATGCAATATACATTTTTCTTTTCTAATCAAATACAGAGCAACAATATTGGCGTGTCTATTTCACAGAAACGTATAGTGCGGGAAATCTCTCACCTGGAAGATCTCATCTTTGTGCGACTCAAAGGAGTGTAGCTTGAGTTTCAGGTTCCTCAGGTCCCAGAGGGCAACAGTCTGAGGAGAACAGAACAGTTACACACAATGTCCAGAGGTGCCACAACCCCAGCAGAAAATGCACAGAGATGTATAGAAACAAAACGGCATTGAATCTCTTGTTTCCACCTCATCAGCAACATTTATAGTGTAAAAAGTGCTGGGGAGGTATAGTGCATGCGTTTGCATATGGGTGTTGCATTACCTTGTCTGCGGATCCGGTGGCCAGGATGAACTCGCTGTACGGGTTGAAGGACAGACAGTTGACTTCTGCTGTGTGGGCGTCCACAGCGTGGCTGGGCTTGGAGGTGTTGTTGGAGCGAGTGTCCCAGCTACGAGCCAGAGACAGACGGACAGAAACGATTGCTGAATGTTTGCTTGAAGAAAACGTTGACGACACACCTCCCCTCTTGGGAGTCGAGACTACAAGGTACCTTTATTAATTGCGAGCCATAATCAAATATGTGGATTAACTGCAATTCGGCAACACACTAAACCATCACCTCTTTTCAGTGACTCCAAGCCTTTATGGGTAATTGCCAGCTGACGGGAGAACCTTCTATCTAATGCTTACATCATGAGCTTCTGGTCGTCAGCCACAGAGCCGAAGAGGGACTCGTGCAGCAGGTGCCAGGAGACGTCCTCCACCACGGCTGTGTGGCCCGTGAAGATGGTCTTGGCGTCCACCACCTTCCCCTCCTTGGGCACCGCGCTGATGTCCCACAGGCAGATGGTCTTAGGACCGAAGGAAGACCAGATCGTACCCATTAGAACTCTCAAACCACACATTCAAGTGTGTACAATGATTGATTTTGTCCTTGTTTTCAATTGTACATTGCTAGGAATGTCATATTTATTTACCATGTGCAACAATGTGCAAAACGTCATAGAATATCCTTTTGACGTTGGAACAGAAGATTCTGGTGACTTTTCTCAGCAAACTATACTAACCATATCCCCATTTTACCAGATTCCCAGATTACAGACAGACCTAGTTGCTAGGGAAACATGCAGACACTTGTGGCGGTAGGTCTTACGTGATCATCTGAGGCGCTGAGCAGGCAGCCGGACAGGTTGGGGTTCCAGGAGAGCCCATAACCCTCCTTCTGATGGCCTCTGAGACGCAGGTCTGGGCGACACTCTCCTGACACGTCTGCAGAGCACACCAACACATATTTAGTCATGTAGTGAGTGGTTTTAAGAATGCAGCTAAACTAAAATAATTAGTTTTACATGAAAAAGCCAGTGCTTTTCAACTTCCCAGCAAAGCATAGCATGTATTCACAGCCAATGAGATTACATTATTTGCATTGGCTTCATTTATTATTGTTCACATATCACATATTCCCTTGACTCATAAATAGCACCATGCAGCACCGTCAAGAGCAACGGCAGAATAAGAATACATGAGCTTGCTAACTATAACCCCGCTCATAAACTGAGTACCAGGCTTGGAGGGGTGCTTGGTGTAGTCGAAGACCAGCACGTCCGAGGTGGGGGTCTTGGTGGCGATGATGCAGGGGTTCTGGGGCATGTAGCGCGCCCGGTTCACCTCCCCCTCGTGGTTGATCTTGATCTCAATCTCAATCTTACCACTGACGGAGCCAAAGCCACCAAACTCTGCAGGAGATGAAGAATAGAACTATTCATTAAATTGGATCATACAAAACCGTGTCAGCCAGTTGATAGTACTTCATGTGGGGGGAAAAAAAGAGCCGATGGTATAATGGCTTGGCTTCTGTCCATGTATGTGGGATGTGCCACAATGACCCAACAATTCCATTTGAATACTTGCAAAGAAAATCTAGGAGTCTCCATGACCAAATATGACAATTGACTTACCGCCTTTCTCGCTGTCATAGTGCGAGGCATCAAACTGGGCGTCGTCATTGGGCAACTGGACGCTAGCGATGACCAGATGGTTCTGCTCATCTGACGTATGTGTACCCAACACAAGCCGGTGGACACTGTAATCCTTGCCCTCCGGTCTGTGAATAAAAACAAAACAATCTAATCAATTAGGCAAAACTAATGCATGATATTGTCCAGGCGGGAAGAAGGCTGGTTCATGAAGGGAGCAAGAACGTGCTGAGGCTACGGTATTCAGCCAAGAGCCCTTCAACCCAACAAAAAGGTTTCCCGTTCCATTCCCGATGTCCACACCCTGTAGGCTTCCTAAACCAGGATAACAAAGGTCTACCGGCTCCTTAGACCCATGTTTAATGCACTGCACCAAATTATTTAAAAAGGGGCCGTAGGTAACATTTAAGAGCTATATTAGTGCATTTTGATAGAAATGTCATAGCCATCCATTAGCCATTAGTGGATGAAATGCAGTGTGAAATACATTCTTGGGTCGACTGTGCCTGCCTGTGCGTAGACTGCTTCTGGCTCATTTCTGACAAATCAACGAGTCTCTTCACTGATTAGTTCTGGAGAATCAATCTTGCATGTCACTTCCACATTATGCAACACCTCTCCAACGGTGGATAAACGTAGGAGGAAGGGAGCAGAAGTTGTTTTTTGTTCATGTGGATGTGTATACCTGGAGACATCGGGTAGCCACTGAGCAGTGAGGCTGGGCCATTCGAGAGCATGGGTCATCACCAGGTCATAAAGGAAGGGAGTGTTTTTCTTCCAGATCTTGTACTCCTCGTTTATCACCCTCTCCTCCACCGCATCGTCAAATGCACCTGCTGGAAATAATACAGGAGAAGTCTTAGAACTCAACTAGTCATGCAAGACAGTCCGCCATTATTCTAGCAAGTAATTCTTGATTTACAACAAATGCCGCTTTAATTCTAGATACATTTCTCTTTGTAATCAGAGTCAGAAAATGTGGGAACTGACATTTCACATGGAAACGGATGATCCGTTTCACATTCGCAGCACTGACCGACAAAAGTTGAATAAGGCACAAATGAGCAAGTAAAAAACAATCAACTCTCAACATGTTGATACGCCTCGCTCATAAAGCAGAGCTAGGGCCGGCCAGTTAAATAGATATGCAGGTTTCCTTGTAGTGTTGGTCACGTTTTTACGATGCACTCCATAGATTGACGGATAAACTAAAACACATTTCCTTAATCTAGCCGATTGGCTTCTTTACGGAAAATGCACGTCGACTGAATTCGGCGATTTTGTGCAAATCATTACATATGCATTTGAATGTCTACAGCACATATTATCCGTCGATATAAGCAAGGCCTGTCTGCATATTAAATGTGAAATTGGATTAGCTATCTTGTGTGCCAATTGCTACTAGCTAATTGCGCTAACCAGTTAGCTAAAAAAATCGGCAAGTGTCAATTGTTAGTCACAACAAATACAGTTCTTGATTCATTGACGTTACCTTCCTTGTCGGCCATTGTAGCTAACCTCAGCAGATAAAACTCCACTGATGAAAGTTATACAGAGACTTCCACGTCGGAAAGCTTTGTCTCGGACAGTATTGCAGTCACCAGTGCCGTATTGAGCGCCTCGAGCTAACCGGAGCTAACTCGCTACTTGGCGGAGCGACGTGGGCGCATTCGCGCGCTTGGTACAAAGGAGGGGGCGTCTTGTCACCAATCAGAGGGACCGAACGCGCCTCCGACACCGGGGTCTCGACTCCTGCAGTTCAACGTCTGCGCCACAGGAGGGCAGGCGAAGCGCGTTTACCACCACAACAAACGATAGCGTGTAATATCATCTGATTGGTCCATAAGAGCTGGACATGGCAGTAAACGTATCTCGTATTGGGCAATGCTGAAGCGGGGTGTTTGGAGTTCAATTTATACTTCTTCAATATCCTGACACCTCACAACCCTATTTTATCATCACCGAAATCATGTAAAGTACACCGCTTCATTCGCACTGTCTTATTTTTCTACAAACAATTGATTTTAACATTAATCAACAACATGTCAGGCGCAGACATATCAAGGGTACTCGACATGCTCAAGTCACTTTACCAGCATGTGCAAACAGTGGACGAGTTTGCAGACAGCATTGTATTCAGAGAAGAGCAGAAAGTGGTGCTGATTGAAGAATCCGACACCGCACGTTTCAAGTCTTTCGTCAGGGGTATTTTTGTGTGCACTGACAAACAGCTTCTTCAACGGCCAAGCAGAAACCAGGTAAATTAGTATCCCAAATGTAATTCATTTAATGTTGATGACATGTGCTCTGTCAAAGTCAAAGAAACTTGCCTGTTTTAACATGCAACGTGCTCAGTATTTTGAGTATTTCACTTAATCTGAATGTGAAAATTAAAACAACATTTCAACACAGCCGAGTCAAATCGGATGACAGCAGCCCTACAAAACCTGGGATGGCTCTCTGGATCTGGATTATTGTCTATTCATGCTCATGCACCTAACATTACCTTTACCACTACCACATTATCCGTGTGTGTGTGTGTGTGTGTGTGTGTGTATACATGTATCTCTCTTATTTATTGTTCTTTTTATTGATATCACCCCACACAGATCTGCACCCTCCCCGAGCTACTGGCTTTTGTCTTGAACAATCTCAAGAGGAAGAAGAAAAGGAATGTCCTGGCGCACGGCTACGGTTTCCTCTACCTGGCACAGGAGGAGTGCGACGCCAACCAGCTCAGGTACCAGAGCGAGGTCACCCAGAGCGCGGCTTACATCCACGGCAGCGACCTGTGGAGGAAAATGCACGGCCGCCTGGGCACGGACGTGACCCGACACCTGCTGGAGAGCTGCGCCGTGTTTGTGGTGGCGCCCCCTTCCTGTGTGTTTCAGGTGTGCGGCGTGCCCGCGTACGACCGCGTCTCCGTCGTGACCGGCTCCGCTGGTTCCTTCCTCCGCACCAGACCCAGACCCGGGCCCGACGGCCGACGCAGACCTGGCGCGGATCGACGGGCTGCGGCGCGCCGCCGTTGGAGACGAGGGGAAAGGCTCAGCGCCTGCAGCGAGAACGCGCCCAGGGCGAGGGATCCTAACCAAAGGAAGAGGAAAGGGGCGGCTACGCTGGCAGACGATTTGGCTCGTCCCGCGAAGAGGACGAGGGCCGGCGGGGCGGCTTGGACAAGCCAGGCGACGCCGCGAGGTGGCGTCGCCGCAGGGGCCGATGTGCAGCCTCACCCGGCGGAAGTGGCGGCCGCGAAGCCCGCGGAAGGACGCAGCGCTGATTCCAAACGGCGGGACACCGCGTCAAAGGCTGCTCTTCCGTTCGCGGGAGGTCCCGGCTGGCGATCGGGCTTCTCCGCCCACTGCTTCATCCGCACCTCGGCAATGCTGTACGGCGGGAAGGGGATGCAGGGGTTCCTCCTGAATCGGAGGAAGCGGAGCGGCACGGAGCTCCGGCGGCGGCTTCATGGGCGGGATTTGGTTAGGATGGTGTTCTTCGAGGGCGTGGCCTATCTGAGGGGAGTGGAGAGGGCGCTGAGGAAACTCCCCCGGCGCTTCTTCAACATGGTGCCTCTGTTTGAGCGGCTGCTGCGTCAACACCGGGGATGCCCCTACGGCAGCCTCCTGCAGCGGGCGTGCCCCTCGTGCCCGGAGGAGTTGGGCCCGGAGGCGCAGGGGGACTTGAGCTCCCTGCTGCCCCTAACCTGTGCGCCCCATCAGGTGTACCTCTTCGTGAGGAATTGCCTCTGCGCCGTGGTGCCCGCCGAGCTTTGGGGGTCCGACCGCAACAGGGTCCATTTCCTGCTCAGGGTCAGGGGCTTCCTGCGCAGCGGCAAGTTCGAGAGGCTCTCATTGGCCGAGCTGCTGTGGAAGACGAGGGTGAACGAGTGTGATTGGCTGAAGATCAGCAAGACGGGTGAGGGCGTTGTATGAAATAAATATCAGGAGAATCTTTAAAAAAAAAAATATATATATATATTGTGTAAGAACGAATTCCTCATCAGTGGCGTCAGTGTGGGTGACTCTTCCTGTGTGTTTCTCAGGCCGCGTCCCCCCCAGTGAGCTGGCCTATCGGACGCGCGTGATTGGTCAGTTCCTGGCGTGGCTGCTGCACGGCTACGTGGTGGGTTTGGTCCGAGCGTGCTTCTACGTCACGGAGAGCATGGGACAGAAAAACATGCTGCGCTTCTACCGACAGGAGGTGTGGGCCAAGATGCAGGAGCTGGCCTTCAGGTACACTCTGAGACACAGACAGACAGAGACAGACAGAGCCAGACACAGACAGACAGACAGACAGACACACAAAAACAGACACAGACACACAGACACAAACAGACAGACACAGACACAAACAGACACAGACACAGACAGACACACAGACAGACACACAGACAGACACACAGACACACACAGACAGACAGACACAGACAGACACGCAGGCCAGGCTAACGGCCTCTTGGTCAACATCTCTTTCAGAGGGCACATCTCCAAGGGCCAACTTGAGGAGCTGAGCCCCGCCCAGGTGGCGTCTCTGCCCAAGACCACCGTGGTGTCCCGCCTTCGTTTCATCCCCAAGGCCAACAGCATGCGGACAATCACGCGCGTCGTCACCGCCGACGCCAAATCCAGGGTGCTTTTGTTGTGACGTTACTTTGACGTGACATGATTTTATCTTTTTGTTTGAGTACGTCCCTACATCACTCATTATAAACATGAGTGATGTAGGGATAATGGGTGCGGGATCGTCTAGTGTTTTGGGTGTTGGACTCTGGATCTGGGTTCAGACCCTAAGGTCTGCCGTCTTGAGCAAGATGCCTAAGGCGCGCAATTAAAATAGTCACTTGCGATAAAAAAGAAAAAAAAAAACTGCCCCTAAGATAGTAAAACCAAGAATGTCTTCAATGGTAGATAAGACGGTGTTGATGTTTCCCTGCAGCTTCACCATTCAAACATGCGCGAGCTGCTGGACGTGCTGGGGGCGTGTGTGCGCTCCGACCCCCACCTGCTGGGCTTCACCGTGTGGGGGATGACTGACATTCACAAGAAGCTCCGCCCCCTGGCCGCGGCTCAGAAGGACAAGCCTAAACGCCTCTATTTTGTTAAGGTAAGACTTGGTAATACTAATTGGTGTTATATATATTTTATGAAGAGCGTCTTAAACTCTGACTGAACTCTGACTCTTGCCACTTTAGAGTATCTTTTGAGTATCTTTTTTTGAGTATATTTTGCACTGCTACAACGCACTACCTCACTTTCACTTTTGTATTTTGTATTTCATACTTTTTTTTATTTTTGTGTTAGTACTTGTATTTTCTGTGCCGTACTTGTATTTTGTATTTTGTATTTTGTGTTGTCTGTACAATGTTTGTTTTGTCTGTTTGTCTGATTTTGTTTGTTTGCCTCATTTTGCACCGCAGGTCTGAGAGGACTGCAATTTTATCTGTGCCATATGCCTGCCATGCAGCACACTTGGCAATAAAGTTACTTTAAATTAAAAATGAAAGCCTCCCAATGTTACTGTGTATTGCGGTGAATTCTTATTATACTGTGAGCGAGTGACGTGGACAGTGACGTACGAGGGAAATATTACGTTTTGATTTGGTTCCATCTTGTGTTTCCATTGGTCCGCGCCGGGCCCTGTGCATTCCAGGCAGACGTGAGCGGAGCCTATGAGAGCCTCCCTCATGACAAACTCAATGAGGTGATTGGCCAGGTGCTGACACCTGTCCTGGAAGACTCATTCATCACCCGGCGCTACGGCAAGATCTGGTCCGACGGCCACGAAGGCCTCAAGAAGAGTTTTCCCCGACAGGTGTCTCTTTACTTCTTGCCCCACAAAAAAAAAAAATCTTCAGCTTTTTATTTGTATTACTTAGTTTTGTGTGGTGTGTATGTTTATTGATCCCATTTTGGGTTGAAGGCAGATTTCTTGGATGACAACAGTGGATCCACCAACATGAAAGGCTTCGTGATGTCCATGCAGCGAGAGGGCAAGCTTCATGACGCTATACTGGTGGAGCAGGTGAGAGGAAGGGAGGGAGGGAGAGGGAGAGAGGGAGAGAGAGGATTTGACATGCATACATCACCTTCAATTAAATGAGCAGGAACTCCCCAAATCTCTCCGTTCTTATGTCAAGGTGCGCTCCCAAGTGCCCAAGTGTATATATCGCCGTTTGAATTATTGCGTAGTTAGTTGGTATTGTGTAGTTAGCTTGTGTATCAGTAACCAGAAGGATGTTCTGATCCTTGAATGTTCTCTCCTGGCAGCATTTCTCCTTAGACCTGCATGGCAGCGATGCTCTCCGGTTTTTCACTCAAATGCTCACTGGTGGAGTTGTGAAATTTGGGAAAAAGTAAGCAGTGTTAAAACTATTTTAAAATAGTGTATACTTCCAATACGTAAAAACTCGGATGGTTGGTTCTCGCTGTTGCCAAGAGAATCCCATGTTTGTAATGTCTGACTCATGAAAATGCATAAAAAAACCCATAGCTCTGCCTTTTTAAACTCAGTTTACAGTTTACATGGATCTGTTATACTTGTGTGTGCATTCCAGAATGTTCCGCCAGTGTAGAGGCATCCCTCAGGGGTCGGTGGTGTCCAGTCTGCTGTGCTGCCTCTGCTACGGTCACATGGAGAACAACTTATTCAATGACCTGAACTTAAATGAAGGGTAATGGTTGTTGTTGTTTTTTTATTGCCTTTTGTCGCAATTTGGAAAGTGAATCCCGTGATCAGCAACATGAACCACAGATTTAAATGGGTTTTTGAAATGTTAAAGTTGATATGACAAAGAATGGTTCATACATGTACTACATTACTTTTCATCCAGACAGTTGTTGACCTGAATAATTTGTCTTTCCAGTCTATTTAAAGATCCAATCTTTAGGAGCGCTGATGACCAAGACATCGCATGCATCAATATTGCAACTGAAACTGTATTTTTTTTTTTAACTCTGAACTGACAAATTGATTGGATCTGTTCAGAAATTGAACTGATAACTTACTTTTAAAGCATGAATAGAACTTCTATTCATGCTTTAAAAGTGAGTTATCAGTTCAATTTCTGATTAAACTTGCAGATAGGTATAAAGCAAGAGGGATGGAGTACACCTCTTTAGAGACACATCTACACACTAGTAGTCTAGACACAGCCAGGTGACGTGTGACGCTCGGTCACACGTCACAGGTGTGATCTCTCTCCGTCTCCTGCAGGTGTCTGATGAGGCTGGTAGATGATTTCCTCCTGATAACCCCGGACCTGAGTCAAGCACAAACCTTCTTCAAGTATGACACACACCCCACTGCCTTCTCAGCTGTACTGTAGCTTAGCCACATGCCTTCTCCTCTTAAAGAAATAATACAGGCTAAAACACTTCTTGCATTGTTAAGATTGCCCTATTTTACAGACTTGAGTAGGGCCGGACAGATCATCAGGTCATCAAACCAAGCTGCTAGCATTTGTTTGTTGACACCAGTGCTCCTGAGCCATTCCAGAAAGCAGTGCATGGTCTAACTGTGTCGAGTGCTTCAGCGAGATTCATACAATATTGCAGAACCGCAGTGTGTGCAATCAAGGGTATTGGTGCCATCATTGAGAGTCGCAGTTTCACACCCATTCCTTGCGCCTTGAGCACAGTTTGCATCACAGACAATATATCAAATATCATCAGATTCTGAAAACATTTAAGCCTCTCTGACTCTTTTGCACTCTGGGGCAATATAGATATTGGGAGTTGGGATCAACTTGATCTCCCCCTTATAACATGCACATTGTGCATGACTCACGTCCTCTCAATTCCTTTGTATGTCTTGCCATGTGAAGGAATTGACAATAAAGCTCCTTTGACTTTGACTTTGATTGTCAGATATTATCAGAATTGCAATCAAAGCCCGGCAGAAAACCGAGAAGGTTTACAGTGTGTGTATTTTATGACATTTGCTTGGACATCAGATGGCAATATAATCTAATGCAAACTGCATATCAATCTCCTCATATAACTTTAGTACAGAGCCAGTGCAACAAAATGATGTACAATTATGGCTGACCATCAGAAAGATGGTCAAACGTCTGCATAGCTATGTATCTTCCTATCACTCCTCTGCCTCCGCGCAGGACTCTGTTAGCCGGGGTTCAGGACTATGGTTTGGTGGTCAACCAGCACAAGGTGGTGGTCAACTTCCAGGTGTCAGATGTCGATGTGTGCATGCTGCCTACCAGCTGCCTCTTCCCCTGGTGTGGACTGCTGCTGGACACACACACCCTGGATGTCTTTCAGGACTACTCCAGGTGATGATCATCATCAACACACACGCAGTTAACCGAATGTAGACACAGTTTTTTTTTTTAAATATGTACACACAGACTCTTGAAGGAGCTAAATGTGATAAACCACATTTAGGTTTTACATCTTGTGACAAGGTCTTGGCCTTTGTCCTCATTAAACCTTTGAGACAAACTCGAACCTTGCCACCCTTAGCATTACTGGGAATATCGCTAACCCTGACAGTGTTCATGCCATGCTTAAAGGTGTGTGTGTGTGTGTGTGTGTGTGTGTGTGCGTGTGCGCCAGCTACGCTGGGCTCTCCCTGCGCTACAGCTTCACCCTGGGCTTCTCCCAAAGAGCAGGGGTGCACATGAAGAAGAAGCTGATGGGGCTCCTCCGACTCAAATGCCACGCCCTCTTTCTGGACCTCATGGTAAATATATTGGGAAAGACCAACCAACAATGCTTTGGGCCCCTCAAATCCAAAGCACTTGGGGACACGAATTTCGCCTCACATTTGTAGCGTGACCCGAATGAAGCCAGGCTGAATGTCACTTCAGGTCCATTTTCTACTTAAAGTGATGGTTCGGAGTGAAATTCACCCTGAGGTAATTTACACCAATAGTCATGCTAAATACCCCCTCGGATGC
>JAOPUI010000092.1:6311130-6324757 GCA_027123135.1 Urophycis floridana | reverse complement strand
CTCTCTCTCTCTCTCTCTCTCTCTCTCTCTCTCTCTCTCTCTCTCTCTCTCTCTCTCTCTCTCTCTCTCTCACAATGTTTAGGGTTGATTTACTTGGATTCGAAGGTGCTACTTAACCCAGTAGATAGTAAAGCCGCCCATCAGCATTCAGAGGACAAGGCCGGTGTAATTCTTTCTCTTTTTTATGACAGATGTCACAAATGCGAGTGACATATAAAATAAAAAACATGGTGTGTATAAACGGAGGAGGAAGATTCACTTCATTGTTGCACAATCCCAAAGCTAAGTCTCACAGCAGTGCTGTGGCTTTGTAGAAAAATGGAGGTGGAAATTGTTACGGATTACGCTAACCAAGGCAACAGCGGCACTGAATAATTTTAAAGCTAGGGTAGGCTAGGGTATTTGAGTCACAATTTTTTTTGTCAAATCTTTTGAAATTATTTGTATATCCCAACAGCAATCAATATATTGCTGAGAGATATTAAAAAAGATAGGCTGGACAAACTGGTGAGGAAGGCCAGTTCTGTCCTCTGGTGATCTCTGGACTCCATTGAGGAGGTGGGGCAGCATGACGGCCAAACTCTCTTCCATCCTCTCACCATCTCCATGAAACTGAATACCCTGGGCAGCTCCTTCAGTGGCAGGCTACTCCATCCACAAAGGAACGCTACCGCAGGGCACAGGTCCTTCATCCTCATCATCATCATCATCATCATCATCATCATCATCATCATCATTGTTAGGCATAGCTGCTGCTCGGCTACTTGCTTGCTACTGTGCAATATTCATATTCACTTATACTGGATTCATATTCACTTGTTCACACATAACCTATAGGCTATGTGCTTCAAATAACTAATTCTGTTCATATACCCATATATGCATGTCAATAGCATATCTCTGCACTATGGTTGCTCCTGCACAGTAATGTTGTAAATTTGTCATTTTTGCTGCTGCAACATATGAATTTCCACCATGGAGGATCAATAAAGTCCTATCTTATCTTATGTTCTCTTCAATCAAAGATTTAAGAGAAGATAAGCTTTTGCACTTCTGTAATAGGTCTGTCAAATTTAATTTGGCCCGAATAAAATGATTGGATTACCTTTTTCTTGTCTACCTACCTGTCTACCTACCGACCTACCTACCTACCTACCTACCTACCTGGCTACCTACCTGGCTACCTGCGTGCACTCTGACCGTGTTCTCATTGCACATGACCGGAGACTCCCACAAGTCAAAGCAGACCTATAGCTGAAGCTATCAAGCTCGTGTTTTGGGGGAGTGGCTTTGGAGGGAGGGGTGAGATTTTTGTGGTTTGACACACTCATACTCTCACTATCTCTGGCTGGCTTCGCCAAATTGCCTACCCTAGCTTCAATTGCAATAAAAAATGTTTATTTCATAGTTAGAATGTTAGAATAGAAATGGATTATAAAGCTGGCCTTATTATACACTATATTGACGTCTAATGTTTTTTCTGTATTGCATTTGACTGACCTCGCTCAGTAATTTATGCAGGTCACAGGTTTGAAGAGGCAGGCCTTGAATGATAGCTGGACTGGTGCTGTTTAAGAAATCCAGAGTTTCCTTGTAATTGGCGTCGGTGATATTGTTCTCAGGGTAATTGAAGGCATTTGTCAACTCCAAGATGTTGCTGAAATACAAAACAGGCCACGCAGGTCAGAATGGCAGTAGTCATATTATTAGTAGTAGTACTTTTAATTTAAATGTTATAAATCGTGGGAAAAATGTAATCTGTGAATTATATTCAGAAATAAGACTTTGATAAGACAAATAACAAGAACAACAAATCCAAACAAATAAAATATACAAAATAAATGTGATCGTGGGATAAATATCACAAAAAGAGAAGCCACGCATTCTAAATCACAAATGTTCAATCTAACAACAAAACAAGACTACTTCTCACACAGCGCATGACTATTGTGCTCTGCTACTATTATGCTGCTACTACTATTGCTTGGCTCTGTGCATTAACACAGGGTATCCTCTACTCACCGCTCCATACAGTCGTCAAACTTCTCTGTGGCCCTGAAGCCAATGATGGAGTAGATGACCGTGGCAGAGTACACAGAGGTGAAGCCATTAATAATGGAGATGATAACGGCATCCTGTTCACAATTGTTGCTATGGGCAGAGATAAAAAGAAGAAACAATGCTTCATTTTGGTTTGTTCTGGTTTGGTAGTTTCATTTTGGATGATGTACTTTGGTGTAACACAGTGTTTTAGTGTAATTAGTGTAGTCAATTACTGAATGGGAGTTGTAGTTTGGTGTAGGGATTTAGAGACTGGGAGTTGTCGTAGTTAAATGTAGTGACTTAGCAGATGTTGCAGTTGGACTAAGGAACTTACTGAAAGGGAGTTGTACATTGATGTAGTAACTTAGAAAAGAGGAGTTTTGGTACTTTGATGTACTTACTGCACAGGGTTGTAGCTTGAAAAGGAGATGAGTCCCCCAAAGGCCAGGGAGAAAGAGTAAAAGACCTGGGCACCTGCATCCAACCACGTAGTAGGGTTCATCAACTCATTCACCTGAAGGAGAGAGTAGGAGTGGTAAAAGTAGGAAATACTCGTCCATGATTTACAGTCAAATAACAGACTCTACTGTAGTTATTTAGTTTAGATTTTTTTTAAGTTTAGTTTGAGTTTTTGAGTTTTGATTTACTTAAGCATGGATAACATAGGCTATCATGTTTGTCAATTTATCTTGCAGAATAATTTACTACATACAGTATATATTTGTACATAAATTGAATGAGTGATGTTGATATTTTCGTGTTGGGGATGAGGTTTTCTGTGGAGTATTTAAAATTTAATTTAAAATAAATAAAAGTAGTAATGTGCCTAAACGACTGCTGTTTATGCTCACTGACATATTTCAACATGCCCCCCCCCCACCCCCACTCAAGCACATTAGACCAATTGAATCTGGGATTAAGTCAGAGCTGTGCTCACAAACTATTGGGATTTGAGTTAAGAAACCAGTGCTTACATCAGGGGTGAATAAGAACTTGATCCCATCTATTGAGCCTTTGAGAGTCAGTCCTCTGATGAGGAAGATGGTGAGAACCAAGTACGGCAGAGTGGAGGTGATGTAGACGGCCTGCGAATAAGAACAAGAGAAAAACATATAGCGCAGCATTTTTCACACATTGTGCCCAGTAAATTCCTGGAATTGCATTTCAGGCATTGCTAGTGATTGGTTACATTTCTCGAACATTTCTGTCGTGAGCCCTTTCACACATGGCATAGCAATGCTGCAATAGATAGGGCCAAGAGACAGTCCAGCAGATGGCATTAATACAACACTTCTGAATGCCAACCACCATAAAACACAAGGGCCGAGAGGAGATCTGTTTTGGAAACCGTCCAGTTTCCAACCATTCTTGAATACGGGAGCTAGTTTGCATACAAAAGAAGCCACATTAATGTTATCGAATCACCCGGAAAACATGACGTTCAGATTGAAATCCGTCCGCGGTGTAGTCTTGTGTAGGTCAGGGTATCGATTCGCTCACTCAACTTGAAAGCGTTTTACGTCAGACAGATGTCATCATCCACATCCCTTTCTTGGTAATATTACTGGTAATATTAATGCTCATTCACAACACAGCCGTAGGGCAGTGATGTAGAAATGTTACTAGTCCTTCAGGATGCAAATTGCTGGGGTACATTTCCTGGAATATCGATCCCTGATCCCATTCACACATGACTCGATGCAGGAAATGCTCTGGAACATTTATGGGACTATACTGTATGTTTGAAAGGCGCTCAGGGTAGATACACACAGACCCAAACCCTGCAGTGGCAAATCCTCAATTTTTCAGCTCAGAGATAAGACAGAGACATGGAGAAAGAAAGACACTCTCACTGACTCACTCGCTTACTCATTCACACACACATCAGATAAGTTGAGATAAGATTAACTTAATTCATTCCGGATAGAACATTTGGATGTCACCGCAGCAGAATTACCCAACCTTAAAATAATTTAAAAAGAGTAAGAAATACATTGACATTCTTATCAGCGCCTAAGATGAATCACCTACAATGCTCCGGGATGATTAAGTTTAGCATTGGATATAACATAGTAGGCCCTATCAGCCATTTAATGGACATATCAATGGTTTAACTTATTTTGTAAACCTACATATATTCTTAGTATTTGGGGATTGTTTCCTAGTTGAAATGGAACTCCTAATCCTGGCAGTGTTGACGCCATGCTCTCCAGAATGAACTTCCTGTCTAAAATAATTAATGCAGTATCTAGTCAAAGCTCATGACAGCTTATCTAAGCCGTAGAGACAAAGACAGGACAGCACCATTTAAATGCAAAAGGAGATATTTAAACACTGACCTTGCCAGTGGTCTCAATGCCCCGGATGCAGCACACGTAGAGCAGGCTCCAGGCAGCCACCAGGGACATAACGATCCACCACTGCAAACCTCCAGACTCATCGATGGCGGTGGAGGTGTTTAGAGTCTCCCGGTACCAGAAATAGTCCACAGTGCTGCTGCGGGCGCACTCTGACACCACACCTGCATCAGATATGGAGGGGAGGAGAGAGAAAGAGAGATTGTATGGCAGTTACAAATATCATCATAAGATATTGGCAATGATATAAAATGTTGAACGTACAAGCCGTGATTGTTAACTACAAAATATAAGCGTGGTGTAGAGTTTGATTATAGCTGCTCCCTTTTAGCCATATATCTACAAAGAAACATTTAATCATCTTTATAAATGTGTTGTCTTAAAGGCCATGATTGGACTTCATGCTGAACATCGCGACAGAGAAGAGCACCTACTCGTTCCATTGGCGGTGAGGGGGCACTGACTCCACGGCAGGGGGTCCTGGAAGGAGTTAAAGAGGTACCACATGATCCAGGCCATGATGGTGTTGTAGTACATGCCCACCATGAACGACGTCATCAGCGAAGCGACACCTGACACACGCAAACGTGGGAAAAAAAGCCCCCTGGTTACGTTCCAATGTGCGTGGTGCCCTCAACGCGCTCTTGTGTGTTGTGTTTTCTGCGTGTATCTCGGTGGTTGCGTTGCGTTCGCCCACCCACCCACGCCGGTGAGGTACGGGTTGATGGACCTCCAGACGCCGACGCTGCCCATCCGCAGGCGCTGGCCGATGGCGAACTCCAGGTGTAGCAGCGGGATCCCCTCCAGAACCAAGAGGATGAGGAAGGGGATCATGAAAGCCCCTGTAAAAAGGCCAGGTTCATGTAGGTCACGAAGGCTTACATTTTTCAATTCAACTTTATACCAGAGTCGTTTGTCATTTCATTTACATTTCATTGACAAGGTTCATTGGTAAATTCACTGTGTGAGACCTTTTAGAAAACAAAGAAGTGGGGAACATTCATTAAAAAAAAAACGTATTGACTCGGATCTGGGAAATTACTAAACTTATTTTGGTTGTTTTTTGTATGTACGCCTAGTCATGGAGGTTGACATGAATTGTAATTTATGCTTAAAAAAAAAAAATTCTTAGCATGATCAAATTAATTCTCTTTGTAGTATTCCCACGTAAGTACATAACTGTCAGAATAGTAGTGTTAGTTTAGCTTTCGTTTTGTGAACGGTTCGATCTAAAAATGAATTATTTATGACACATTGCAAATGATTACCAACTTCTCAGCCCCCACGTGTATTGTAGTTATATATTCAAACCGCAATCTCTTGCAGTTTTTTAGTGTTTAATTTGGTCGGCTGCCAAAACAACTTCTACTGGTAGTTAATCAAACCTCCTAATCAGAAAACGGTTAAAGTTATTGGTACATCTCAATGAAATCCAAATCAGTCTGATGCAATGACTATGAAAAATTTTATGTCAACTGTATATACAAATATACAAACCAATATTATTCTAAGATTGCATAGAAGGCTTTAAGCCTTCTATGGGGGGGGGGGATTCCATTCGGTCCGCCCCAGCCTACCTCCACCGTGGCTCTGACAGAGGTACGGGAACCTCCAGACGTTGCCGAGCCCCACGCAGAAGCCCAGGCAGGTGAGCAGATACTGGGCTTTGTTGTCCCATTTGGGCCTGTCTGCAACCTCCTCCTTCTCCATCTTCTCCAGCTCCTGATAGGAGGGGATCCGGTCGTCCAGACCGGGGTTCGGTAGCTTCAGCTTCGGGAAATTGATCCCCATGGTGGTGGTGGGGTTAAAAATGTATCTTCAGCAGGTCCCCACACTCTGGTTGTGCTTTTTGCGTCTGTTTGGTTCCCGTTCTTGTTTTCTTTTGGGATATAATGGTTCGTGTGATCACTGTCACTGATAGATATCATCGGAAAAGTGGGTGTCTTCAAAATGTCTATTTAAGGTTGGAGGGTGTACCCTCCGGGAGCCACGAAAGAACATTAATAGTGACCTTTGGTATGATAGTGGGTGTTAACCATTTCCACATCACAGGCTTTCAGTCATTATGTGTGCTGTCAGCTCGTTTGCATGTAAAGGAGGCACAGCGGTTCTGATAATGGCTGATACATTATGTGACAGAAACAAAGGTATGCAACTCTGCAACAAGCACAGTGTTAGACGAAGGCATGACTGAGGGGGTGTTTATGAGCCTGCGTGAGGCACGCATGCACACGGGATGGATGTAGGAAGTTGGTTTTCATTTTGTATCAAGCTTGTCACTAAAAGGTCAGTAAAGCTTTCAAGATCTCGATGGTGTTTCCTCTGGCCCTGAGCCCAGCTGGAATAACACAAAAAGATTTTAGTGCAGCGCCACAATATTGTAGAGTAGCCACAGAAATCAGAAGACTGGGATAGTGTTTTTTCAAATGTTTTATTTGCGGTTACTAAGTGCATGATATTTACATCTCATAGACTCAACTGGACCAAACGCATTCTAAATGCAGCAATAATGCAGTTTGTATCACAAGGTGAAGAGATGGGTCTTCATCTCCATCATTTGAAGATAGGGAGGGATTCTGAAGATAGAAATATGGCTTTGTATTACACATAAACAGCAATATTGTCAGTGTTGTTCTCAGAACGTATCACATTGAGATTTCAATGTTGACACAAAAGGGATGGATTGCAAAGCGGGTCTCGGTGAAAGCATATTTTCCGGTAATATAAGATGTGCTGAGGGTACTCTTGTAATCATTAACCGAAAAAGGACTTGTATTGAATATTTTATTGGGTTGACTGGCAATCCACATGAAAAGCATGGCCATGATTTCCAACATGCTATCCATCTGTCTAGGAACAGACAAATGAACAAATGAAGTGAAGTGAAATGACAAATGAACAGTTAAATGAACAACATTGCATGTCACATATGGTGGTACATACAATTTCCAGAAAGTCTATGTTGATGAGAGAGGCAGAAACAAATAAATACTGGTGATTGACTATATAGGGTACTTAAAGGTTACTAAGTAGCTAAGCTTTACTAGTAAGTACCTATAGTTTAACCGTGAGTAGGCTTGGGAGTGAGTGGGCATGAGATTGTCTATTCTTAGTTCAGGTAAAAAGGTTGGCATTTAAAGATTGCATTACCTTCAGATCTCAGAAACAAGGGTCTAGTGTAAATAGCATTACATAACAAAGGAAGCTGAATATTTTCTTAATGATGTGCTATTTAGCATTGCACTGTTTGTTCAATACTTTCACTTTGTCTTTTGTAAGGAACAGACAGTTCCAGTCCCCTCCCTGATCTGAGATCACACCAATAAACAAACCCAAGCAGGCACGATACCACGGTTATATTTTATGATGGGTTTGCATAAACAGTTCTATAAATGTACCATAAAAACACAGCAATGCAATTAAGTGATTAACACATGATAAAAAGGAAAATAAAATGACGATGTGAGCAAGGATATGCAACGTCATGCGCATGACGAACACAATTGTGTTTTGGGCGTGGGCTCGAAAGCAAAGGCTCACTGTCCCAACGTTTTCATTATTGTCAGCCCATTTTCAGAACATCTCAATACACGTTGATAGACACATTGATACACATTGATACACGTTGATACACGTTGAAATATGTGCTGCTGCCTGCCAGATGGGCAAGTTCAGTCGAGGCAATAGGCAAAATCAATTGCCAATTAAATGATCGATAATTACACATGTTAGCTTCAAAAACAACCCCCAATAACAAATCCTTACCATTTACTTCACACATGACAACACATTACCATATAAAAAAATGTGTGTTGTATACATATATATGTTATTTTTTTTCTTGCACAATAACAAAAATAAGTGCCAAAAGGGGCTGTAGGAAAAACCCTTGAGATGATTTTGAATCCAAACATCAAAATAAAGACAGCATATCCCCTCCTTCGCTGCTCCCAACCTCTCTGTAGTTTCTTGCCTGTCATGCAGCTGTGTTTGACAGGCAAGATGGATTCCCAAAACCAATCACAGAAGAGAGGGGAGTGGTCTAAGATCCTCATACAGAGGCAGGTACTCCCCAATATTGCAATACCTCTCAGCATTTGTCGTGCATGCTGACTACACGAGATATGGTACTGAGGTCGTCCATTTTGTGGGTGGTATTCTGGCACCAGCGTTGCTGGAGTATTCTGTACAGCGCCATGCCGGGGACCACCAGACTGGGAACTCCTGCCAACAGGAAGATGATGACATACACCCAGTCGGGGTAGAAGACCGTCTCCAGCTTGGGGAAGTCCTCCTGTACAGATGTGATGAGGAAACAGAGGGAGACATTCAACAAGGTTGTTTGTCCAATCAAACCGCGCCACCGCTGTTCCCGATCTTAGCTTGGTTAGGTTGAGCACAGCCTTAAATTTGCTGTAGCTAAGATGTTACAGTTACAGGATGTTACAGGAGAGAGCAGCATTTTAGTGGTTTAATAGTGTTGTACGTTCCTGGGATTGACAGGCAATATGTATTCCCCCAAAACCAATTGCAGAAGAGATGCCCTGATTGGTCCGAATTGCATTGGTAGTTGTCAGAAATTAGTTGGGATCTGTCAAAACTGATGTTCTCGCACCAAACAAACTGATGGATGGCTTTGCTATTTCTAAATAAAAATAATATCTCTTAAGTGCACTGCCTTTATAGGATGCTTTTCCTTCTTGAAAGTTATCTAGAGTCCCACCAGGATTAAGAGTTGGAGTGCCACTGGGGCCACCCATGCCCTGAGATGTGTGCACCAAATGGTACATGCTGCACCTACACAGATACATGGAGCTTACCGAGCTCGGGTTCCAGGCGAGGTAGGTGAGCGGGGCGCTGACTTTGGTGATGAAGTAGAACACAAAGATGACGAAGATGATCAGCGGGCTGACTACCCGCCACGATATCTGCCAGAAGATGTTGGGTCGATGTCCGATCATGAACTCAATGTCCTTGTTGAACCTAGAGAAGCAAAACGTAAATCTCTACATAAGCACTCATACAGTCCTTACACGTTACGCTGGCAAATGTTAGAGACAAAGCATCATAGCCAGGCTGACTTTACAGAAGACAATGTGTCATGTATTTGACTACATTCTATATCTTTCATAATTCACAATTCTATGTCACACTCACTTACTTGTCTATTCCATATAAATAGGTTATCGCCATCAATTCCACAAAGGCAATGACCAACAGGGGAATGGATCCCGCAAAGCTGTCGCACAAAGCCAGCCAGTAACTCCCAGAAGGCAAAGTAAAGACCAGCGCCAAGCAGAAGGATGACAGGCAGGTGAGTCCTGCAAAAGACCAGGAGAATGCCATGTCTCATGGAATTGCAGAGCTTTTTTCTATATCAGCCAAATCAGACATGCGTCCTTTACCTGTCAGCACCTCCTTGCTCCACTTCTTGGGGAACATCTCCAGGTCTTGCAGAGGGACCACCACCCCCTCGATGCTACCGAACATGGTGGAGAGCCCCAGGCACAGGAGCATGATGAAGAAGAGCACGGACCAGAAGGGTGAAAAGGGCATCTTGGTGATGGCCTCGGTGAACACAATGAAGGCCAGACCTGTCCCCTCCACGCCCTGGAGGGGGACACTTTCTCATTAGCTCGGTCAGACAAAAAAAAACATTAATAGAAGAAGTCACATTGGAGTCTCAATGGAAGTCACATTGACAGGGGTGTGGACATTGTGGGGGCTCTGGGTGGCACATCCCCCCCACAACATTTTGATTGTTCACTTGAGTGCCACCCCACAATACATCTTTTTATTAACATGCTATTAAACAAATTGTGTGCCACTCCCAGGGGAACACCACCAAATCACTCAGGACATGGCACTGCATATTGATTACATTCTGGATCTATGTTTATGGTGATGACCCTACTTCGCTGAGGAAAGTCTGGAGGTCGCATCTATGGAGGTCAAGCTTCTCTATAATGGCTGACCCTGCAGCGGTGCTGTTCAGTGACTCCAGTGTCCCGTCATAGTTGTCCTCTGTGATGCTCCCATCGCCAAGGTCAAATGCGTTCAACAGTGTGACAATGTTTCTGGAAGAGAAGAAAACAAGGTAAAGGTACAACATGCAACATTATTTTGTTTTGAAATCTGCTCTTAAACACATTGAGTTGTGCACTTTTAAGGCTACAGGCATAGTTTATTCAGTTTATTCAGCGAGCCTGCCTTTTTAAGGGTGGGTGGGGTTTGGAGAGAGGGAGGGGTGAGGAGTTTTGTTTCTTTGAAACATACCCTGGAGCTAGCTTGAAATAGCACTGTTGCATATTGTACCTTTAATGACTTGACACGCGCTCACCCTGTTTATCATCTTAAGAGAAAATATGAAGAATCACGATGGTGAACGTAGGCGTCACAGCAGAAGGTCAAAGTTAGGCAAGAGTTAGATAAAATATACACAACTTGGATCAACTAAATCGTAATTAAATCCCACCACATTAGAAACATATTAGGGGCAAAAAACTGATAGCTATAGAATGTGCATACATACAAATTAACGCAGTCACCAAAGCGCTCGGTGGCCCTGAAGCCAATGATGGTGTAGATAACAGTGGCAGAAAAGATGGAGGTAAGACCGTTGATAATGGAGATAATCACAGCATCCTGTTCACAGTTGTTACTGGGAATAAGGAAAAGGAAAGACAAAACATATAATGCAACATAATGTCCATGATCTTCCAACATAAGGTATGTAGTGCATGAGAAGGAGAATAGTTTTGTTCTGTGGGTCATCATCATCATCATAACCTCTCACTGCAAAGAGTTGTACTTTGATCTCGCAAGTTATTGAATGGCAGTGCTGTAAAAACTAACTGAATGGGAGTTGTA
Source organism: Urophycis floridana (assembly GCA_027123135.1). Classification (NCBI taxonomy): domain Eukaryota; kingdom Metazoa; phylum Chordata; class Actinopteri; order Gadiformes; family Phycidae; genus Urophycis; species Urophycis floridana. The sequence goes on along the minus strand of JAOPUI010000092.1, from coordinate 6,313,487 downwards.
GTTTGATGTAATAACTAACTGGATGAGAGTTTTAACTTGCTTTAGTAATGTATTGAATGGGAGTTGTAGTTTTCTGTTGGAAATTACTGAATGGGATGATGTACTTACTGCACAGAGTTGTAGCTGGAGAAGGAGATGAGACTTCCAAAGGCCAGGGAAAAGGAGTAGAAGATCTGGGCACCTGCATCCAACCACGTACTGGGGTTCAATAACTCCTCTAACTGAAAACAACATTTGACATAGAAAGCATCAGTGTTTATTTTTCCACACAACAGGAGGCATTGCAAACAAATTGCGTTGCATTGTGTGTATTTTGAAGCATGTACGTTGTATGCACTTTAGGGGTGAAAAGGAACTTGATCCCGTCCAACGAGCCTTTGAGAGTCAGCCCTCTAATGAGGAAGATGGTGAGGACCACGTAGGGCAGAGTGGAGGTGATGTACACAGCCTGTGGCAAAAAAAAAAAAAAAACCCACACACAACGACTGTTATCTTTGAATATCGGCATGTTTCTACGTCGCATCCACGACGATCTCATTCTTTCCGTCGAGTGTACTTTGTGGCCTTTTCCCTACTTTGCCCGAGGTCTCGATGCCTCTGATGCAGCAGACGTAGAGCACGATCCACGCTGCCACCAGACAGATCAGGACCCCCCACTGCAGAGCCCCGACGTCGTCGATGACAGGGGAGATGTTCAGCGTCTCTCGGTACCAGAAGTAGTCGGTCGGCGAACTGAGCTTGCATTCGGACACGTAATCTGGACACACACACACGGGTACAAGCTACATCGTTAACGTGTGTTCCGCAGTCAAGTGCAGCGGCGTTGGGCAGTGCAGTGGCCACATTTTCAGAGCTAGAAATTTCAGGCCAAAAACAGGTTTGGAACCGTTAGAACCGTTAGGCCTGCCAGCTTCTACATTCACTGGAAGTCACTGTGGATAAACATGTCTGATGAACAAGTACAGAAGCACCAAATAGTGAAGTGTTGAGACATGCCTGTGAGGTTGTCATTGAGGGGGCACTGACTCCATGGCAGAGGGCTCTGAAAGGAGTTGAAGAAGTACCACATAACCCAGGCGACGATGGCGTTGTAGTACATGCCCACAAGCCAGGACACCATCATGGAAGCAACTCCTGTGGGTGGGAAACAAAGTCCTTTGATATCACCCTCAAATAGACCAAAAGTTGCCACTGTCATTTTTTTTCCCCCTTTTGTTGGTTTGTATCAGAGTGTGGGTGAAGAAGCTCTTTATAGCAGTAATATACCTGCTTGGTTACATTACGCCACTTGGTAACATCATGTAGGGGCAAGAGAGTGTCTTCTCTTGGGTGCTTGATTCCCGAGCGAAAACCTCTGGGAACCAACCAACCCCCCACGGCCAGTACCTGCATTAGCTCTTATTCTAATGATGCATTGCTAAGTCACACTCACCAACACCGGTTAGGCAAGGGTGAATGGCAGTCCAAGCGCTGACACTGCCCTTCCTGAGGCGCTGTCCGATAGCGAACTCCAGATGCAGCAGGGGAATGCCTTCAAGGACCAGCAGGATAAGGAAGGGGATGATAAAGGCTCCTAGGGGGCCCGACAGAGGCAAAAAGAGACACAACAACAAACTCCTTGAGGGAAAGGTGATAGTCATAGGGGCTCATGAAACATATGTACCTCCAATATGATATATGGTCATTTACAATACAATAAACAACGTATCTTACAATGTGAAGCTGTACACACATCATAAATCAAAGGTTATTCGGTATCTACAGCTAATAAAACGAAAGCCTACAAAGACGGCAGTTTAGGAAGTTCACACAAGTTTTATTTGATACATATTGGAATGTAATGAATGAGAGTTGTAGTTTTCTGTCAGAAATTACTGGAATTTCCCATCTTGGGATTAATAAAGTATTTCTATTTCTATTTCTTTTTCTATTGGCATGTTTACATCCACAATTAGACATACACAAACACGCACACACGCACACATGCAAGCACGCACACACACGCACACATGCAAGCACGCACACACACACACACATACAAGCACACACACACACACACACACACACACACACACACACACACATACACATACATGTGCACACCAACGTGATCAACCGAATACAAAAGACCACGAAATGCAATTCTGTAAGTCTAAAAGCAAAGATTTAAAAAAACCTTTTTTTTTCAATGATTACCTCCACACACAGACGCGGACACTATCGCGGCCTTGTTCCAGAGATCATCGTCTCCTCTGTGCTAATCACACGCACCTGTTATCACCACACATTATGGCGGCCGCTTCTTTGTGTAAAGCCCTCTTTTTTCAACACCCCCCCCCACATCCACACACACACAC
>JAOPUI010000092.1:6232064-6242522 GCA_027123135.1 Urophycis floridana | reverse complement strand
CCCCCACCCCCCACCCCCCGCTGTTTGTGTTCTGTTACGCCTTGTTGTGTTGTGCTCCGCCGGGCCGATCGGCAATGCCGGGCGGCGGTGAGATAACGCGCTTGTTTGAGGCTGTGTGGCTGCATTTCGGTGCGGGGCGCTCCTGTAAAGGGAGTGGGCTTACCGGCCTAGTGAGCCCCGTGGCCCCGAGTGAGAGAAGGGATGCGGTGGGATAGCGAAGCACAATGTGGCGTCTAATGATGGGAGTCGGACTGAAACACAAACTCGTTTCAGCCCTGTTGAATGTCGTGGCAGAGAGATGGTAGCCAACGCAAAATGCTAAATCTGCAATGTGGATTTTCGTCGCCGTTCAGTCCACTTAAAGCTGTGAACTTAAGGTCATGAAGACTGGTATTATTATGGGATTGATCCAGAAGAAATAGACAATTTGCTAGCCATACCCCAGCCGGACGTCACCACCAACACAACACAGCAATGCTTTTGCTAAGAACCAGTGGTGTGTGTGTATGTGTGTGTCCGTTGTGTGTGTGTAAGTCTGTCTGTGTGGGCAAAATGCAGCTTTTGTTCTGTTCATGCCAAGCAATCTGGGGTAGAGGATGGGACAGTGAGGTTTAGGTGGAAGCAAACTCACGTGTGCCTTTTATTTTGAAAAGGACAACAGAATACCTGTTTGACCTCTCTCTCTCTATCTCTATCTCTCTCTATCTATATCTATCTCTATCTCTCTCAATCTCTCTCTCACTGTGTTTTTATATCCGGCTACTTTTCAATTTTTCACAATGAACATTTTATGGTTTAGCTAAGTAAATAAATAGCTATTCTAGCCGATTCATAATACTGTTCAAAGGTTTTACTTTTTGTTTGTTTATTTGAAGATGAAAATCCTTTTTATTTTCTAATTTATTATAAATGAAAACGGAGAGAGTCACTTGGTTACCATAAGATGTGACATTGTGCACCTTACATTGCTTTTTAAGCGCTCGCGTTATTGAAATAAATTATACAGGTAGAAGGAATAAATTTGTATCTCAGCGAAACTGTTTATAAAGTGTAAAAAAAGAGAAGAAAATAGACAGAGTTTAAATTGTAAAATAAAGGTATTTTGAAGGACAAAGAATGCGGCCGATACCGCATCATGTGTGTACTTGCCCTCCTCAGCTGCGCAGTACCACCGTGTACTGTAGTGTGCATGTGTAGTGTTATTTTGTATGGTTTTGTATGTAGAAACTTGTATTATAGCCTGACAGTGAAGGTTAACGGAATAACCTAATCACGTGAATTGTAATTTTAAAGAAAAAGCGCAAACACACAAAACAATCTAACTAAAAACAGACGGCATGCCACGGATGACATGAGCTGTTTTTACCTTTTGGTTTGGAGGGTTTATATGGACTTTATGAATGTGTGTTATCGGTACGTTCGGCCAGCCTTGTACCTGCTGTTGAAGTGACCTGTTTAAACTCCCACTCTGCTGCCGGAACAGGGCAAACAGCAGTCACACTTGAAGAAATGTCACTTTTACAAATGGGTGAGGTAAACGCGTGAGACCCACTGTTACACACACACACACTCACTTGAAATGCTGTGTAGAAACATTCTGCAATAATAAAAAAAAGTATATACGATAATGTTTGTTTGTGAAGCACTTTGTTGGGGGGTTAGCTGTGTAATCGTTGATGCCATTTTCACCAAAAGAATATTTACTAAAAAGTGTCCACATTACCCATGGTATTGTATTAGTCTAGTTGCATTGGTAAATACGAGTAAAGGTAAATAGTAAAACTAATAGATAAAGCATAAATAGGGATGTATTTTTTTTACATATGATTTATTTGTAGAAATTTTAATACAATATTTAAAGTTCAATAGTCCTCACAAATAAGAAGTGAGAAGATTACATGACAGACAGTTAAATGGTGAGGATACACATTGCCACCCCTCACCCCCCTCCCCTTCCCAAATCAAACAGACAACTAAAGCAATTTGATACACAGACAGAAAGAAAACTAAAAGCAGACAAAAACACAACTGGCTGTTAAATGCTTGCAGTGGCAGATAATGTTGTAGAAACATATGCTTAAATGCACATTCGCACCATCCCATCTTCTCTGACCATACAACTCTGTCACTCATATCCACCCACTCACATAGACATAGACACAAACACACGCACATCTACTTGCATTAAGTGAGCCGTTGCATCATGTAAAGACCGTAAATAAGGAAACAAAAAGCATACATAATAACAAAAAACAATATATAGGCCTATACAAAAATAATAATAACAAATAAACGGACCAATTTCAAAAGGGACCTCGTCCTGTTTCACAGGCTCGGTCCCTAAATAGGGACCTTCGTCCTGTTTCACAGGCTCGGTCCCTAATAATACTAATTGAGCCTGTACTTTCACTCCATGGTCATCAGATGGCGACATATCACTAAACACTAGTTTCAGTTCAGCGATAGCGCCAGTGTAGACATAATATGTAAGTGTTACTATTAACTCCAAACTAGTTTTATATTGGTGTTCAGTGAGAAACTAACTTTCTCTCAACTTTCTCTCTTTCTACCAATACTAATCTGAATAATGCCAGTGAGAGCAGATCAGATTACATAAATGATGATGGGATTTCTTAATGCACACTCATGTAGGCCTATTTACTTTCCTCAACTGCAGCACAGTCATTCATAAGCAAGCAACGCAATGCCAGACCTTTGCTCACGCTGACCTTTGGGTGGGTGTGGCAGTAAACGCTGATCTTCTTTTGGATTTGGCTAGCAGCAGGTTCAATAAAGGAGAATTGCGCAGCTTTAGTTAATAGTTCAGCCTAATGTTCATTGTCAGTACCCTTTCGTTTTCGTATTGCACATATTGACGATATCATCGTCAATGTATAAAATAACTGCGGTCAGACAAGCTAACCCCGACAACCGATGGCTAAATCCATGAGTCTGTTGTGGGGGGCTGGCTCGCCGCCCTGCTGGCGCGTCATGATCGCCCTGGAGGAGAAGAGGTTCCAGGGGTACAAACGCAGGCTGCTGTCTTTCGAGACCGGTGACCACAAATCCCCCGAGGTCCTGGAGATCAACCCGAGAGGACAGGTAAGCCAAGTTTTAAAATGGCCAGACCAGAGTTTACAGGGGAGGATAGGTGTTCAAAACTGTTGATATGTTGCAATGAGAGAGGGAATATTGATTAGACAGATAGACAGATGATGAATGCCAAGAAGTTAGTGAGTGGGCTATTCAATCATACAGAATGTCAAACTTGAATGGACTTTGCCAATGTTTGTTTGAAACAGTACACGGCTGTTTAAACATTTGAATTGGCATGTCATTTTGGTTTATATGTTCTCAGGTAAAATAATTTCCACGGTCATCTGTTTCATTAATTACACAAAAAAAAGTATATCTAGGCCTTCTCTAAGTGTCATAAATTATCATGAACGTAGGACTATATGTGTTTACATAATGTGTCCACACAGCAGGTGGGATTGACATTAAACTTGTCTGGTGATGTGCAACTTAAAAATGCAGCATCGAAGTCCAACTAAATCTATCTCCTCCTGACCTCCCAGCTCCCTGCTTTCAAACATGGAGACAGCGTCCTGAATGAGTCCATTGCAGCATGCTTATTCCTGGAGGTTAGCAACACTTACAGCGATGAACATCCAGCTCAAGAATATGTAATTTCCCAGCTTGGGATCAATAAAGTAATTCTATTCTATTCGAATCTATAGAGCAAATATTGAAACTGTCTTCTCTAAGAAAATCGATTAATGTTTCTTCCTTTTTTGAACAATTTATTTATTTTAAAATTCAGACTGACAGAGAACTAAATTCATTTAGCAAACCAAAGTAAATGTATTTTTAGATACATGCCATGCATGTGCAGGTGGGCGTTGAATTTTTTCAAGATTGCCTTGAATCTAGAACCCATTCACACTCATTCCAGGCCGCCACCTTTGTAGTTTTTCACCAATATAATCATAATAATTACAACTGGTTGCATGGTTAAGTTTGAGGTCACATGTGTCAGGTCTAAGGTCAACAGGTGAAGAAGAGGATATGTCTACACTGTGTAGGATGGGTCACATGACCACTCCCTCTGTTCCTGGTGTCTCTACGTAGAACCAGTACCCGTCCAAAGGTACCAGGCTGCTTCCCCAGATCCCAGCAGAACAAGCCCTTGCCTTCCAACGGATGGTTGAGGGCATCACACTCAACGATAAGCTCAGTATGCACCACACACACACACACACACACGCACACACACATGCACACGCACACGCACACGCACACACACACGCACATCCACACACACATGTCATATTTACGAGAAGAGTATGTGGTGGAAGCACACCCACCAGCTGTGAAGTTAATATGTCTGATAATGAATTGAGCACAGTGGCAAGTTCCTTCCCTTTTGAGGAACTAAATGAGTATCAGTTTGATGCTCATTTAGTTTAATCCATTTTCACTGTGCACCGTTTTCAACTTATTTTCCACAGTGACAAATGCATGGAAACATTAAAAACTACATTTTACAGCACACACACAGACACACACACACACACACACACACACACACACACACACACACACACACACACACACACACACACACACAGTTTGTGTGTTGATTGCAAAATGATGCCACAAACACAGATGCGGTGGTCTACTATGACTGGTTTGTCCCTGAGGAAGAGCGATGTGAGGAAGGGTTGAAGAGGAGTCGACAGCTGCTGGGGTCAGAGCTTCAACTCTGGGAAAAGTATTTGGAGAAGGTGGGTATACACACACACACACACACACACACACACACAGTGAGCAATATGGACACACACACACAATCACACTGATACAATGACACTACTGTCAATAAATCTACCTATCTATAGGTGGGGCCTGGCTCTTACCTTGCAGGAGCATTCTCTTTGGCTGACGTGATTGTCTTTCCAAGCATCGCCTACGCCTTCCGCTTTGGGTACGTAACAGAACATAATTGATGAATAGACTAATCATGAATAATTCACAAAATAATGCACTTTGCACCAGGATCCAGTGTACACTGCACCCTTCTTTCCTTGTCTGATGGTGTAAAAACAACATTTCTCATGGGATTCCATACGCTTGACATCATCGTATGAGGGGAGAAGACCAATAAAGACTCACCCTTTCCTGTTGATGTGGCAGGCTGTCTGTGCTGCGGTACCCCAAGCTAGCTAAGTACTACAGCCTCCTGAAGGGCCGAGCCAGCATCAAGGCCTCCTGGCCCCCTCACTGGCTGGAGAGCCCCCAGGGCTACGACGTTCTCAAGGACCTATGAAACACACAAATATATGTTATAGAATACTCTAAATAACTCTTTTGTTTGTTTTGCTGTTTTTGTTGTTGTTGTTTTAATGTATGAATAAACATTTGAAATATTAAAAATATTAAAAATGTCAAACCGTGTATAAACACAAATGGTGGCAGTGGCTTGTGCTTATAACGGTTAGGAGAAGTGGTTGGCAGTGGGTCAAAGGTTTTAATAGCAAGTCATTCAGATAAAGAGGTCACATGAATAAATGGCCATACATGGTACGCATGTATACCCTGTCTCTCACACAGCGACAGACACCAACAGTCACAAATAAACACAAACACATATCCCTCAATATTCATCATTTTCTATCAGGCTGTATGATAGGCCTACATAATAATAAAAAATAATATGGGTCATGTGAAAAGGGAAAAAAACGAACAGCCATTGGAACGTACATTTTTCAAACCATGGAACTTTTAGAGTAAGTACATCGGTCCGTAGTTCGGTGGGTTTTTTTTTTTTTTTTTAAAAACGATACGTTCCGACAAAGTAGCGGCTGTGGGCGGGACGATGGGTGGTTATCAACCACCCACAATCTGACCGAGGAAGAACGGCGTCGGGCTATATAGAGTGTGAAGCGTAACTTGTCTCACTTCTCTCAGCGTTGGCATACGCACTACAAACATTCACTCATCACCTTTCGCTTTAGGTGCTTGAATTCATAATCATGGCGAAAGATATGACTCTCATGTGGTTCTCCGGCTCTCCTCCGTGTTGGAGGGTGATGATCGCTCTTGAAGAGAAGAATCTTCAGGGATACACTCAAAAGCTGCTCTCATTCGAGAAGGGGGAGCATAAATCGCAGGAAGTGCTGGACATCAATCCCAGGGGTCAGGTAGGGTGCCCAGTAGAGCTAATGTAGGCCGTGTGCAGAGCGCATTTCAAATTGTGGCAGGTTAAAATAAATATAACATCGGTAAAGATGGTATTTGCGTGGTATGTTCCTCTGCACACGGTTAACAGGTTATGTGGTAATGATCCACAAGTAGGCGTTCTTGTATGAATAGAAAGGGGATGTAGCTCAGTGGTAGAGCGCATGCTTTGCATGTATGAGGCCCCGGGTTCAATCCCCGGCATCTCCATAGTTTTTACGTCTTGATCGCTCTTTGTAATTTGGCACTTTGATCGCTCTATGTAATTTGGCACTTGGTCAGAGATGTTGTATACTAGCAATGGTTCATCTAGCAATTGAAATGCTTCAAACTTGTTCTGGTGACTTTCTGACTTCTTATGACAAATGTACTCTTTGTAAGTCGCTTTGGGTAAAAGCGTCTGCTAAATGCCCTAAATGTAAATACATAATTGTGGCCTCTTAGGCTACGTGATTTGTTATATCTTTTTTTATATCTATATATTATGCATTGGCAATTATATACATATTAGTATTTGAGTGTTGATCTTTATAAAATGGCTGGTTGAAAAAGGTGAGAGACTGGTAGAGTTTTAGAATCCCCAGGACACTGTGTCCAAAGTGCATGACAAAAGAAACATTCCACCCTGGTTGTAAATTATGCACGCATGCTAACAATGATTATGTACCTCCGTGTCCTCCCAGCTACCTGCATTCAAACATGGCAACAACATCCTCAACGAGTCTTACGCGGCGTGTCTGTACCTTGAGGTAAGTCATTACGTGTATGTGTGTGTGTGTTTGTGTGTGTGCGCGTGTGCGTGTGTGTGTGTGCGTTTGTGTGTAGACGCATCTGTCGTTCTTTTATTTGTGATGTGTGTTGGAACTTGCGTTCGGCTAGTGCGACTAACAACATGGCTCCATGGCAACCAGAAGCCGAGCCCCCAAAGCCGACGTGACGCGTGACACTTACCGCGGTGCTGCTGTGTGCTTCTCGTGTGTTTCACCGACAGGAACAGTTCAAGTCCCAGGGGACCAAGCTAATCCCAGTGGGCGTGGCCGAGCAGGCCCTCGCGTACCAACGCATGTTCGAGGGCATCGCGTTCACGGAGAAGATGGGTAGGAGTGCCTGCAGATCTGCTTCACTTTTTTCCAAGTGTGCATAGTGCTACACCTCATGCTAACGAAAAACATGGTCACATCTGATAAAGTTTGAACCTATTTGGGTGTAGTCCTTGTGAATAGCAGGAACTTAAATTCTTATCAAAGGAAGTGAGGTGGAACGGTAGCGGAGGCTGCCATGAGGCGATACTTCTTGCTTGCCCTTGCTTGTCAGTAACGCCACACTTTACAGACATCTTTACTTGTTTGTCTAGGAACACACGCCTTCCCCTCTGCTGGGCCGTTTCCTGTTTGTTAATGTGCCATATGTTCATTCCCAGCGGCAAAGGACCGCGTCGTCATTCATGGATTTGGGTCTTGCAGTGTGAAGCTGAGGGGGGGGGGGGGGAGTATTTATTTTAACATACTTAACATTTGATTTGATATTACAATATTGTGGCAATTGCTTCCAAACCCTATCTACCAGCAATAACACACAATAACACAGAATGCCACAATGTCACAATGCATTCTAGGAAGCACTCCCCCAACACGTTACACAGCCCCTACCTAGCAGGTTAGCTGTTCCCAGCAACCCATGTGTCCAACACAAAGTCCCTGAGGTGTTGGGGGACCTGGCGACGTCGACGGTTCCGCTCAGGTGGCACCCCAGTAGCTCCCAGTGGAGTGGTAGGGACCTGTGGTTGGTCCTCAGCCCCAAGCCCACCCCCAAATGGTGGGAGCAAGCCTGTCGTGGTGGAGCACTACCACACGATTTCTTTTTACCAACCGCACCCGGTACACAACATCAGACAGTTTCTCCAAAACTGTACATGGCTTGACCCAGTGACTCATCAGCTTGGGTGAAAGATCCTTCTTCCTCTCTGGGCAATACACCCACACCATCACCCCTGCTGCAAAGTCCTCCCCCTGAGAGCAAGAGTTGTAGGCCCGTTTCTGTCGGAACCCAGCATCGGTGAGGGACTTCCTTGTCAGCTCATGAACACCCGGAAACGATCACGAGGGTGATACAGGTAATCCAACCTGGGTCCTGTCACCTCAGACTCAGGGGGTGGTCCAAAAACCAAAGTCCGATACGCCCACTGGACTAAAGGCAGATGTAAGTCCCAGTCTCGCTGCTGATGGCAAGTCAAAATAATGAGTGGAAGCGTTCAACCAGTCCGTCGCTCTGAGGGTGTAGTGGTGTAGTCCTGGTTTTCTTGATGCCCAGCCACCGACAAACCTCTGCAAATACCTGGGCCTCGAATTCGGCCCCTGGTCACCATGCAGCTCCTCTGGTACGCCAAAGCGACAGAACATCTCGTCCACCAGCCGCCCTGCAGTCGTAGCAGCGCTCAGGTCAGGGACTGCATAGGCTTCTGGCCATTTGGTGAAATAGTCCATGGTAACCAATATGTAGCCGTTATCCTGTTCAGTGGTGGGGAAAGGACCCAAGATGTCGACGGCCACGCGCTCCATGGGGGCTCCCACCTGGTACTGCTGCAAGGGAGCCTGTGAGCGTCAGGTTGGCCCTTTTTTTCGCAGTGGAGGTGTCACAGCGGTGAACATAAAGTTCCACATCCTGGCGGCATCCCGGCCAGTAGAACCGGGACCGGAGACGGTTCAGGGTTTTGGAGACTCAAAAGTATCGAGCCCCGGCCGCACCATGGACCAGTCGTAGCACTCTGGAGTGTAGCTGGCTTGGTTGAGGAGCCAGGTGAGGGATGCACGGTCTGTACGCGGGAGGAACCTCTGCCCATAGAGGTAGGGTCTGAAGTGGCGAAGGTCCAGGACAACAGCGAGCAACTCTTGGCGTGTGATGCAGTAATTCCTCTCTGGTCGGCTGAGGGATCGGCTGAAGTGTGCGATGACCTGCTCCCCCAGCACGGGACTCTCGACGAGTGCCGGCCGGAGCTGGAGTGTGTGTGCGCTGTCCTCACTCCACTGGAACACTTGCCCTTTCTGTGTCAGCCGGTGCAGTGGGCGGGCAATGGTGGCAAAGTTTCTGATGAACCGCCGATAGATAGGAAGCGAGTCCCAGGAAGCTCCGTAGCTCCGCAATGTTGCGAGGGACGGGCCAGTCCTTCACTGCTGCTACCCTGGCTGAATCAGTGAACACTGATTCACTGACGACGTGACGCAGGAAAGATGTTTCTCGCTGGAACAGGTGACACTTCCGGGGGTGGAGACGCAGGCCCACCCCTCGGATGGCATGGAAGACGTCCGTCAGGTTGGTCACTGTACTTTCAAAGTCAGTGGCATGAGCAAGAAAGTCATCCAGGTAGATGACACAGCGGTTCTGGGGAATGTCAGCCAGGACCCTTCTCCATCAAGTGTTCAAAGGTAGCCGGGGCGTTGCAAAGGCCGAAGGGCATCACTTTAAGCTGGTATAGTCCTTGGCCAATGGAAAAGGCAGTCTTTGGATGTGCTTCTGGCGACAACTCAACCTGCCAGTAGCCGCTCCGGCGGTCGAGGGAGCTGAACCAGGGGGACCCAGCGATGTAATCGAGGGCATCATCAACCCGGGGCAGTGGGTACGAGTCCTTATGAGTGACTTCGTTGAGGAGACGATAGTCCAGGCAGAACCGCCAGGTGCCATCTTTCTTTCTTACCAGGACCACTGGGGCTGGTAATGCCAGCTTCCAGTATCTCCTTGATTTTTTTCCGCTTGGCTAGTGGCGGATTGGGCATGCACCGGCAGTGTCAATGTCATGCTGCACCAAGCTGGTGCGCGTACAGTCCTCATCTCTAGCTGCATAGATGTCGTGAAACCGGTCCAGTACTTCCCGTAGTTGGCATCTCTAATCCTCCTCCAGGCCCTGGCAGCTCCGATGGTAGAGGTGGTCAATGGCCTCCCTGGTTTCAGCGGATGGAGGTTGAGCTGGTGGGGGAACTCCTTCTGCGGTGGGTGGCGTTCTCTCAAGGCCACAGGTTCTTACTGTTGGCGGTGCAGAAGACTCTTTGGCTGGAAACGAGGCGAGTCGCAGTCCCTCCTCAGCCGTGGCATGCAGTGTGATGGTCTCAGGGCCCAGACGAAGTGTAACCAATGCCCAGACGAAGTGTAACCAATTGCCGGCAAGATTGCCAGCAAAGAAGCTGAGGGGGGGGGGGGGGGGGGGGGTATTTATTTTATTATGCA
>JAOPUI010000092.1:6191084-6201942 GCA_027123135.1 Urophycis floridana | reverse complement strand
ACACAAGGGCTTATAAAACAGTAGGCTGAGTGCGTTACTTTAATGTGGGTTGATGGGCTCCGCTCCACCTTTAATTCTTTGTATAATAATGCTGCTGCTACGCCGTAATTTCCCATCTTGGGATCAATAAAGTATTTCTATTCTATTCTATTATCTTCACCATCCTGCCGTCTCTTCCTCCTCCTCCTCCTCCTCCTCCTCCTCCTCCTCCCAGGACATGATGTACGTGGTGGCGTACGGTGGGAACTACCTGCTGAACATCGGGCCGATGAGCGACGGCATGATCCCCCCGGTGTTCGAGGAGCGGCTGCGCGACATCGGCGGCTGGCTGAAGATCAACGGCGAGGCCGTCTACGGCTCCAAGGCCTGGCGGAACCAGACCGAGCCGGCCGTGGTGCCCCTCTAGTGAGTCGGGGAGGCGTCGAGCCGAACCACGAGACGCCGTTTGCCGCCGCCGGTGACACGGGGTGACCTTTTGACCTTTTGGGGCTCGGCACAGGCCGGCCCGGCCAGGCCACGGGGCTGAGAAGACACACCCGCCCGCTTCTGTGCGGACACAATGGACGCCGAAACCGGCGGTAGACCTCGGGCCAACGTGGGCACGAATCCCCCTTTTTTTTAACTTCACATTGTCCTTGTCCTGATTGTCCTTTCAACATGCGCTTTATGGTATATAAAGCACTCTGAAAGGCGTTTGTGTTTGAGGGATGCCATACAAATATACATGCCTTCCCTTGGCCCGTGGAATGTCTTTGTTGAAAAGCTTTTCAGGTTTTAGGTGTGCCCATGTGCTCAACACTGTTTGCTATTCTTTCCAGCTACACGGCAAAAAACAACTCGGTCTATGCCGTCATCTTCGGCTGGCCCCCCAACCAGAGGCTTCAGCTCTCCTTGCCAAAGACATCGAACGCCACCAACGTGAGTCCAATGTCGTCTTTTGCTTGTGTAAACCATGCAGGTCAACTGTAGCATCATTCTGATCTCTTACACTGTATTTTGTGTGTCCTGCTTGGTGTTGCTCATAGGTGACACTCTTGGACTACCCTAAACTGCCACTGCAATGGAAACCAACGGAGGGAAACGGGCTGGTGATTGCCATGCCGCCGATGGCCGCGTCCGCCGGCAACGCTTGGACTCTGAAGCTGGAGGGTGTCGCCTAGCAACCAAAGGATTGAGAAGATTAATAAGTCTCCTGCTGAGGCAGCGATTCTGCAACATTTGTCAACTTCTAACATAACTTTGTTTGTCATTACCATTTGATTTTGAATTATTGTTACTACCATTGTTGTTTTTTTTGGGCTGTGTTGATGTTGATTGGTGAAATTGCACTGAAATAATGATTTGATCATGTTTCTAAAAATCCTTCTGTTGTTTTTAAATTGTTTTAAATAAAAGTTATGTGAGTTTAGCACTATTTGCCTTGCACTTCATGCTTGCAACGTTTTTGTAATGAGTCGCGTGACTCATTACAACGCACCGTCATTTATGTTTTCATTTTAGTTAAACATGCGCGTATCATTAAAAACAGGAAAACTTTTAACCACGGCGGCCGGAGTGCGCTCTTTGTGCGGTCACATGATTCTAGTCATGTGACGGGAAACATGAAGAGGCATATATACTGTATATATGCCCCTGCCACCTTTCATGGCAACATCCTCTAAAACCCACAATTGCTCTACACAATAATCACCCGTGGCTACAGGCAGTTGATGTTAGTTAGTAACGCGAACATTTATGTTACTCGTGTATTATGTTTTTGTTTCACTGATGCGGAAGTGCTATTTGAGTCAGGCGTGTTAAGTTTAAAAAGACAACAGCGATGCTTGTCTGTGCTGCGGTGTTCCTCGTCGGTGTTGTGCTGCTGACACACACCGACGCGCGGTACACTGCAGACTGGACGAGTTTGGACGCACGACCCCTGCCATCGTGGTACGACGAAGCAAAGTTCGGAATCTTCGTGCACTGGGGAGTGTTCTCCGTGCCTGGCTTTGACAGCGAGTGGTTTTGGTGGCACTGGCAGGGTCAGCAGCCGCCCGATCCCAAGTGTGTAAGCTACATGACTAAGAATTATCCACCTGGGTTTAGTTATCCCGAGTTCGCACCCTATTTCCACGCGGAATTTTTTAACCCGGAAGATTGGGCCGACATATTCCAAGCATCTGGTGCAAAGTGAGTGCGTTTGATTTAGCTCACGTAGATCTACTGTGTGTTAGTGACGACACTGTGTGATTTATAAACGCATGCTTACAGGTACGTTGTGTTGACTGCTAAGCACCACGAGGGATTCACAAACTGGGCGTCTCCTTACTCGTGGAACTGGAATTCCGTGGACAATGGCCCCCACAGAGACCTTGTGGGTGACCTGGGAGACGCAGTGCGCAACAGGTGATGGCGTGTTGTTGATTCTCACTATAGCCACTCCCAAGCATACTCTCATTAATAATGCAGTCTAGCTGATATGTTCATCACAATGAAATCCATTGCTACAGTTCCGACGATTTAAATTATAGTTTTAAACGACAAGCATTGTATATTGCACACTAATCTACGTTTCATTGGTGTTCTAGGTCATTGCACTATGGGCTGTACAACTCATTGTATGAGTGGTTCAACCCTCTTTACCTGTCTGATAAGAAGAATGGCTTTAAAACACAGGAGTTTGTACTCGGCAAATTGCTCCCTGAGCTTTATAACATGGTCGTAAGGTAAAAACAACCCCAAAGTTGATCATTTGTCATATTATGGGCAGATAAGTGTTTTGTGTATTTATTTTTTACTGTTGCTTCCAGGTACAGGCCAGAGTTGATCTGGTCTGACGGGGACTGGGAAGCACCGGACACCTACTGGAAGTCCACCGAGTTCCTCGCCTGGCTCTACAACGACAGCCCAGTCAAAGTCAGCATACAATCATCCACCATCATACAAGCTGCTGCACATCCATGAAAAACTGTGAAAACTTCAAACTGCTGTCACGACAAGACATTTGAGTCATTCACAGCAAACACACAGTACAGCAGCACCCCCCCCCCCCCCGCTGTGATTGCCTGTTGAAAACGAATGTATTTTGTCGCAGGATACGATCGTGACGAATGACCGATGGGGCGCCGGCTGTTACTGCAAACACGGAGGCTACTACAACTGTGCAGACAAGTACACGCCAGGCGAACTGCCCAAACACAAGTGGGAGAAGTGCATGTCGGTGGACCTCCAATCCTGGGGTTACCGCAGGAACATGAAAATTGTGGAGCTGATGGACCTCCCCGATATCATAGAGGTGGGAGAGATTTCGCTTGCTGACTTCCCCTTACATCAACTTAACTTCCCTGGTGGTTTACGGCGGTTTATAATTGGCTTTCAGGCCCAGTGCGTACATAAAGATTACAGGCTAGCTGCAGCAATTAAATATTGTTTATTAACTTTGTCACATGTTGCAGGCGGCAGCATATGGTTCTTTTTAGTGTGCATCATGAGTCTTGACCAGTCTGAAGTGGCGCGACTGCGGCACAGTAAACAAAGCGTGACTCGTCACGTTGTTCACGTCGTCGGGTCTCGTGACGCCGGTCGAAAAAAAAAATAAAATAAAAAAATAACCGTCTCGCCCCTGCTGCGCACAGGACCTGGTTCGCACGGTGGCCATGGGGGGGAACTACCTGCTGAACGTGGGCCCCACCCCCGACGGCATGATCCCCCCGCTGTTCGAGGAGCGGCTGCGCGGGGTGGGCGCCTGGCTGGACGTCAACGGCGAGGCGGTCTACGGCTCCAGCCCCTGGAGGGTGCAGAGGCAGAACAAGACGGACACGCTCTGGTGAGGGAGGGAGGGAGGGCGGGCCATCATGTCGCCGGGGAGACGGGGATCAATGTGACATGCATTGTGGGGACTGACAGACACACAGGAGCAGAAGCGCGCGGATGTTCCTACCTGCCCCCTTCCACGTAGACGCTACAAAGTGACAGCCTTGAGACTCCCACTTGTCATGTCACTAATCGGTAGCGGGTAGATTTTTTTTTTTTTTTACACACACACACACACACACACACACACACACACACACACACACACACACACACACTGTTGGTAATATTGGGGTTCTTTAACCCACCATCACTAAAGAAACCATCTGTGTGTTTTATTATTGGAAATTTTACTGTGGGAAAAGTCTCGACAGTCCAGTGATTATTCTGTAGAAGATGTTGATGTTGTGTGGTCTGTGTTACGATGTCCTGCGTAGGTTTACCTCTAAAGGGCCCACTGTCTACGCCTTCATGACGACCCACCCCACCAGATCCATTCTTACCCTCTACGAACCAAAGACGTCAGAGTACACAAAAGTAAGTGGACTTTTCTCTTGTCAATTCCTGACATTTTTTAATGAGCCACCTTTCCCCCCCGTCTCATTCAGGTTATTTGTTTCCTGCCTGGGGAAATTCCACATTGTTGTGTTAGTGTACCCCCAATCGGGGGTACACTGTCAAGTCCACAGCACTCAAACTTAAGTCCATATATCATTGCTACAAAATAAAAACGACCCGCATGTCGACAGAAATCTGCATTAAAGCACATAGACATAGAGAGACTTTATTAATACCCAAAGGGAAATTGGGTTGCCGTAGCAGCCAGGGTATATATAAATACAATACAAAAAATAAATATGAACTAAAATACCCAAAATAAAAAAGAATAGGCCTTTTCTGTTAGACTGTGTAGAAACGTTGGTACCCCCAGCTCCCAGGCAGCTCTCGTCTCGTGAAGAAATGCCCAGTACGGAGTGCTGGTAGACCTGGGTTCTCGCAGGATCTTATTCTGTATCCCCCCCTGTAGGTGACCCTGCTGGGAAACCCCACTCCGTTGAAGTGGTCCCCCATCCAGCCCAGTGCTGGTCTCATCGTCCTGCTGCCCCAGCTGCCCAGCGTGCCCGGGAAGGCCTGGACCCTTCGGCTGGACGGGGTCCTGTGAGAGAGACCCCTGTCCCTTCACGGTGACCTTGACCTTGTTGAAAGAAGGTCGAAGACTCAGGGACTTTGGCCGACGTGGTGCAAAAGGGAGGAGTCATTTTATCGCAGATAAATCATAAAAGATGAATGTCGCCAGATTTTTCCAGATCGTTTTTTTTTTTGCACATTTAATGATGGTCTGTATGATATTCTGACCTCATGAAATTTGAACTTGGAAATTGCCTAAATATGCCGATGATGATGTGAAGAGAACTGAATCGTCTGGTTAACATGATGTCACTCCTATAAGCCTGATCTGTTTTTTTATCAATCTTTTGTGTTTTGTTGTTTGTTTATATAATATTTTTTTATGCTGTCTGTTGGAATGATTAAAATGTAATTGTACTTCCCTAATGGCTTTGTGTTCTTTATGCATGGTGTGTTTGAACCAATTTAAATAGTTGACGCCTGTGTCTTAGCAACAGAGTCGGAGCCAAGGGGAATCAGTTGTATTATTTTTTTAGAACATTTGATTTTATAAAAGATTAATATAAAAGGAAATATATTCTTAATTTTGCAATTAAAAGCTGTATGGTTGTGGAAAATATTCGGTGGGCTCAAATGTAGGCTACACCCTCATGCAGGAATCCCTTAAACACATTTGAGCTATTTTGCTGTGAGCCCTTGAATTGCACTGTGCATATTTTACAGAATATTTTTAAAGAATCGTCTGACCTTGTTATTTTGTGATTCTTGCAGTGTGTGTGTGTGTGTGTGTGTTTGTGTGTGTGTGTGTGTGTGTCTGACTGCTACAGTGATGCAGATCTGTGGGTGCATGAGTGCACATAGATTTGTGGTAATGTTATTCCTCCTGGAATATTGAAGGCCTATAAAGGCAAAGGTTCTTTGTCCAAGCTGGATCTTTTTTTGTTTGGATGTTTTCAGGCCAACGGGCAAAATCTTTACAAAACTGGTATTTGTTATTCAAACAAGCTGCCATCACGAGTTTAGTGGGACAACAGCAACAGAAAATTTAGTGGGAGCAAATACTGTATGTTCTATGTCCAATTGTTTTGTATGAAAATACTCATTGAAGTCGGAGGGGGTGGTGAATCAACACGACACAAAAAAAACACACAGAGGATGCGCATCAATTGTTTAACTCGCTAAAAATAGCTTTATAATAATAATCATATTAATAGTAATAATATCAGCCATTAGAAAACTTTTGGACAATGTCGACAGTGTTACATTCTGTGTTGGGGTTAAACCACGTCACAGTGTGCCTATACTCTCCGGGGCTTCAGCGCTAGCAAATGTGCTTCTGGACATGTCTAGATCCATAGAACACTGAGGCTTGATACAACCACGTTGTTATGTACAAAACAAAAACAACCCAAAAGAGGAAAAAAAACAAAGATAACGCTTCACATGTCATTTTGTGACCTACGCTCTCGTCTGGTTACACACGTGGTCTGGCTTTGGCCCCCTGTCGTCTCACTACTTGGTGTTTTCATGCATTTGTGTGTGTGTGTGTGTGTGTGTGTGTGTCTGTGTGTCTGTGTGTGTACCCATGTGTGTTGTCAAACAGCTTTTCAGCTCGGTGGTCGTCACTATTGCTATGTGCGCCTTGTCAACCAATTTTCTTTTTATTTTAGAGAAAGAAAGAAAAGGTAAAAGGGATTATGTACAATATGCTAACTTGGCACTGAATCACTCTATAGGAGTTTATATAAAATGTCCTTATGTCTAAAACGAAACAAGAGTTCACATACAGAGAAGCCCGCCCATGTACCGCCCCTCTTGGATTAAAAACCAGCATAGCCGTGTGAGAAGAAGCATGAACTCAAGGGAGGGAGTGCAGAAGGGTCCGCAAACAGAAGGGGAACCCACAGAAGTGGAACCTACAGAAGTGTCCGCAAACAGAAGTGGAAGCTACAGAAGTGGAACCAAGGGGCCAACAGGATCAGTGTAATGTTTGCTACATCAGATTACACAGAGAGAATGAAAACGTCTGCAACCCGTCCTAGGGGGGTAGGGGGGTAGGGGGGTGGTGGGGCAGGGGAACAAAGATATGCAGCTAAACTAAAATCCTGTGGGCTGTTCCTCCATCTTATTTGTCTGGCGGCTGTCTTTACCTTTCGTTGCCCCTCCACTCCCACAATGGTTCAGAGATCTCCCCCCACGGCTATTGGTGATCTCATCTATCGTTTTGCTTCCCCTTCCATAGTAGCAGCAATAATAGAAAAGACTATTATTTTATGTGTTATCGTACATGAGACTTGCCCTTGAGTAAAGAGCAATAATGTTACCCCCATAGCTATAAGTTGAATGGTAATGCTATTTCGAGAAAGACAAGAGATGGCGATAACTCATTGTTTGGTAGACAATGATCTCATACTACTAATATAGTCGCCATCATCATCATACTATTTGCAATAACAATACATATCGATAAGAGTAATGTCCACGGACAACAGGTATTTACATGTTTGTAAACGTGAGGGCGGGACTTGCTATGCTGACTGCACAGTGACTGCTGAGTTGTCTATGGTCACCTATGGTTACCCGTGTCTGTGCTGTGAAGAGGGAGTGTCAACATCACAGTGCAATTACACACACACACACTCACACACACACACACACACACACACACACACACACACACACACACACAAACACATGCACAACTTCAATGCTACCAGATCCCTCCTCCTCCTCCTCCTCCTCAAGTTGTCCTTTTCTTTTGCAGACATGTAGAGCAAATCCAGCCAAACATTGGCTACAGTTCAACTCCATATCTAGTGGTTTCTGCAGAAGTCTTCTCTTTTGATTTAAAGTAGGTCCATCCATCCTAAAGAGTTCCGTCCTGTATGTAAGAGAAGTTGTCTGTCTTCGCTGGCTGTGGTCCCGTCCCAGTGGTGTCCAGGGTACCGCGGTACCAGAGGGGTTGGTTGCGTTGGTGGAGTTGGACGAGTGTCCCCTTCCCCCAAATAGTCACTACAGTGTGTGTGTGTGGGGTGTGTGTGTGTGTGTGTGTGTGTGTGTGTGTGCATGTGTGTGTGTGCATGTGTGTGTGTGTGTGCGTGTGTGTGCGCGCGTGTGTGCGCGTGTGTGTGCGCGTGTGTGCGTGTGTGTGCGTGTGTGTGTGTGTGTGTGCGTGCTCGGGGCTGGAAGGCAGAGTTGCTATGGGGGCTGAGGTACTCGGTGTTCACTTGTCCGTCTGGGTGCCCAGACGTGTTTGGAGGTGGGTGCAGGTGCAGGAGCAGAGGACCCCACACCTGGCCGTGACTGCTTTGACTGAAAGGCCTCCCTTTTGTGTGTAGCATGTGTGTTTGCAAATAGAGAGCTCAATAGAGAAAGATAGGGAGGGGCAGAGTGATAGAGCGAGAGAGAGAGAGAGAGAGGGGTAGGACATAAATACGATGGACCGGTGAACGGACAAAAGGTACAATTCTGGTGCCAAGCTGTGAAAAAGCACACTTTTGTGGTTTAATATATGTGTTTGTAATAAACCCAATACAACTGGTTGAAAGTACACATCACACATTGGATTGACGCAAAAACCTTTTTAGAGTACATTGGATCAATTCTGTGAAACCCTATAGGGAGACTCGGGGGCAATGTGACTACAAACAGTGGAGCCAGCGAAATGAGGCTAGCTAACAGCTAGCCTACTGCCATCGCTCCAGAGTCATCGCGGGCAGCTGATCCACCTTGGCCGTGGCTCTCTCTCTCTCTTGGTATGCTAGGTGTGTCTGTAGATGAAGAGACGTATGGACGAGGAGACATTCGTCATTCACAGTTGGACTGACAGTATAAAAGCAGATTATCGTTGTGCTTTTGAAGTGTAAAGTTTCTGCTTAGTACACTGTGAATGGCTGTTCTCTACATTATGTCCAATTGCAACAGAATATTATATATATAGTGTATATATATATTTATTTAGAAAGACACATTTGCCCTGCTGCATCATGAAACAACTAAGGGTTTGGGGAGTGTAACACATGCAGTGCACCAACAATGGAATACACCAACATCTCAACCATTGCTCTTTGTCACACATGTGTGTATGTGTCCATGTGCAAGAGAGAGAGAGGAATAGGCCTATAGCATGGTCAAAATTCTGAAAACATTTTTTGACAATATTCTATAGGTAGATTTGTATGTATGTTTGTACAGTATATTGTATATGTACATGTTGCTGTTCTGTCTTTATAAACTGTGTTAGAAGAAAATGTCCATTTTGAGCTGGTTAGGCACATGTAGTTGGTTCCAAAGGACATAGGGCATTGTTTGTGTGTGGGTGTGTGTGTGTGTGTGTGTGTGTTTGTGTTCTACATATGTAATGTTATTCCATTCGTTGGCATCTTCTATTACTTTTTTATGTTTATGTGGACCTTAATTCAAATTCAAATGTGTGTGTGTGTGTGTGTGTGTGTGTGTTTCAATGTGTTTGTGTCTCAATGTCTTTGTGTCTGTTTGCCTGTGCGTGCGTGTGTGTTATACGTCTTCACGCTTTAACGACGGGCTCCTGTTGTCGTTGTCCCCTATCCACCCAAACATATAGATGTAAAGCAGACAGTACACAGCTGTGTACAATATGCATACAAAAAGACTGGGATTATCTCAGCTCAGCATACATAGATACATACATGCATACATACATACATACGCACATACATACATGCATACATACATGCATGCAAAGCAGCACGCGATCTGTGCCACCGACGTGGGGAAGGGAAACGACTTCAGATGCACATCACATGTGCGGAGATGTGTGCATTAATGTTACACATTAGAACACCATGATTAAGATGGTGGCTCCCTTCGAGGGGGGGGGGGGGGAGAGCGTCGCCTGGGGGTGTAGCGCGCGATGCAAAGCAGAGAATTAATGAGCAGCATCTTCTCCAACCTGCTGGGTAATGTCATTTGTTTTGTTAAGATAATGAAGGACCAAATCCTGTAGCCGCACGCCTGTTCCTGTAGGTCACGGGGAATGAAGTATGGCACACATCGAGGAATTATTGACGGCGGATGAGCATTAGGTGAGTGATTGAAGTCGGCCACATAAAAAGTCCTTTATTAACACCTGACACCCCCCCCCCCCTCCCCTGTGTAACATCGGGCGATCCATCAACGTGAGATGCATTAGCCACGGCGTGATAACGTACAGTGGAGCCATTACAGAACACAACAGGGACGGACGGCCCCAGCAGGAGTACACAGAGGGGATGGCTCCGGTGAGAAGGCGAGGGCATTGAGCATTGAGCCCATAAACCATCTCTAAAACACCCTCCACCCAAAGCACCTGGCGCCTGTTTAATGTTCGGCCCTCGCACGGGCCAACGGTTATCAGTAACGACAACAACAAGGGCCGACCGCAGCCGGGTGAAGGAGCGGGCTGCTGCCCGGCTCTGTCTGACCCTGTAGATGAAGGGTGTTGATACGGCCATGCCTTCATCACGATATATATGAAGTGCGTTTCAAGACACGCAAAGACACTTCACCTACATTTTAAAACAAACTATACGCCAGATAAGTAAAACGGGTGTTGCACAGGTTGAATACATATATCTATATATCTACATACATACATACGTAGGCCTATACATGTACATATGTATATACAAGATATACACGCAGATATGTAAACATATACACAAGCCATGTTCACTGTCAGCGCGGTGGATGGAGATTGAGGACAGAAAAGGGCCCAGGTGAAGATGGATGGTCCGGGAGTTCCGGTCAGGAGTTTGGAAGAGGGGGGCACTTGAAGGTTGGGAGTGAGCACATAGATCATGGTCCATAGATAGATAGGTGTGTGTGTGTGTGTGTGGGGGGGGGGGGGGGGGCCACACCCCCCACCGAAACAGATAGGCGGGCAATAATACGAGGAAGACAAAAAAGGGGGGACGCATGG
>JAOPUI010000092.1:5817241-5827770 GCA_027123135.1 Urophycis floridana | reverse complement strand
CCCCCCCCCCCCCCCCCCCCCCCCCCCCCCCCCCCCCCCCCCCCCCCCCCCCCCCCCCCCCCCCCCCCGCGGCTCTGTGTACTTGCCTTTGATTCCCATGCAACGGCATCCATTATGGAGCAGCATTTGCAATGCATTAGTGCTCAGGCGTTGGTTTGTCTGCTAAGATGCTAACGACTGGAACTGGCGGTCTAATTAGAAAGTGCACCGAGGGCCTGTGAGACGCCTAGCTTGCGGTGCGCTACGCCAGATCAAGGGCGGGAACAGCAGTGGCAGCGGCAGTGGTAAAGATTTGAAAATAAAATGGATGATCAGATGGTAAAAGGAAGAGACATGCCGTAATAACAAGTGAAAGGGATTATCGAGTATGTCAGAGAGGTGGAGAAAATAATTTGTAAAGTGATGGATTCTCCCCTTTTTCTGCTTGTTATTATTTCATCCCACTGGCCCCACAAGCCCACCCACACAAACAGACACACACACACACACACACACACACACACACACACACACACACACACACACACACAAGCACACACATGGTTTTTATTGGAAGGAATTGCATCTTAGCATCATATGTGCAGCTCTATCTTTAGACATGCTGTGTGTGTGTGTGTGTGTGCGCGCACGCATACATTTTTACCTCTGGACTTTTTTATCTCACCTGTCCAATGCACAATTTGACATCTGTGCCTGGCCTGAAATTGAATTTGAATACGCTATTGTTCCCACTATGATAGCATCACTTTCATGCCATTGCGTCACTCTTACCACAATACAGGACGGAGACAGAGATTGATTTCCCACCTTTCCATTTCATTTCATATAGAGATATCCTCCTCCTTTCCCCTGCATCCCTAACTCCCTTCTCCACCTCTCTCTTTGTTGCTTATTTTCTCTCCTGCTGTCAGCATAACACCTGGAGAATCCTCTGGTTTCTGTAGCCGAATGGGCTCAGTGGGCTTGTGAGGGTACGGATATCATATAGTATATATCATATAGTAATATCATATAGTCAAGTGAGGATCAAATGTAACTAACATGATGTCATTGAGATGATTTATTGGGCTCTTCATTATCTCAAAGGTCCAATCCAATCAAGGCAATTAGTGTTCTCATCCAAGACTGATGGTTGTGAAAGCAAATACACTGTCGTGTATGTTTGAATGTATAACCAGCTAGCTACAAGGTGCAAGTAAGACCAGATTGCAACCTCTTTGCGACACTACAGTTGGGAAGACCACAGAGGTGGCCTTCCAGCTTTGCTATTGATGAGTGGCAGGCTGCCACTGATATATGATCCCAGAGGGATGGCCATGAATGGGCCACTGCCTGATATGGTAAAGAGGCACCTTGTATTTCATTAAGTTCACACATAGACAATTTATGCATATCCACAAGTGTGGAGAACACCCACATGCACATAATGCACAAGCACAAATGAAGGCATGCATGAACACACATAAACACAGACAAATGCACGCACACACACACACACACACACACACACACACACACACAAACACACACACAAAGACACGCACCCAAGCTTGCATGCATGCGCAAACATACACATTTACACAGACACTCGCACACACTCATGCCTCATCCCATAGAAACAGAGAAGCAGCAGGCTGCATATTTTGTCACCGCTGTTGTCTTGGTGTCCATCTCTCTCACTGCCTCTGATGTGTGCAGGTTGACACTGGCACTAGTGTATTCTATCTCTCTCATGCACACAGACAGCCCTTCTTGGAAGCCCCTATAGAAGCCCTGATTGCATTGTTGCAGTCCTCGGCATTCACAACACAAGAATCTTGCAATGTTTGCCACAGAACAATATAGAAACCGGGGAAGGGGAGAGAGTGACGTGTGCTCAGATCACTCCAACCATCACTCTCCGTTCGTCTTTTCTCTCATACATAAGACACAATGAGGCTGTTTGTTGTGGTGTGATGTTTTGTATGTGCAAATGCAATATGAAGCACAAGGAACACATTATTCACATGCACAGACGCAGGGACTCAACACACAATACCGTCTTTCTGTTGCCTGTTTGTCGTCCCCTCCATAGCCGTGAACAGGCAGTGTAGAGGTCACCTCATCTTCTCCGCACGCTTCTCTGCTATTCTGTCTATCACTTACTCACATGGGGCAATGCTGGGATATATGGATGGAGGGATGGATTGATGGGGTGATAGATAAATAGACAAAATGTTGTGATATGAGACATTGTGTAACATAGAAAGGCCACTTTTTGGGGTTTCGTTTTTTTTTCCTTTCGACTTTCATATCCTCCACATTTTCTATCTCCTTTGAATAATTTGCTTCCTCCCACACGCTAAACAAAATCCATAAAAAAAAACCATGCACCCACGCACACACACATGGACATGTGCATGCACACACACACACACACACACACACACACTGGTTACACCAGTGTGCTTAGAAAAGGGAAAAAAAACATATGAATATATAATGAGAGTATTTTTCCAAACAATATCACACAGTTGCTGCTCTGTTGGGCCATTGGGAATCAAACCTCTGACCGTGGTGGTGCTGATCTCATGTTTTACCATTCGTTGAGCTAGACAGGACCCCATAATCATAAATAAGACCTGCCATCCATGGATTGACATACGCATGCAGGTCTTACGCGATCGGGTTGCACATATTATAATTCACTTTTCAAATCCCACGAAGCACCCACAACTCTTTCCTTTTCCCCTCCCCTCCCTTCTCCCCTGATCTGGATGTGTGGTTGGTGTGTAGGAGGCTCATGCTACCATTAGCATTCCGTACCTTTCATTAGCATAATCCCCACACCCCCCAGGGACGCATGCATAAGGTGGGCGGTGAGCTTTGAGCTTGTCTTCTTCTTACTGAGAGCAAGGCGCAGTATGCTAGCCTACTTGTGTAGCGGCGGTATTGAGGTGGGATTAGCATAGCAAAAAAAAAAAAAAAAAAGGCTTGCGCTGTGACTTTCCCACCCAACTCTCTGTCTCTGCGTCTGCTGGACCATTAGAAGCCACTATGTACACCTGTTGGTCGAGGTTGGTTGTGCATGTTAAACTCAAACCCTGAGCTTGTTCGAAGCAATTAGCGCCCGATTCGTAAGTGCACACCTATCAAGTCACTTGCTAACGGTTTTCTAGAGTGAGAGCAAATGCGTGAGCCAAATGTTTTGGGGTTTTTTTAAGCTGAGCTCGGCTTGATAGTGTCGAAGGGGGCTACGCTTCACTGGGTTAAAGGTGAGAGTGCCACCAGAAAAGCAATGAGTGAACAAAGCGTTTTTAGTCATCATGCTGTCATCATGCTGGTCCTCACACAGACATGCTGGATTGTTCTGCTCAGCAAAGACCCAGGCTGTTTCAGTATGTTTATTCATGACTGCTTTTCTCTATGTAAGAATGTATTTTCGTTTTTGTTTTTTTGTTTTTTTCTGTTGTTTACACACACATGCACACACTAAAATACACACACACTAACACATGCATGCACACACGCGCACACACACACACACACACACACACTCTCTCTCTCTCTCACTCTCATTCCGACCCCTACTGTGTACATTCAAACAGAAAGTAGCTGAACTGATTTTATTTTTATTTTTTGAAACCCTGTCTGCACGTGTTTCCTCTCACATGCAGATCTCGCACAAGTGTTGCGCCAGGGCTTGTCATGTTGGTTATATGTGATATCCACTGATGCTGTGGGGTAGCCTGTGGCTACAGCCAACACATCACACAGATGCGGAGCCTCAATTTGACACCAATTAGGCAGCAATGCAACACACTGGTGGGGTAAGGCCGATGCATCAGTGGAACGCTGGTTCTCGTACATACATCAGCTGTTGCTCCGGGCCCCTGATTCATGACCGTGTTTATGAGCCTCAGAGTGTCTGTGTGTGTGTGTGTGTTTATGTGTGGTTAAGAAAATGTGTTTTTGCGCTCATGTGTAGAATGTGGGAAAAAAGAGGCTAATTTGGGCTTGCACTTCAGGTTTAGTTGGACGCACATCGACTGTGTGTCTCTCTCTGCAGGGATGCATGTCTGAGTATGTGGTCCGCATGCTGGTTCCTCTGCAGGCTTAAAACTGTGAAATCATGGACTTGTCACTTTCCTGGCTATCTTCTCCATGGAGGCAGGCATGGGATAATGTGTGCATGGGGTGTGCCATCTTAGCGGTGTCATGCAGATAGAGTTTGAACAAGAACAATGATACGCATTATCAGAGCACTTTGTGCTAAATGCACAATGGATTTAATTATCCACAGCGTGTGTGTGTGTGTGTGTGTGTGTG
This sequence comes from Urophycis floridana, assembly GCA_027123135.1. Classification (NCBI taxonomy): domain Eukaryota; kingdom Metazoa; phylum Chordata; class Actinopteri; order Gadiformes; family Phycidae; genus Urophycis; species Urophycis floridana. The sequence continues at coordinate 5,823,462 of JAOPUI010000092.1, read as the reverse complement.
TGTGTGCGTGTGTGTGCGTGTGTGTGTGTGCATATCCAGCTAATCCAGGAGCAAACTCTGTATTTTCATATCAATTGTCGTCCATAATTCATGCCCTTGATTATATCTATTTGTCCAAAATAGGTTATCTACAAGCGAGCATTGAATCTGCATCTGCTTATCGCCATGTTGAACTGGGCCTGTGTTTGGAATTAAAAAGCAGCCTTTAATAAGCTATTATACAGACTTCTCTATTCAACTATCTATTGCCAAGTCACGTATAGTATGCACGGACATTGTTATGCTAAGCCTGCACTTATTGTTCATCTCCTTTTTTTTTTTTTCCTTTTTTACGTGCGACTTTCACACAGACGCATTTCAGGACAATGTGCTCGGCTGGCTTCGGAAAAAAAACCTATTGAATAGCTCTCGCACTTACTTTCCAAAGCACTGTGGGAGCACACAACAAAGAGTAACTGTTGACCTGTCACTAGAGATGACAACTATTGGAGAGATGATTCAACTACAAGAGGCGTTCCATTGTTACTTTTCAGAGAGATGGAGAGCGATAGGAAAAATGCAGAATTTTGTCAAAATACGAATAATATCTTTTGACTTCTGGACTGTGTGCGTGAGAGACTTCACCGTGACGACTGCACTTGGTCCAACCTTTTCAAACGAAGTTGATCACGCAAACACTTTCACTGGAGCCCAAACATGTGCAGAGGATGTCACCAGACGCCACCTATTATATTGACTGACCGGTTCCAACCCTATAAGTTCATGAACTAACGTCGTCTGCTGTGAAACTCCATTCATTTTGTTTCTTTTCGGTGTAGCCTCTCCACACCACCTCCCCATGACCACACATGCACACAAAATATACAGACATGTGCAGAGGCACATGAAGACTAGTGTGCATCGATTCGGCAGTTGTTTCCAAATGCCAACGCCAGCTGTATTGGCAGATGCCGGAGTCCAAGTGACATGTAGATCTGCTCACAGCCTAATCTTTCTGATGTCAGGAGTGTGTGCTGTGGCAGCCGGCGTCTGCACAGCGCAGGCTGGCATTGTGGACCATTTGATGAAAATTGGGGAATCTGTCTGTGTGTCTGTCTGTATTAACCAAATACTTTCTTTGTAACTGGACCCGTGATGCTTACATTGCTTATTTTCTCATATCTTTCGACCAGACCAAATGGCATACCATTTCTTATCTAGTCTTCATTTCATTAGATTTGTTGTTGTGTGAGCTTTAAATGTTAGCACCACTGGTTCTTCAAGCCCACAGCTTTTTCGTAACTGTAAATGTGTCTATATTTAGCAGTATTTGATGTCAATAGCAAGGCTATGTCTCTGTTACTATGATGATGCCACCATAAAGGTTCCATTATATAATACTGGTTTAGCTATGAGTAACCTTTTTTATTAGCACAAAATGCTTTTCAAGCTGAGATAGACCTCTCTAAAGTCTAATGTGTTTGTGAGTAGAAACCTAACATTTTGAGTAAATACAGAGATGTTTAAGCTGCATTGAGAAACAGGGACAGCTGCCTAGTTATGTTAAACATGAGCTTTTTCCTTGGTCAGCATGGTGGAGGATCTCATGAGACCATTCTCAGCCAGTTTAGACGTTGGCTTTATTTTAGAAATTGTTGAAATCCAAGCATAAAAAAATGCTGGGGTTTAGCAAATCAATGGAGCTTGCTTTTTATCCAATATCCAAATATATGTATACATTGTACCTGATGTAAGGATTTTGATACATATAGAGTATGTACAAAGTACCTCAGTGTATCCACATACACCCTAATGTTTTGGTGGTAACTAGGTACCCACCAGAACATTGATAGATAATAATGGAACACATGATAAGATTACCTCATTCATCCCAGCCAGGAAATATGGGTCAACATGTGATCTGTGACATCTGACCTTTTTGACCTCTGTCTTGCATCTCTTTTGCTCCCAACCACAGCCTGCACTTCCTAGTATTCCACACGGAGGAGGTCCATGACGTGCTGCGGATCTGGGATGGTCCCCAGGACGGAGGGGTGCTGCTGAGGGAGCTGAGCGGCTCTGCACTGCCCCCGGACGCCCACAGCACCTTTAATACTGTCAGCCTGCAGTTCACCACCGACTTCTTCACCAGCAAGCAGGGCTTTGCTCTGCAGTTCTCTGGTGAGCCACAGTGCACTGGAGATATGTATGTACTGTATGTCCTGTACATATCTGTGTGTTTGTGGATGTGTGTTTTTGTGAGGTGCGTCTGTGTGTGTGCATGTGTGTATGTCTGTGTGTGTGTGTGTGTGTGTGTGTGTGGTTATATAACGATCCATATAATAAACCAAAATGAAAATGAGGAGACTGTTAGTGTTTATTATTGGCCAGCCAGAATCGGCCCCCTTAAAATGGGTCACTGGTTGTGCATGTATACAGTACATACTCATGAGACCTTACACATTGTTGTGACATTCAGTGACCAAGATACACTAAATAAAACTAGAACAGGCAAGATATAAAACTATGTACAAAACAAAGCTAACACACTTCACTCGCTATACTATAGACACTTAACACTGCCCTATTCCCGAGATCACATCAACGACAGAGACAATCAAATAATTTCACATTGCATTGCCTACAAAAACAACAAGCATATTACTTTTATTTTGACTACAATTCATTCAGTGCGACGTTATTATAAGAAGTACAACACAACTAAATTAAAAAGCGTGGACATACTTTATTAATTTTACAACTGATTTGACCATCGTGTCCTCATACCGTAAACCGAACAAAAGAAAATAAATATGCTCTACTGTTTCACACTGCTGTTGCATTCACTTGTAGCAAAATCAACTCAATGGCAGAGAACAAACAATCATCCCGCAAAGTCAGTGTCGGAGCGAGCACGGCGTCCGTTATTTCAGGGTTTGCGTTGCACGTTTATTGCCAAGACAAAGTGTTTTTATGAAGACAAGTTTTATCACAAACACATCAATCGATCAATTGTTTTTGTCCTCCTCCTTCCCAGTCTCCACGGCGACGTCTTGCAACGACCCGGGCATGCCCACCAATGGGACGCGCGGCGGGGACAGCCGGGAGCCCGGGGACCACGTGGTCTTCCAGTGCGATCCCGGCTACATCCTGCAGGGGGCCAGTAAGATAACCTGCACCGAGATCAACAGCCGCTTCTTCTGGCAGCCCGACCCGCCCACCTGCACAGGTGATGACACAAAATCAGTGTCTTAAACAGGGCAGGGCTTTGCTTCTTGCTTTGGAGTATAACTTTGATAATTAACTCGTGATTATGGCCCCAAACACTCAACACGTAAGAGTGCTTGAAAAGTGCTAGACAAATGCAACAGGTAAGTGTAATTATTATTCCCACGAGTGGTCCCGGACTCATGTCTTAGAGTTTATGCATCTTACTCAACCGTAGGCTGCAGACTTTGGGGAAAGCAAGTCTTTCACCCAGTCTTTACCTGTGTCGTTCGTCGTAGCACATCTCTCTATGTATTGAACACGTCAGGCACTAAAGGAAAGAAGGTGATTAAACTGATAATAATCCATTACACACAAGGGAAGCTATTTTTACGTCTGTGTAGCCGGTCTTCACTGTTTGTCATTTGAATGCTCTTTTTTTGAGTCACGCATTTGTCAATACAAAGTGAGAAAAGAGCGGTTGTTGCGTTATCCAAGTCTGCCGCAACGCAATTTCCATTATTGTATTTCCTGTGAGCTGTGCATGCCGGTTTACAGTCCCTGTAGCTGGAAAAACATGATGAGAAGAATAACAATGGCGAGGAGAATAGACATCAAGGATTTGACACAGTAATATCCGATACCTGTACCGGAAAACGGATGTCTCTCCATCGGAGGTCCCTCCATCTCTCTCTCGTGCCTCTTTGCAGTAAAACACATGTGACTTGTCTCCCCTTCCCCCCCACAGACACACACACACACACACACACACACACACACACACACATAATCACAATTCCACCCCAGACCTTCACAATATAGGAATAGGAAAGAAAAAAAATCTCAACTATGGGAAAGTAATTAACAGTTGCAATTATGACTTTGTAATGAGCTGTTGTGTGAAATAGCGTTTGTCTAGTCAGTTTGATAGCTTTTGTGTGGGTTTATTTTTCTTTCCGGGAACCCAAACAGAGACTATGGGCTGTCTGTCTGGTCATGATGGGAGTCACAGGTGATAAACAACCTGACAATGCAGTGTCAACCAGAATTAGTCTCCTCTCTTGAAGCCCAGGGTAGACGCTGGGCTTCTGAGGAACGCTTCCGAATGAATGCCGCAGTCCTTTTCTGCCGTCTTTTATATATCGCCTTTAAAGGGGAGCCACACGCTCGGCTGTTTTTTTAATGTGACAGTCTACTGCTTCACATGCATGTCTGGGAAAAATTGTGCCAACTGAATCAACTCAACTGTATATATTTTACATATTTACATATTACTCCAAATTGGGCCGATGGAACCCAACATCCCGGACATACGATGTCAATCGCCCAACTTTCCGTGATTTTTCCTGTGGAAACAGAGTTGATGTGGCGCAGCACAACATGCGCTGAGGCGGTAATCTCATAGTATAAAATAGCGAGCGTGACGTTCCCCTTATAAAAAGGCAAATCCCAGCCAGCTGTGCTGTGAGGTGCCAGTTGGACCTGATTTTGTCGTCATACGACGTTCCCCAGATTTAAATAACTTGAACATCGCTCAACACATGGGCTACTAGTGATAAGACAAGTTGACAGTCAGAGTTGACAGCTTCTACATTGCCAGCTCACACGTCTCTGCCTGGTCACAAAGAGATATAATGAGCACATATTATTATTTTATTTAATAATTTTTGGGGGGTGATGAAGCGTTGATGATTGTACTTCACATAAAGCCCTCCATCCGTTTCATAGGATCTTGTTCTTTTAACATTATTTAGCAAAAGTCACTTACTTGTTCAGAAATGTACAGCATCAATAGTGGTTGATTTATAGGGTTTGATCATAAAGTGATTGGCCTCTGAAAACAACAATCCATTCAAATATTTCTATCAGCCCGGCACCCGAATGTGTGAAAGAATACACGGTACACAGGTCTGTGGTGCCTGTAAGCACAGCCTTTATTGATGTGTCACGTCTCTTCCATTGCAGCACCATGTGGAGGGAACCTGACAGGGCCCGGTGGTCTGATCCTGTCCCCGGAGTACCCAGAGCCCTATCCACACGGCAGGGAGTGTGACTGGACTGTGTCGGTCACCCAGGACTACGTCATCGCTCTCAACTTCAATCAGTAAGCTCGGCCACCACATCCTCACAGCCACAGCGATTTAGCATCGAAACACAGCCGAGTGTCTGACTCCTGGCCTAGCTTAGATTTGTATGGTACTACTAGCAGATGCTGTTCTCGCGTGTGGGGGATCTTTTAGATGGAATGGTTACATTGTTGAAAAGCGAGCAGGAGTTGCATCTGGCTCAAGAATGCCTATTGGTAGACCGCGGATATCTGATCCTGTCCCCGGAGCTTATCTTAGATTAATTTCTAAGAACGAACCCCATAACATACATATATTTCTCAATCAATTAGTGTCTCAATCATCAATGTTACTTTTCCATCGTACACCACCGTAACAATCCCTTGTCGTTCCAGGTTCAGCTTGGAGCCCAGCTACGACTTCCTGCACATTTACGACGGGCCAGACTCCCTCAGCCCCCTGCTGGGCAGCTTTTACGGCATCGACGTACCCGACCGCATCGAGAGTAGCTCCAACACGCTCTTCCTGGCCTTCCGCAGCGATGCTTCCCTCAGCAGCAACGGATTCGTGTTGCAGTACACAGGTGCGCCCCATGGTGGTTTGGTGGAGTGGTGTGCATGTTTACTTGTTAACACTGAGCTCCTTTCTATTTCTCTCTCACCCTTTCACTCAATAGAGATATTGATTTTACAGAATGAAGGGAGAGTTAATCATGCACACTTTTATTCCCTATCTATTCTCTGCTCGTGATTTGGCTAAAAAACAAAGAGTTAATCAAGAGCTCCCAGGAGCAAACGGAGAATGGATGATTGTGTCCAACTTATTAACCTTCTACAAAGTTTGTTCATCCTATATTTAGTTTTGTTTTTTGTTTTTTTCAAGCCATCTGTTTGTTTCAGGTCCAACGTGAGAGAGAAAAATTTTGCCCAGAGGTAGCCTGGAGATGGGAAGAACACGGCGTCCGCACTG
>JAOPUI010000092.1:5772484-5783287 GCA_027123135.1 Urophycis floridana | reverse complement strand
CCCAATGCAAAGAGAGTTTGAAAAGCGAAATCTTTTGACACATCCCCAGATTAGGTTAGATTAGATTATATTAGATTCCCATCATGGGGGCGGCATTAGCTCAGTGGGTACAGCGGGGGGACAGAGCGGGTCGTCCACTAACCGTAGTGTCGGCGGTTCAATCCCCTTGATCCCACTCCTCCAACTGTCCACATGTCAAACCCCCACAAATGTCGCTTTGGACAAAAGCGTCTGCTAAATGCCCCTTTACCCTTTACCATCGTAACCATTGGTACCATAATGAAACACAATTACAACTCAAAACAAACTAATCATCACACCACAACTACTGTTGTGTCTTTCATCCAGGTTCTGGGCGCACCGCAAACTGTGTTCAAAATCAATGCCTAGTTGCTGAGGAAATAGGCCTGTCTTCAATCAGGACACAATCTATATCCACAGCTGGTTGCCCTGTGGTGCATTTGCGAATGTTTGGCATGGTGTTATTCAATTCTATATTCACCCTGAACTATCAATAGAGGTGTCACATGTCAACATTTATCAATGGGTTCTCAAGAACCTATATGGGTCTCATTACGTTTGTATTGTCATTTTTGCATTGGTTTGCATTGAATTGATGGAGAGTGCCTAAATGTACCTCTACTGAAACCTCTTTATCTTTGCTATACTTTTTACCTGTATTGCCATCAAATCTTGACCCAGGACACACAGACGATGGTGTGCCATGCCCCCATACAATAAGTACGGGGGCATAGTATAACTGTATAACTGATGTGCTACCACCACTAGGTGGTATTCATTCCATTTAAACCATTGAATGTATTTCAGGCAGAAATTAGATTCAATGTGTACCAGGTTGTTACTTCATTCACATCCACATACCAACATATAATTTCACCTACAATGCAACTGCTATACATAACACGCTATACATAGCATAGCCGTCATAGCTGTGGCACATTGTCTATTAACTATGGCGATGTTATTTTTAGCGATATGCTGAGAAAGAGGCCGATGATGAAGAGCTTGTGGAGCAGGTTGGCGTTTGGAGCATTGTTGCTCAACGATTCCTCCACAAAGCCGTGGACATGGTTGCCTATTATTCCATAGCCAGGGGAATCAAACACAACATGGAAACTCAAGGGTGGCGCTGCAGTGAAACGGCCTTCAGTTGGGATGGCGTTTGAGAGGCGCCGTTGACGGGATGTTCATGATGTTATCAACTTTACGCGACCGCAGACCTATTTTTACTTCCCTGCGTGTCGTGGGAACAATTCCCACTGATGTCATTAGATGCGGGTGAAAGGCGTCACTCTGCTCAGAGCAAGGTTTTTGAGGTTTGGCCGCATATACGACGGCATCACTGCCTCCTACCCCGTCCCATGGGTGCCCCAGCGTTGTTGTTTTTTCCCGACAGCCGCGGCTGCCACTGCCTCTCCGTTTGGTGTCACCCTGTGTCTTCATGCAGATGATGTTTTGATCCCATGGGGGGTGGGGCTTCGTCCTCCTGGGGGGAGAGGGGGATGTGTGATGTGGCGCTTTTTTTGTTTTTTCAGTGTGTGTGTGCGCACACATGCACACACGCATGCATGCACGCACACACTCGTGCAGAACTCTGTGGCGCTCCGTTGATCTTCTCTTTAGGCTGCGCTGCCGGATGCATAATGGGGTCTGTTTTCTTCCATTCTTTCTTACCTTTTTTTTATTGTTTAACTCTTTCATTTTCTCTCTTGCTTTCTACCTCCTTCTGCCTCTGAGTCTTCTTTCTTTCTCTCTGTCTTATTTCTGTCTCCCTACCTGTCTACCTTAGCCCTCTGTCTATCAGTCTGTCTTTATCTCCTCCTCCCCCTTCCATCTTCCTACCTCCATCTGTTTACCTTGTTATCAATCCTCAGTCTCTGTTGCTGTCGCTGAGGTTTAAGAGCTGCTATTTATCTCTATCTCTTTATGTTTTGCCCTCTGTACTCAGGGGTCTGCCTGGCGTGTTCTCCGGGGCAGTGTGCCGTGAATGTACAAGGAAAGACGAAAGGGGAAAAAAAGAAAAAGAAAAAAAAAACCCTCTTTTGATGAATGAAACTAATTTAGGCCCCCTCTGAAATAGGAAAAATATGCAAATGACCCCAGTGTGTGGTGGTGTGGGGAAGGAGGAAGAGAGGCGAAGAGGACGGGTTAGAGGAACTGGAGTGATGAAGGAGATACAGTGTGTGTGTGTGTGTGTGTGTGTGTGTGTGCGTGCTTTCGTGCTTTTGTGCATGGGAGGGGGAGGTGGGGCAAGTACACGTAGAAGGCCCAAGCGAAGTGAGAGAGAGCGGACTTTACTCTCCGGTGCCCAAACCCGACCTTCCCCACCGCGGTTCCTCTCCCCATCGCGCCTTCCCCCTGCCCTCGCCTCATAACTCATCTCAGCTCTAATTGTGTGCTGCGCCTCCCGCCAATCTTTACCCTTCCCCCCTCCTCCTCCTCCGCCCCCCCTTGAAGACCCTTCATGGCCAGTACCGGTGAGGTTCCATCGAAATCCCTCCATTTCACCCTCTCATCCCTCTCTCAATATCCCCTTATTTGCCCCACTTTGTCTCTCTCTCTCTCTCTCTCTCTCTCACCTTTTGTCTCTCTCTCGCTCTTGTTCCCATTCCATCACTCAGTCTAGATCCTCCAGTGGGGTGGTTCAATGGAACGGGGTGTGTGTGTGTGTGTGTGTGTGTGTGTGCATGGGGTGAGGGCTTCAGATTAACATAGCATAGACGACATAAAGAGATATACAGTGTAAACATTATCTACTCCGTGCCAAGCTAAACATAAAAGAAGAGAGACAGGCAGGGGGTACAGGAGGAAGATAGGGGAGAAACACAGGGGGAGAGGAGAAGAGAATGTGGTTTTTAGATTGCTACACAGGGAGTGTGTGTGTGTGTGTGTTGGGGGGCAGGGGGGGGTGGTTTGTGCACGTAGACAGGAAGCAGACTAGAAAAGGAAACAGCGTGTGGCTGGGAGCAGCTCAAGAGCTAACAAGGGAGTGAGCGAGACAGACAGACGCAGAGTGAGTGAGAGAGAAAGAGAGGGGAGAGAGAGTTAGGTGACAGGGCCTAAGAGACGGAGAGAGAGAATGACTGAGCCATAGAGAGAGAGAGGGGAGAGGGAAGAAGGGCAGCGACGAGGCAGGGAGCTCATTGAAATGCAGGGGACATACAGGCTGCAGCTGCACCTATCAAATCACCCTCCCTGCTCTGACAAGTACACTCCCCCCTGCGTGTCCTACAGCCACACACGCGTGTAAACAACGCACGCATACACAAAAAAAAAGACACATCATCCCACATAAACGCAATGTATTGCAATTGTACTGTTTGTGTGTGTGTGTGTTTCTGTTTGGAGTGGATATTAGGAGCATTGTAGTTTTGTAGCTGTAGACTTTAACACAGGGGATACATGAACCTGCCGCAAGTAACAGAAGATAGACCCCCGAAATGACCCTCCCTCCCCTCCAACACACACACACACATACACACACACACACACTAAAAGCCCCTCACATCCTTTCACATTCTCCCTCTCTTTTCAATCCCCACCAACCCTCTCCATTAGATGGTCACTTCCCCTCACTGTCACATTTAGTTCTGTGTGTGAGTGTGTGTTTCTCTTTGGAGTGGATATTAGGAGCATTGTAGTTTTGTAGCTGTAGGCTTTCACACAGTGGATACATGAACCTGCCGAGAGTAAGATACCCCACACTCTCTCTCTCTCTCTCTCTCTCTCTCTCTCTCTCACACACACTAAAAGCCCCTCACATCCTTTTACATTCTCCCTCTCTTTTCAATCCCCACCAACCCTCCCCATTAGACGGTCACTTCCCCTCACTGTCACATTTAGTTCTGTGTGTGTGCGTGTGTGTGTGTGTCTGTGTGTCTGGCGCTGGCCCAGTGCACGCGTGCCAACACTCACTTACCCATTAACACCCTCAAACAAGGAGGATATTTAGCTGTCTAAAAGCAACCCAACCTCTGTCTCTCTATGTGTTGGGCCGCATGAATGTGCCGGTCTGTCCAAACATGTGTCAGTCAGTGTCAGATGTGCACATGCACCAGTTTTTAAAAAACACTTCCAAAAGTAACCATTTTGTCTGTGACCATTTGTGCCCAATTTAAAAATTCCTTTCTTTCCTTTCTAAATTTACTCCACCAAATACCATTCACAAAAAAGCAAGCGTTGTGGTGCAAGTAGCCATTTTAAATCTTCCCTCTTTTCCAGAGGGTCCCATGCCCTCCTCGCCCCCCCCCTAATGCCCCTGTTGTTTACGGGCAAAAAGGGTAATGTCCTGTCTCATGGCAGATTCACTTAATAAGTAGCAAGCGACTGACCAAAGCTGCTATAAGCTCATCTAACCTGCTGTTAGCCAGGGTGTGAAACAGCCCAGGAAGAGAAGCCATTGGCTATCTGAAAGGTCACTGCAAACATCCATCTCTCCTCCTAAACTGGCCCTGACCTTTCTACCCCCAACCCAGACGCATCAATGGAACTTTGAGCGGCAATCGGATCAGAGGGACAGATATTTCGGGTCAAATCTTCCATATTCAGGTGAAAGGTGCTTTTTAATGTGTTGGCGAACCCCCCGTTTCAGTTTGATTCTGAACAGTATGAGGTAAAACAAAACGTGTTTTGGGCTGCGAGTTCCAGGAAGGAGGCGGCGTGTTATCGCCATGGTTGCGACCCACAGTAACTTTGTGGTTCTTCTTTTACTACCCTCGTTGCTTAGGGGCGTTCTAATGAGCCTTGTTGTATCTGAAATGCTTCACACACACCGTGGTGTTTTAGCATGAAGTGTCCGGGAGGCCTAACTCTCTCTCGGACGCGAACCTCGAAAGAAACGGCTGCCCAGACAGAGCGCCACACATCCACACACATGTCGCCACCAGTGTGCCATCATGCCCCAAGAACATAGTGCTGCTAAAACTATTTTTTTAATGCTGTAAATTAATGTTTTAGCTGTTATTTGGAATTTGCATCATGATCAGATGGATGGCCTCTTGTCGAATCAGATGTCTTGTTTCCAGGAGATCTAGCACTATGGATTTTTGTTCCATCTCTGTTAGCACCCATTTAACTAAACCTTTTACATGCTTAAATCCCAGTCACATTTAAGAATGTAAAAGGCCCGACAACGTCACGAAAGGAATGCAACCTGTTTTCGGAACTGAGAGGCACATTCACAAACTGGTTGGTGGAGACAGGCAGAAACAAAGGATTTTTTCTAAATGACGATCTTATTTCAGTAACGGTAATAACGTGTCATTACTCACTATGTTGAAGATCATTTACATTTACATTTAGGGCATTAAGCAAACGCTGTTATCCAAAGCGACTTACAAAGAGTACATTTGTCATAAGAAGGTTAAAGATGTCATTGCTGCTAACACAGTAAGAAAGTCACCAGAACACGTTTCAAGCATTTCAATTGCTAGGTTGACCTTACTAGTACACAACATCTCTGACTAAGATCCAGGTTACAAAGAGCGATTAAAGTGCCAAGTTACAAAGAGCGATTAAAGTGCCAAGCGTACAACAAATAAGAGCATGAGGGTAGGGTTATGCAGGGTAAGACATTTACTTACCTTGTTTAAAAAAAAAACTAAACAGAAGATTGTGGTTTAACTTCCCCTTTAAGTGATTTCCCAGTCAGATTTGAGAATGTAGTGTCTGTCCTTTTGTGCCTCTTGTAAAACTGGACGAGTTACCGTGTTTGGCTTGTCACTCACAAAAGCAATTTGTGCATAATTGTGTTGAATAAAAGTGTTTTTTTCTTGTACACCGGTAGTATAATGTGTTAATGATGTCTACATTTTGTGTATATGGGCATATTGTTAGATCCAGTGACAAATCATGGCACCTTATGCATGGGCATCTGCTATACCTAAACAACAGTGAAATGTGATTAATTGCTGTGTGAAAAATAATTATCTAAATTATTACTGTGTAGTGTTTCATTAGCAATCCCTTTGTAATCCCTGTGTAAAAATGAATTTGCAGTTTGGCAAAAAAAAACAGCAAAAAGGTACCGAATGGTTTACCTACCAGTGATTGACAGCTTGTTTTCCCTGCCTCTACATATATGCATCAGCCCATGGCAGTGAACTAGATCTAGTCTGACACGCTAAGCTAAGCTAAAATATAGGCTTTTATAAATTCCATGTGACCCATGTCGCCTGCTTGGGTTTGCGGCGATTTAAAGTGTTTTTATCCAAATACACCATTTAGAAGGATGGCAGGGCAAACCAAGAGAGACATACACGCAATCAAACATTTGCTCAGGGTAACAGATGTGCGCACACACGGACACACACAAAGGTGTACCGATAAATACACACACACACACACACACACACACACACACACATTCCAACACACATTCCACCACACAGGAACACAAGCCCACAACCACTCATACATACACACACACACACACACACACACACATAGGCATAACCTCACTCTTTATGGACAAGCAACCTGAAAATGGTGAAGGATTTTTCTCCATTCAATGGACCTGTCAGGCCTTAGTCAAGGGTTTTCTTTAGGCAAACTTATGCCACAACAACATACACATGTACGAACGTACGCACACACGTACACACAGCTGAGCAGTATCTGGTCATGCTCTAGTGCTTTCTCTCCTCCATTCTAATCCCATCTCATCAGCGTACTCAGCAAATGTTTTGGACACTTTTTTTATACAATGGTCATAGCTTTGAGAGGCAGGTGTTTCCAAATCTATAGCTTCAGTTGTCATTAAAATAGTTTCCTATTGCTTGACTCTTGAGCTGAACTCCATTTAACCTTGAGTTTGTGCTAAAGTATCCTTGGCATGTTGATTTCATTTTTTTATGGTGACATAAAGACTATTTTTTCTTAATTTGTGGCTGTGTTCCAACTTAGCCAAGTTACGGTCTGTCTTTTCTTACGTTAACTCATAAAGTTGGAAACTCCAAGGCTGTCTGGAAAGGTTGGAGAAATTCTAAGGACGTCCAACCAATATATGTATGTATGTATGTATGTTTAAATATGTTTTTTTTTTTTTTCTTCTTTCTTCTTTTCTTCTTCTCGTTGTTTTTTTCCTGTTTCTTTTTTTGGAGTTTAATTCATACGGACCACGTGGCTCTCCAGGTAGGGGTCAGGCCACCATGACATGCACTTGCAAAGCACAAAAACATGCCCAGACAGCAGGTCGCAGCGTGTTGCCTGTGTTTTCCTGCAGGGGCGCCGTCTGACCCCCCTGGGGGGAGTGAGAGATGTTTGCTGTATACCCGGTACATCGCTGTTTCTTTGTTTAGTTTTTTTTTGTGCTACACACAAGTTAGTGTCTCGCAAAGCCCATTCATGTGATCGATTAAGAAGGAGGCGTGTCAGTGATATCATCAACTGTTTTTTATAGGGGCCGCCATTTTCTTTTGCGCCGTCAGTCCTTGTTTCCCGTGATGGCGGTGGAGAGACACTGACAATTACCTTAAAGTGTGCCCTCCAACCACGGAGAGGCTCAATCCAATCCAATTTGTGTCTCCTCGTGCGATTTATGTCCTCCTAGTAGAATGAACATCCATTTCAAGTTATCAGCAATTACAAAAATAAAAAAAAAATTACTTCAGAAACAATAAACAATTCATGGCATTCAATTCCCCTTTGGTTTGAATGAGTTTGGATTAATTTGACGTTGTTCTTCTCTCTTTATCTTCTCTCTCTCTTTCTCTCTCTCTCGCTTGGTCTGTCTCCTTCGCTCTCTCCATCCCTCTCTTTCTCTTTCTCCGGTTGTGTCTGTCTGTCTCTCTCTCTTGCTCTCTCTCTCTCTCTTTTGCTTGGTCTGTCTCCTTCGCTCTCTCCATCTCTCTTTGTCTTTCACCGGTTGTGTCTGTCTCTCTCTTTCTCTCTCTCTCTCTCTCTCTCTCTCTCTCTCTCTCTCTCGCTTGGTCTGTCTCATTCGCTCTCTTCATCTCTCTCTTTCTCCGGTCGTGTGTTTCTCTCTCTATCTCTCTCTTTCCCTCTCTCTCTTTCCACCTCTCTTGTTCTACCTATCTCTCTCTCTCTCTCTCTCTTCATCTCCTCCCTCTCTTCCTTCTTCTTCTCCCTCCCCATCCATCCTCTGGCCACAGTGACGTGTCCCATGAACGAGGTGCTGACAGCCTCCACGGGGGTCATCATGAGCCAGTCGCCCGGCAACGGCTTCCCCCACTTTGAGTCGTGTTCTTGGGTGGTGAAGGTGGAGCCCGGCTACAACATCACCTTCACCATAGAGCACTTCATGACCAGCAGGCAGTTTGATGAGCTGGAGATATTTGACGGTGAGTTGGGTTCTTTCGTGCCTCTTGGCGGGGAGAACTGGTGAAAATCAGAAGACTGAATACATGAATGTGTATCATGGGATAAGAAATGAGGTTTAATTTGTATTCAAATGGCATTCGCCATTTGAAAGCACATTTTATACATTTATTTTGTTTTGTAATATAGTTGCATGTTTTTTTTATTGCCAACTTTTATGGATGATAAATGCAGAATAAGTATAACGCAGAATGTTAAGGGAGGACAAGGAGTACATAAAAGAGTTAATCTAAAGGGGTGGCAGTAGCTCAGTGGATAGAGCAGGTAGACAGAGTGGGTCGTTCACTAACCGTAGGGTGGCAGTTCGATCCCCTCGATCCCCACATCCAAACTGAGCAAGACACTGAACCCCATGTACCGTAGGATGGGTCAAATGCAGAGAACACATGTCATTCCCATATCTAAAAAATACTAAGACAGACCAAAAACTCCTCTCTTCTCATCTAAAAAAAAAATATATATATATATCTAGAATTGGATGCTATGACAACGCTGGCCTTGTGCAACCGTTCTATTTGTTGAAGAAGTGGGGGCTCTGGGTGAGGAAGAGAGAGATAGAGGGAGAGCAGGGGGGGGTGAGAGAGGGCTGGACGAGCCTTTTACATGATGTAGGAGGTAATCAACAGGCCCCCGTGTACGAGAGGAGCCACCGCCACCCCGCCATGGACACTTCAGGCGGGCGGGGTCAGCGCAAAGCATGACCTCATTTCAAATGAGATTTCAATCCAACCCGAAGTCTCCGCAGAAGGTCAGAACCCATCTGCCATTGGACTATGGGCTTGAATAGTCCGGGGTTACGGGAAGGTAACCAAAGGAAAAAAAAAAAAAAATCATCACGGTACACATGATGGCGTCTCACCTTGTCTTTTATGAGTTTTTTTATTTGTTTTTTTTTTTTTTATTCACACATTAAACGGAGACGGCGTTGCTGGCAGACCGGTGAACAGTCGCTCATCATAATGAGGCGCGTGGATGTTTATGGACCCCAGCCGCGTAGCCGGCTCTTCCCGCTCCTCCCCCACCCACCCACCCTCCACGACCGCACATTAACAGGGAAGCTGGCGTGCCAGCGCTGTTTGTCCTTGGCACGTTTCAAAATGGCGGTCGCAACTTTTCAACTCTCAGCCCGCAAACAGACTACCTTATGAGTTATGCTGATCAATACCCACACACACACACACATAAACTAACATACAGCGGACATGTTGAAGTTCTAAAAACGATTCAGTCCCAGCACTGTTGCAGTATGTAAAACTAGGCCTCCTCCCCACGGCGATGGGTGCTCCGCCCTCGTCGTCGTACATTACCATGTCGTTAAAGGGCACCACGAGAGAGCCGGCCCACTCCCTCTTGTGCTGAGTGAGAAAATGGCGGCCCTTGGCAGAAGTGTTCACTGATTGCTGCCTGTCCCTTAACGAGCTACTGCGTGGGGACAAGACAATGATGTGAAGAAACATATCATGGAGTCGGTTCTTTTTTTTTCCTGAGTCATGAGCGGAGCAGTTTTATTTTTTCGTCCTCCAATGTGATCGATTCGGTCCGTTCTTATGGAGGTAAGATTCACAGGTGTGTGTACCGATGAGTTATACCATCCCATGACCTTTTTGTGAAATTAAATTGCAAAACAAATTCTCTCTGTCTCTTGTCTCTCTCTCTCTCTTTCTCTCTCTCACACACCTTCTCCCCCCATCTCCCCATCCAGGCCCGTCCCGACAGAGCAACCTCCTGATCACCTTGAGCGGGAACTACTCCAGCCCACTGAGCATCACCAGCTCAGGCAACAAGGTCTACCTGCACTGGTCCTTCGACCACACCACCAGTCACAAGGGCTTCCGCATACGATACTCGGGTAGGTGGCCCCGTCTCCCCCTCCTCCCCTCCTCCCCTCCTCCCCTCCTCCTCTCCCCACACCAAACACCGGCCCCCTCACAAACACAACCGGCATGAGATCAAAACACACGTTGGAGAGAGAAAAAAAAGAATAAAGATGTTTTTGCCTGCGGGCATGTCTCATTGGAGGATTGTTTTTCGTGTCAACACGGCGCTCCCACAGGCGAGGATCATAATTTAGGCCTGCTGTTTACAGAGCTAAATGAAGGGGGAAGGCACCTGGCTCTCTGCCCCTCGTTTCCCTCTCTGTTGCCATGGGTAACGCTGAGGCGCTTGCTTTTCCCGCAGTTTGTTCCTTCTGTTTTGTCTCGGTCCAGTGAAGGATGGGTTGAGGCGTGCCGCTGCAGAATGTCTTGGTTTTTTTTTAATGAAGTGTTTAAAACAAGGCTCTCTTGGTTTACCGTCAACAATGTACTCTCTCCTCCGTGCAGCTAAGCCCCTCCCCCAGCCGTAAGCCCCCTTGCCCAGCCCCCTCCTACCCCCCCCCCCCCCCCCCCCCCCCCCCCCCCCCCACCCCCCCCCCCCCCCCCCCCCCCCCCACCCCCCCCCCCCCCC
>JAOPUI010000092.1:5514734-5528573 GCA_027123135.1 Urophycis floridana | reverse complement strand
CCCCCCCCCCCCCCCCCCCCCCCCCCCCCCCCCCCCCCCCCCCCCCCCCCCCCCCCCCCCCCCCCCCCCCCGCACCCTGAACCCCGGGCGGAGGCTGCGAGACGCAGGTTAAGATGAGGTGAGCCTCGACGAGCCGCCGCCACTTTGTTGTCGCGGTTACGCGGAACATAAATCATGAATAACGCGCCGTGCTCGGCACGCCGAGAAGAGAGCTTCTGAGCGAGAGAGAGAGAGAGAAAGAGAGAGAGTGAGAGACGGGAGAAACAAGGCCATACATCACAGGCTGAATATTCCCCCGCCATGCTCTGGGGCGAGCAAAGGCTCTCTCTCTCTCTCTCTCTCCCTTCAGCGGACTAACCAGGTGAAAGTCTACGGCGCTGTTCCCTTCCACCCACCTAATTTAATCCATTTCTCTCCTAGCCTACAGATGGAGGGCGGACTCTCCGCGAGTCGGACTTTGTGTAATGAAGCCTGTGCGGCAGCCACCTTAAGGCTGGCCCGGCAGGCCGACCTGGCCGGCCGGCGGAGAGACCGGCGCCGCAGCACCTGGCGTTCCTCCCGAGCAGACGCACAACTCAAAGCGCCTCTCTGTCTGCGGTTGACGCGGGGCTGCTGTCTCTCCCACCGAAGCGGGGGGACTCTCTCTCTCTCTCTCTCTCTCTCTCTCTCTCTCCGGCGGCACCTCCAGCTTCTGTGCAAATTCCCCCGGACCGCGGGTACTCGACAGCGAGCGGTACGACCATGAAAAGAGCTAGTCTACCAGCGCCGCAATGTATAAATTATTCCTAGACTCGATTGCCCTAGATCTGATGGCAAAGTGTGCCCACACCGCGGCCTAAACGTCAGCACCGCAGGTAACCAGAGGCGCAGCGACTTGTGCGTTCCACTTTGAATCGGGCTCAGAAGATTAGACTCCGTTAGAGGAGCCGTTTTTTCCCCTTAATGACTGCGTGGTCTCGGGCCCCGTCGCCAACCAAGATTGAACATAATGGGGCAGAGACTAAATTGAGACTTTGCATGCAGAAGTTCGGCAGCAAATCCATTTCTCCACGGAATGCTCCCCAACAATGCATACAGAGCAGGATTAGCGGCTAATTACCCAAATTCAAAGGAGGGCGTTTGTGTTTCGTAACGACCTCAAAGAGAGTGACCCTGACACCAGCCATAACGAGGCCCTCACCTACAAGCGAGAGTCTGGAGAGACGGCCCCACAGCCGGCTGGTTCTGGGACTCGTGTGCACGGAACACCAGTAGTAGAGCCACCGGCCAGAGACCTCATAAAAAAACATTGGAAGGAATCAACCCCAAAAAAGCCACACAGAAGCCTAAGGGGAATGCCGTTTTGCCCACAGACAGGACTCGCACAGGACACGGCACGAACACCTGAGCACCGTGACCCAAAATGCGAAGGAAATCGCACGCCAACTCGTGTGAGCCGTCCTCTCTCCGGCCTTTGGCCCTCGAGAGAAGACTCGCGAGAAGACTGAGACCGGGCACCTGCACTCGCACGTTTAACGACCTGCCAAACTGCACCAAGACATCAGTGACTTCCCCAGGTGTTACAAACAACCCCGAAAAGACTTGACGAAACGTGACTTGTGATGAACTATTTAAATATCGCACCGGTGATGCGCAGGGCAATGTGTCGACCCGGCGGCCACATTTGTGGAGCTGTTGTGACGGGAAAAGGACGCCGCAATACAACCACCCTAAAGACTGTCAAAGAGTCACGCGTGTGTGTGTGTGTGTGTGTGTGTCCCTGCACAATCTGCACCATGCTGCTCTCTGCACTCAGACATGTACAGTGTACGTACAGACACAACTTTGAATACATTTGTAAAAACAGACAGCAACAAAACACATTTACATAGACGCATATTCTGTCGCAGTGTTTACACATCTCTTATTTGTTTTTACTGATCGCTCTCTCTGTAAGACAGAGCGAGAGAGAGAGAGGAGGGAGGGAGGGAGGGAGATTGCGAGAGAGAGCGAGAGAGAGAGAGAGAGGGAGAGAGAGAGGGCGAGAGAGGGAAAGAGAGAGGAAGAGAGAGAGAGAGAGAGGGAGATGGAGAGAGAGAGAGACAGAAAGAGAGGGAGAGAGAGAGAGAGCGAGAGGGAGAGAGAGAAGGAGAGCGAGAGCGAGAGAGAGAGGGCGAGAAAGAGGGAGAGAAAGAGGAAGAGGAAGAGAGAGAGAGAGGGAGATGGAGAGAGAGACGGACAGAGAGAGAGAGAGAGAGACAGAGAGAGAGGGAGAGGGCGAGAGAGAGAGACAGGGAGAGAGAGGGTGGGTGAGACCCTCAGCACCCAGGTTACCTCCAGCTGTTCGTCCAGCAGCAGCCTCATGAGGAGCGCGTGGACGCGCAGCACCTGCGTGGGCGCGCCCCGCAGCGTGAACAGGTTATAAAACACCATGATCTGCAGGTAGGTCAGCACCAGGAAGCGCGTGTGCCACGACCTGTTGCCTGCCATCTAACCCCCCGGGAGACGGGTGTGAGATGGGGAGAAAGAGAGAGAGAGAGAGAGAGAGAGAGAGAGAGAGAGAGAGGGTGAGAGAGAGAGAGAGAGACAGAGGGGGGAGAGAGAGACAGAGAGAGAGAGCGGAAGAGGAGAGAGAGAGAGTGGGAGAGAGAGAGAGGAAGGAATACATTAGTTGTTTATGTGAGCGTGCGTGTGTGCGTGGTGGGAAGGGAGGAAATGGAGACATTTCTTCCCGGGACATGTTTACACCCGGGCCCCTGGCCGCCGTCTCGGCCCTGGCGGCCGGGGCAGATCGACGGCCGGCGCCACGCCGCCAAGGAGAGCCAGGGCCAACGCTCGTATTTTGAAGGGGGGGCGGGGGGTGTTGGTGAGGATGCCGGCTCGCCCCCCCCCCGCTTGGCAAACACCCTCAACAACTCACACGACGCCGGCGCCGAGCTAAAACAAGACGCACCGCGGTCCCGTCAAGACCTTGTGTGTCTGGGAGCACTGACAGATGACGGCAGGTGTGTGTGTCTGTGTGCGTGTGTGCGTGTGTGCGTGTGTGTGTGTGTGTGTGTGTGTGTGTCTGAGTATGTGTGTGTGTGTGTGTGTGTGTGTGTGTGTGTGTGTGTGTGTGTGTGTATGCACAATGTATAGGAACTACAAGGTCCAGTGAACGAGAGGACACTGAGAGAGACACGATTAAAACGGGGGGGGGTGACTAATTGGGACTTCTTGACCTCTCTGAGATACGAATCGACAAACTCCTCCGCCACACCTCACAAACGTCTTTTTTGTCTCAAAAGGCCAACTCCACACGAGGCCGAGTCACGTCCTGCGGACTCCCAAGGCCCAGCGACAGCGAGTGCCTGCAATGTGCGAGGAGGGCCTCGTACGTTCAATGTGCGTGCGCACTGAGGTGGATTTACATACGCTGCCCTTTTGCCGGTGTCATCGCCATGGTTTCAGGTTGCAACTTGTGTGTCTCTCAACACATCACAATCTCTCATTCTCTCATTCTCTCTCTCTCACTCTCTCTAGCTCGCTCCCTCCCTTCCCTCTCCTGCAGGTGTTTCCTGGGCGGCCATCTTTCAGAGCCATCATTATCACATCAATCAGAGCCCGCTCAGCCCGGCTGGAGCACCCAGGGCCCCACCTGCACCTTTCACACATCACATTTTTATTTATTCAACTGCTGTTTTCCTCCCCTCTGTGTGTTTGTTTTTTTTAGTTGTTTTTTTAACCAGTCTCTTTTTTTCTCTCTCTCTCTGTCTGTCTCTGGGGGTCATTTTAGCCCCTCTCTGTTTTTCGGTAACCATCTCTCAGCAGTCTGTGGTTGGGTCCCCCCCCCACCCCCCCAAACCCTCCTTTCATCTCATACTGGACATCATTATGGCTGGCTGTGGCCTATTATGGGCTGGTGAATTATGGTTCAAAAGGCAGCAACAGAAACAAGCTGGATCAAATAGGGATCACAGCGGTTTTCTTTTTTGTTGCTCAGAAAATACTTTTCAGAACCATCACACGACCAATTTTTCATTGTCATAACACACACTCTCTCTCTGGTTCTCTCTTAAAACGCCTGATTATCCACACACAACGCATCCAACACCACGTAATTAAATAATCCCGCCCGCCTCAGAGCCATAAACTCTGTGATTTCAGAGCCTTTTTGTCTTTATAAACCTTCGACGTGTCCACCGAAAGCACAGGAAACCGAGACCCAGGAAACGTCGTTGATATTGAAATAACCGCATGGCATCCATGCAGACAGTGGGTCATACGTCTCTCCCCAGGCCCTTAAACAGCATGATACAGTAGTCCATCTGTCCTTTTGTCTGTCTGTAAATCTCTCATTCCTCTGCCAGCAAACAAATGCACATATGCAGCAAGAGACACACACACACGCGCACACACATACACGCACGCAAGCACACACACACATGCACACACATGCATGGGCCTGTGTTTATTAATCCAATGGGCCGTCTGCTTGTGTATTTGCCTGCCAGCTCAGCTCTCTTATCATTGTTGCTGGGTCTTATCTGCCTGGCTGGCAGGTGCTCCTCCATGCAAACAATAGCCTGCTGGTCTCCACCCAAAGTCGTCTTCCCGACGTCTTGTCTGTTCCACTGCCTCATTGTTTCCCCTCTCCCTCCCCGTCCCACTGCCTCACCGTCTCTCTCTCTCTCTCTCGCTCTCTCTCTCTCTCTCTCTCTGTCTCTGTCAGTCTCTCTCTACCGATGTTGTCTCTACTCACTAAACACCTCTTACAAAAACAACGTGGCGGGTTGAACTCAGGGTTTATTTACTCGAGGGGTGACAGTAAATAAACAGAGGACTGCTGGCTGTGCACCAGAGCAGAAGAAAGAGGGGTACCGCGGGGGGTGGGAGATATTGGGTGAGAGGTAGTAAGGGAGGCGGGGAAGGGGGGGCTGAGGGGACAGACAGACAGGCAGACAGACAGACAGTCAGACAGACAAGGAAGCCAGGCGGGCATCAGACACAAGGACGGACATAGAAACACAGTTGACAACTGTGGCCTGAGTGGCCAGACAGAGTGGGAGATGGTAAGAGACAGACAGACAGACAGACAGACAGACAGACAGACAGTCAGTCAGACGGATCAAGACTGACGGACAGAACAATGGAGTAAAGATGCAAGAGTTGAAGGCAGAGTAAAAGTTAGAAAAGTCACAGCTGCAAACACACGGGGAAGGAGAGTTATGTGTTGTTAACCGAGGGCCGGAGTCGTCCGTCCTGCAGGCCAGAGTGAACAGTTTATACTCAGGCACATACTTATCCTCCGGCTATATTTATACTCCCAAAACAGCCTTGATGGCTTTGTTTGGCCATATAGGCACTGGCATCTACGGCACACAAACACTGGCGCGCATGCGCACAGGTGCACGCACACGCACACACAGGGAGAGAGAAAAGCACACACACACACACACACACTGAGGAAAGCACAGACACAGGAAAGCATTGACACACACACACACACACACACACAGCCCTGTTGTGTTTACTTCTCACCTTCTTATCTCTTCAACAAAATCATTCAACCGTGGAGAGAGGGAGGAGGAGGAGGGAGAGGGAGGAGGAGGAGGAGGAGTAGGGAGAGGGAGGAGGCGTAAGGCAGAGGAGGAGTAGGGGGTGGGATATTTGGGGACAGGACAGGGTAAAGACGGCCAGAGCACACAGCTCCCCTTACAAATTCTACAATACAACTCAAAGGGTCTGGTCTCAACGCGCTTATAATAAAACTTAAAAGCTTTTGAAATAAAACATTGTGCCTATAGATATGTAATATGATATGTAATAATAACACTGAATTTTTAATAAAGATTAATAATATATTATTAACGATTATTACTTAATTACAAATATATATGATAGATTCCTCTATGTAATGTTGAAAACCTCACTGCCCTGATGATCCAGCCAGATGTTGTCAGTACAGATGTCAGGACAGGCATTGTTTACTTCTGTGCTCTACGTGTTGTGGGCTACTGGGAGCATTCACAGCCTCCCAATACATTGTCATCGGGAGAGATAGGCTAAGATGGAAAACTCACACACACACTAATTAAACCCCCTCCGTAAGAGAGCACAGATATTAATAAACACATTCCCTGATAGACACAGACACACACACACTTGCAGAAGTGTAGAAATCAACAAGGATTAATGATCAGATGAAAGCCCAAACATGCTTAAAACACACGTGTAGAGTGCTGTCCATGCATCCTGACGTTTTGTGCAAAAAATGCAATGCAAAAAAACCCAACACATTCCTACAAGAAGTGCCACGGTCACGCAACACGGCAACTCGTATCAGGCAAATTCTTGGCCACCCTGAACAGACTTTGAGATACACCAGGACCCCGTCAAATATGTTGAGACACACACGCCTGCACTCATCTGGATACAGTCAAACAAATGAGCAGCTAAAGACGTAGTGACATTAAACAACAAGACTGCCGTCCAAGACCCACAATCACAATGGACATTCTGCAGTGACGCACGGCGTGATCATGACTCATAGAGAGGCTCGATAAATAAATGAAATAATGAAAGCTGCAATGCCAGCCAGTGTCGAACACAACAGAACAACCCTTAAGATACCTGCACTTCAGATTTTAGCACAACACTTGGACTAGATTTAGACAGCATGGCAAACTTTACGACACGCACACACACACACACATACGCACACAGACACGCACGCATGCACACACACACACACACATACACACATACACACACTCAGACGCCTTACGTAAATATACAAAACCTGAATGCACTTGTAACAGTGTGAACGTGTGCATTCATCTTGGCTTTCACATTCACTACACACACCCACACACACCCTCCCTACACACACAAAAGCACACACACACACACACACACACACACACACACACACACACTCTGTTAATGACCCAGGGGCTAGTTGCCTATAAGTAGCAGGACCCCCCTCCATGTATCGTGTTGCAATAATTTAAAGCTCTACAACTGAAACACCGCTAGCTAATTGTGGCGTCTGCATAGCTGGGCCCCTCCTAGAGATGAATTTTCCATGCTATGTCTGCATGCGTTACGTTCACGGCTAGTCTTAAGCCACTTGGCCTGATTCTTTGAGGGCTCGCCGGCTCTCAGGCAGGGCATGTTCACGTCAGCCGCATCCGTTAGCGTGCGTGTCCGTGTCCGATGCATTCAGAACTGCGTGAAAGCCTGGGCTTTTCCTCCTTTTGCCTTTTTAACTATTTAAGAAGCGCCATCAAATGAAATCACACAAGCCCAGGCACACAGGATTTTCATAGGATTTGAGCACAATTGGCAATCGCCTGAGCAATTGTAAAATCAGTCCCTCCGGGTTAGAGCGTGGAAGCGACGGTTAGAGGGTTTTCGACCAAGAAATGACAAGAATGCCGCCGTCCCTAATGCGTTTTCTAAACGCCATCCCGTTGACCCCTCCGTGTTACAGTATCCGTGCACACATTTCATTCCCTTTCATTTCCACTTACACACTGCATTTCTCAAACGACACTGTCTGTGGCAGAGCGTGCATGTAACACAAGGCTAAAAGTCCCAACACCATATTTGGTTTTGTAAGCAAGAATACAACATCTATTTTGTGTTAGACCCTAGATCTGATTTACTGTGTTGATCTCAACACATTATAAATCACTGAAGTGTTAAATGACTATAGAATCAGACCATGCTGTTTACGAGCTAATACCAATACTACAGTCCTGCTGCAACCAATTACCACATTAAACTACACTATAAAACTGTAGGAACACCGCAATAGAAAAACAAGGGGTTGTACCTCTACTTGGGCGTCAATATCCGAGCATGGCAAGGGTGTAGCGGATTCGTCTAATTCCCCATCCGATTCAGGGAGCGGGTTCGTGTCACGGGTATCATGTCCCGACCCAGATCCATCTCCCTGGGGCCTGTCAGTCTGGTCCTGTGGGTCCTCAGCCAGACTGAATAACTCGTGCAGAAGACCCACTTCCAATAGTTCCCAGGCCTGTTCTCCAGCCATGAAAGAGAGCGACAGGGGAGGTGGATCCAGGGCCGGGTCATCTGACTCCCAGTCGCTGTCTCCTGCCATAGAGCCGACTGCAAAGTCCACCGCGTCCATCCCAGAGTGGGTCCCCTCGGAGTACGAGTCCAAATCCAGTTCCTGGGCTTCTTCACAGGCGGAGCTGCCATCCGAGGGTCCTGGTTGCGGACGTTCAGGCGCCGCCAGGTAAATGAAACTATCACTGCAGAGGAAGGCCCTCTCCTCCTCGTCCTCCTCCGGTTGTGGGCAGATGATTTGCTTGGAGACGGGGCTGGGAGGAGTCGAGGCGGCCTCCACGGGAGAGGGGGGTCCATCAATGGGGGACTGGGCGGGTGCGGAGACAGCCAGGTAAACAAAACTGTCAGATATCACAAATGCCTCGGAGTCTTTACTCGCTTGCCCTGCACCATCAGGGGCTTCTTTAAAGGGTGACTCTAATGAAGGAGAGGGTGGGACTGAAACTGCATTTCCGGGGTCTAAGTTTGGAGCACTGTCTGATTTCGGGGTGCTGGTCACTACGGTTATTGATTCTGTGTCTTTCTGCTCTGAGCCCTCCTCTGACACATCCCCGCCCCATGTTACATCAGAGGCTCCAAGGCTCTCTGATGACAACAGGGGGCTTACTGGTTCACAGGTCATATCCACGGCAACGGGGACAATTTCAGAAGACATTGGCTCTTCTTGGCAGGAAGTTTCTACATCAACATCCGGTGTACATTCTGTGTCGATTTGCCCTTCATTTTCCTTCAAATGCAGGTTCTCGAGGGAGTGTCTCTCTCGAGGCTCATCAGTACTGTCCAAACTTGGCTCGGATTGGTCATACACATCCCACTCATCCCCCATCTCTGGTTCAATGTCTAGCTCCCCGTCCATATTCTCCCTCTCCTCATTCTCCTCCCCTTTCTCCTCCTCCTCCTCCTCCTCCTCCTCCTCCGCATATGGGCTGCAGGATGAAAGAGAGGTTCTCTGGACAGGCTTGTGTTCTTCCCCATTGCTCCCCACACCATCATATTCTCTGCCAGACAAAGCGCCACTATCCAGGTCTGTCTCTGCCTCGGCAGGTTGATGCTGCTCGCACGCAGTCTGAATGTGGTCACTTATCACGGTTCCTTCCGGTTGGGTTGACATTTGGAACCCGCTGGAGTCCGAATCGGAGATTTGTCTAAGAAAAGAGTCTGTTGGGTAGATGCAGTGTTCCTCCAACACCTCCTCTTCTGCATACTCATCATCGTATGAGTCATCGATAAAGCCATGTTCGTTCTCATGGTCTCGCGCTCGCAATGAGTCAAAGTGCTGAAACTTAAGAAACATTTTCTCTATTGATTCCGAGGGGTCTACCTCTGAATCAGTTCTAGAATCTATTAGCTGTGGCTCATATACATCAGGTGTTTCCCTGTGAACTGAATCAAGAGGAAGAGTTCCCTCTAAGTCTATAAAGTCAGTCTGACCTATTTCTTCACTTTGTTTGGCCTCTTCCCCCAAAAGAGGAAGAGCGTAGGGATCAAGGGGCTCAGAGTCTACGTTCATCTCCTCTCCTTCGGCCCCTAGGTCCTCTAGGCATTGTCTTTCCAGCTCTAAAAAGAGGTCATCAGACTCAGACCCTGAACTGGGGCAGGGTGAAGTACTTGGTACCTCAGAGCCTCCAAACCCTATTGGGGGCGTGAGTAGGGGCCAGTGGCCTGAGGACCCTGTTATATCCCAGCTTCCAGACTCCAGTGTTTCTTTATCCCAAGAGAGGTCGATAATCTCTCTATTCTCTATCTTGAGAACAGCCTCCCACTCACGCTCCTCTCTCTGCAATCTTTTCTCTTCTTCTATTCTTTCTGCCTCCTCCAGCTCTATCCTTTTCTGCACCTCGTCCACCTCCTGCCGTGGATTACAGTCCACCTCAAGCTCTGCAAGGATCCTGAGTTCATCCTCCTCAAATTTGAGCTCAGAGGCGGTACGCTCTCTGAGCTCACTGCCCCAGCTCAGGAGGCCATCCGCACTTCCTTCCTGACTCACACAGGGAGTAAGGGGTAGTCCACTGTACACCATCCCTACTTCTTCCTGGAGGAATGGCGACGGAGGTTCCAGGAGGTAAACGGATTCCTCGTCCATATCGCTGTCCTCACCAATTAGGGGCGGCAAAGGGGGGAGGACGGGGAAGTTATGCCTCAGGCCCACCTGGTTCTTCTTACCACCTGTCAAACTGCGGGGCCAGGTGCGGGCCTTGGTAGGAGGACAGAAGACTGGCCTAGGTGGCAGGAGAGGAGCATTGTCCCCTTGGTCCTGCTCTAAAGGAGCGGAGTCACTCTCAGAGTCTGAGGTTTTAGGGACCTCAACGGGCTCCTCCAGTATTCGTCTCGGTACTGCTTTGGGGGAAGCTGTGGGCCGCCTGTGATTTTCTTTTCTCCTTTCGGCTTGTCTGGAGGTAGGTGTCGTTGGCGGTGAAGTACTTCCAGAGGCCTGGGCTGTGGAGACTAGGCTGCAGGCAGCTGGATGTTCTTTGGAAGGTGAAGGCAGTGCGTGAGTCTGTTTGTGATGCCTTTGCAGCAGAGGGTGCTTTTGCCGACTGGGAGGATGCTGCTGCGGAGGAGGTGCAGGACTAGCTGTTGGTGTCGAAGAGGGCGAGGAAACAGGGGGAGTGTGAGGAGCAGAAGAAAGTGGGGAAGCTCTGTGGGGAGGTACAGGAGGAGTTGAGGAAGTTGGTTGGGTTAGTGGCAAAGGAGGGAAAGGCTGCAGAGGAGATAAGGGGATTCCTGCCCCGGACAGACGCTTCTCTGCACTTTCTGCGGGGGAGAACTCGAGTCTCTCTGCAAACTCTGGATAACTTGGAGGCGTGAAGGCCTTCCAGGAGCGACGGTTGGGGTTGTCCTTCTTGTCACTGCCCTGATGACGCCTTTTGGCCACCGCTGCCACTCCGCTGGACGTGGAGGTGGAGGGCGTGATGGACAAACCAGAACCCACCAAGCTGACCAGCGGGGACATGGACTGTGGATCCCCCGTTAGCTTTAGTGCATCAAAGATCACCCTCTCGTCCAGTCTTTTCACACCTGTGTTGTCCGGGTGTCGGGGGAGAAAAACACTGCATATGTCCGTGCCGATGGTGCCGTTGCTGGACAGCGTGCTGCCCTCACCCCTCCCCTCCCCTCCGGAACCCAAGGTGCTCCGGGAAGGCTGGTTCAGTTTGGTCCCCTGGTCGATCTGCTCATTGATACGCATAGTGTCATATATGGACCGCTGCGGTACGTAGCAGTCCTCGATGTATGCCTCATCCTCGTCCCCCTTGCCCAGGCAGCGAGGGTTCTGCCTCAGACAGTCTGGGCGGCTCAGGGGCTTCCCCATGTCGTTCCTTTTTCCCCCTTTATTGTCACGAGAGAAACCAGTGTTTGTCAGTTATGAGCCCAGTTGAGGTGATCTGCAGTGGTGCTTCACAGGGAAAGGCCACGTGGCTAAACAAAAAAATGAAAGCTCCTAAAAAAATAGAAAAGATCTTCACTCAACTTCTGCCAAGTTTACAAAATCCACAAAAAACGTTATCATAAACAAAGCATTAAATCAGTCCATGAAGCTGCATTCCAATATAATCCTTCCAATGTTTTCTGTTTTAGTTTTATAATCCACAGTAGAAATCCAAGGGTTCTTAATGCGGTACAGGGCTATGTCATCCCAACAACCAAGCACTTCCCTGGCATGTCACTCATGCAGTCGTGAGACATCACCGAGGGGAGAGAGGGGAGACAGCCCTCCCCCATGACAACATATTAATCACCAACTCTGTCTATTTCCAGGTTTCTTTGGAACGACGCGGTAGGCATGAGTCTACGGACCGGAGTGGGTGTCAGCGGCAGAATAAACAGTCAACACCTCTTTATCTGAAGACGCTCTAGTCCGGGATAAGGCGAGTGGCGGTCCGATATCATCCCTTTTGTTTTTGCTGTTGACGTTCACCCGTCAGCTTCCATCCACACCACGCGCGAGCACTCGGAGCCCCCTCTGTGACCCTCCGCTCGCCGTCCCGGAGACCCTGCCTCGCCGGTCCGCTCTGTTCTCCACGGCGCCACAGGAAACCGGCAGCGGGTTTGACATGCTCAGCGAGGAGCCAGCATGGCAGTGTTGAAGTCTCCTTTTAAGGTGAGAAATCCCACTCGGTGTTATATAAAAGAAAAAAAAAAGGCTTGCGTGGTGATAGGTAAGTACAGATCACCCACTGTTTTCTCTTGCTTTCATCTTCCCTTTTGTTCATATGTGTGTGTGTGTGGGGGGGGAATGTTTGTGGGAAAAAAATCGAGCAAACAATAATAAAACTTAACTGTTGGAGATCTGATATCCAGAGGAACAAAAAGATCCAGGGATAATGATCCAGGCTGAGCTTCAGGTAAAAAACCGAGGTCAAAATTCTTCTTTTTTTTTTTTAAGGATAAAGTGTGAAAATCAATGCACATGCATAGAGAGATGGAGCAGCGTGAAAAACACAACTTTTACAAAGAGTAATAGTAGCAACTCCTTCCCCCGGCAGAAGCCCAGTGAGCACTCTTGCAGCCTACTGCTATTCTGTTCCTATCAGTTTTTTCTTCTGCTTCCATCACAAAGAGTCTCGCATGCTCGCCTGCAGGAAGGACTCAAATCTTTGTCTGAGAGGTCCCCCTGTCCCGCCTACTGACAGGGCTGTCATCGTCATCCCGGCTACAGATCCCCTGGTCGGGCAAGTCACTCTGCAACGACCACAACTATCCATCCAGCATGCCTCAACGCAAAGAGACACACTTGACCACAACAAAAGATGCAGCAAGAAACAAGTTACGCCCAGTCCAAAGTCCTCCAGTCATAGTTTCAGAATCCCCATGGATGTTTTCCACGTTACTCCATCCCTCTTCTCTGGTCTCCCACTGGGCCAGCACACAGCTCCGGGGGTGGTGGTGGTGGTGGTGGTGGGTGGAGAGATGTATATCAAAGGGAGGTGTGTCTGGGGCTTGATAGAGTGGGCTTGGGGGCTGGACCAGCCGACCAGCCGGGGCAGGCAGGCAGGGAGCTAAGCAGGGAGCTGTGGGACCGTATCCAGGGGGCAGAGACCCAGACAGCCCTCCGTGCTCCAGCCCAACCTTTGCTTTTCTTCCCTCCGTCTTTTGAACAACAGAAGTCGGCGGACACACTTCCCACGTCGGAATTCTGTTTCCTCTTGACAGGCGCTCCCCTGCTCGCTGACTCCTTGCAGAGGAATCTCACAAAAAAAAACTCCACGGTGACACAGATCCTCTTCTCTGAACTCAAGTTTTTAATCCTTTGGAGTCCTCCACGGGTTCTTTGTCCTGTACTTTCTCGCCTTCTCTGGCTTGTGGTCTCACTTGTTTTTCTCTCCCAGTCTCTGTTCTCAGGCCGCTGCACAGCTGAAATGGTTTGCAGCTGCTAAAAAAATCTCCCACTTTTCCTCTCTCTCTCCCTCTCTCACTCGCTCTGACTCGCTCGCTCGTCCTGCTCGCTCACTGGCTCACTCCCCCCTCCCTCTTTCCCTTGCCTCTCTCTCTCTCTCTCTCCCTCTCTCTCTCTTCCTCAGCCGCCTGCTCACACAGTGTTTTTGTTTGAATTCGGCTCCGCTTGTTCTGTTTCCTGTGCTCGTATTAAAACACAGGAAGTGCTCTTATCGTGCCGGTTTCCTTTCACCCGGAAAAAACCCAGCAGGAATAACCAATCACAGTCAGAGAAAGAGGGAGAGAGAGAGAGAGAGAGAGAGAGAGAGAGAGAGAGAGAGAGAGAGAGAGAGAGAGAGACGGAGGGGGAGAAAGAGAGAGAAAAAAAGAGTGAAAAGAATGGGGGGGGGG
>JAOPUI010000092.1:5488761-5501614 GCA_027123135.1 Urophycis floridana | reverse complement strand
AAAATTTCTGAGTAAGATGGCCAAACACACACACACACACACACACACACACACACACACACACACACACGCATGCTCTCCCTCTCACACACACAGACACAGTTACGCTCACACACACATGCTCACACACAGACGTTTGCACTCACACACATATGCTGATCACACACAAACACACATTTGATGAGTTGTGCTCTTTCCAAGGTACTGTAGGTATTTTTGTATTTTGGAGAAGTAATCTATGATCTCTCTCATTGCTATTTCCATCCCCCCTGTGCTGTGCAGGGAAAATAATGTTTTCATTTAAAGCCAATAATCAAACTTCAACTTTACATTGTTGCCCCTTTCGCTGCCCTAAAAAAAGATATGCTGCATATATATTTTACAAACATAAAATGGTTTCCCCCCGCACACCATTTTAAAAACGACCCCATCTCTCCCATCTGCTCTGCTCACCTTCTCTGTAACATCCTCATACTCCTTCTCGGTGTCGGTGGCCTGCTGCTGCAGCCTCTCCGCTCCCTCTCCGTCGCCCCCTGGTGTCTGGGGTGCGTCCTGCACCAGGCCGTGGGCCAGGTCCCTGAGGTAGACCACCTGGGGCTGCAGGGACCTGAGGGCCTCCTGCTGGGTCCTCAGACGCTCCAGGCTCTTTGCGCTGCACGCCTGTGGACAACAGAGAGAGAGAGAGAGAGGGTTTAAAAAGGCCTATAACTTACATGGTTTCTGAATAGTCGATTTGTCTTGAAGATGTTTGGCTCTGAGCCAAAAGGTTCTGGGTTCGATCCCCGATGTCTGCGGTCTACCTACCCTACTTGCTTGTTAATGACGTTCACCTGATTAAATCTGACTGTAAAATACTTTGGAAAAATGCATCTGCTAGAATGACTAAATGGCAATACAAGTGAAACATGTTTACATTATGTACATTACGGTGTATTGTCAGATTTAAGTATCTAAATCACTGAGTAAATCATTTGACTAATTACTAATAACCTAACGAGCAGAGTAACAACAGCACTGATGGGTGCTCTTGATTCAGATGATTCAGATGAACCTCATCAGTGTTCAGATTCATTCTCAGTAATTCTTGACTGAGATCATTCAGATTACCTGTGGCCCCAGGGCCTCCTGCACTTCTATCTGGTGCTTGGCCGCATCCAGCCTCCTCTCCACACTCTGTCGGCCCTCCTGGAACTCCTTGAGGCGGCCGGCCAGCTCCTCCAGCTGGGAGGTGTGGTCGTGGACCCTCTCCCCCAGGCCGTCCACCCTGCGGTTCAGCTGGGCCTTCTCGTCGCGCACCTGCCCTCACAGGGTGCACAACGTTAACGTAGCGTGGGTTAGCAAAGGGTTACACACGTTAGCCTGGCTTGGGTTTTGTTCGGGACATGATAAGCAGACAGAGACGGAGGCAAGTGTGTCTAAAAAAAAATAAATTGATGAATTTTTCATCTGTTGCTGGAGACAAGACTCATTGGCGCTACGGTGGTCATTTTTAGAAGCATTTTAGTTCTGTTTGTTGAAATGTATTGTTGTCATGATGGAGAAACCTCTTCAAACATTTAATAAGTGCTAATTTTAATTGACGATGATAGCTCTCATCATTTTGTGGCTAATAGTATAATAGCAAATTACAAAGCAAACCTGGATCATAATGAGAAGCTTTGGCCGAATCGGGAAGTCAACCAAAGGTTTTTTTGTTTGGTTTTTTTTAAAGACACAACCTCCAATAACGACTGTCGCTGACAGACGCCGCGTACCTCTTCCTCCCCGACGCGGCACTGCTCCAGCAGCTGGTCGGCGGCGGTGTTGAGGGCGTCCACCAGGGGGCGCCTCCTCTCCAGGTCCATGGCGAGGGCGCGGGCCCTCTGCAGGGCCTCGTCCACGGCCGCCGGGTCCAGCGACGGGCGGATCCCCGCGTCCTTCGCCTCGCACTCCGCCAGCCAGGGCGCCAGCTCCGCCCGGTGCCGCTGGTACGTCTCGGCCTTCGCCAGCGTGGACCGCAGCCGGCCCCGGCGGTCGGCCGCCCTCTGGTTCTGCCCGTCCCAGTCCTGGCGCAGGCCCGAGAGGCGCGACTGCAGCGCCGAGCGCTCGTCGCCGCCGGCGGGCAGCGCNNNNAGCAGCGCGGCGCCCTCCGCCTGCAGCAGCTCGTAGGAGCCGCGCTGGGCGGCCACGCCCCGCTGCAGCTCCTCGGCGCGGGCCAGCAGGGAGCGCAGGGCCTCCGGCCGGCAGGGCAGCGAGTCGGCCGAGGAGTCCCGCGCGTCCGCCTGGTGGTCCAGCCAGCAGCGGAGCTCGTCGAACATCTGCTGGAACTGCTGCGTGGAGGACAGGGCGGCCTGCAGCTGGGACAGGCTGTCCGCTGGAGGCACCGAGGAATGGAGGGACACGAGGGAGAGAGAGAGAGAGAGAGAGAGAGAGACAGAGAGATGAAGCAGACAGGATAAGGAGAGATAAAGAGAGATGGATAGAGATAAGGGAAGCGAGACCGGGAGACCGGGAGAGAGAGAGAGAGAGAGAGAGAGAGAGAGAGAGAGAGAGAGAGAGAGAGAGAGAGAGAATGAGGTAAACAGAGACAGATCGAGAAAGTGTAAGTGCGGCTTTGTTAGGATACTCGATTCGATTTTGTCAAAACAATTCCTGTCACAGCTTTGCAAAAAGAATTAAACGGGATACACCAGTGCTTGGAAAAACAAAACTCTGTATATCCAACCGCTCTATTTACTGTTTGCACCGTAACAAAAAACAATCCACTGTCAAACACGTAGCAGTAGGCCATTTCAACAGCATCGGGATAAATCACACGCTGAACAAAGCAACAGCTGCATCTGCTTTCGCTCAACCATAATTACATCTGCCAAACAAAGAAATTAGATTTTAATGATTTATCAGCAAACAGTTAGCGTGTTTATCTGTGCGTCTGCAGCCAGAGATTGAAATCATATGACAGGACCAGCAGGACCTTTCTAGCCCCTAGGGAGGGGGATGGGGGGCAGCATGTTGTTGAGTCATATCCAGCTCCATTGTGGTTGTCATCAAAACCAAGCAGCCCAAAGTTTACTTGAAACTTTGGAAAAAAAATAAGCGTCAACTAAACAAAGAAAAAATACCGAACATTCCCTCTTCATCGCACTGCCCTGCATTGTGGCGCCATCGTTACAACGGTCGGATTCGGTTCCACCCGAATCCGAATGGTCGTAAACCGACCCCACCGCGCTTGTTATCCCCAGGAGGTCGCGTGGTCGGATGGTTTTTCATGTTATTCTTTGTTCTTTTTTTTTCTCGTAAACTACAGTATTTTTATGTAGTTTGATTGCTTTGCTACTTCTCCTGCGGCTCAGTGAAGCGCACCGACATGAATGCCTCCTCCATGAAATACCGTTTTAATCAACCGAGGGCATGTCGCTCGTCTGATGCTCCACGACCGCGCTGTGCTAACGATGCTAACTAGGCTAACGATGCTAACGATGCTAATTATGCTAACGACGCTAAGTAAAAGAGTGAGCTTCAAACCCCGAAACCCGTCATCACGAACCACAAAGCCCACCATGACCCGGCCTTACCTGCGCGCTCCTCCAGGTTCCGCAGCGGCGCTCCCACCGCCTCCAGCCGCTTGGCCAGCTCCTCCCGCAGGTAGGGCTCGTCCACCACGGCGCTCAGCTCCTCGCAGAGGCGCGCCGCCTCCGCCAGCTCCGCGCGCCTCCTCTCCAGCTCGGCGCGCACCTCGCCCGTCTCCTGCAGCCGGCTCCGCAGGGCCTCCGGCTGGGCGCTGAGCGACGCCTGGCCGTCCAGGCGCTCGCCCAGGTCGCTCACGCTGGCCGCCAGCTCCTTCAGCAGGGCCTGGGAGGGGTGGAGGTGGAGGTGGAGGTGGAGGTGGAGGTGGAGGTAAAGGGGGCATTTAGCAGACGCTTTTGCCCGGAGCGACTTACAATCAGTACATTTGTGAGGGTTCGTCACGTGGACAGTTGGAGGAGGAGGCGGGGGATCAAGGGGATCGAACCGCCGACTCTATGGTTAGTGGACGAACCGCTCTATCCACCCGCTGAGCTACTGTCGCCCACCCGAAGTGGTAGGTGGTTGTTAAAAGTATGCAGTCGCCTCTTCGGCACGCTACAGGCGGTGAGTGTGATAAGCCTGTGATAACGCAGTGGGAGCTAACCACCGTAGGGGCCGCTAGGGCCTCTACGGCAGTACTTTTCAGATACACATAATGAATGAGCCAGTAGGGGTCAGGCTTCTTGCTCGAGGATGCCCGGAGCTGGACTGCGGCAAATGGGATTCACACCCAGGACCTTTCGACCGGGAGTCAAAGACATCACTAGACTATCGAGTACAATCCTGTCTGCTGAAAGACCAAATAGCTAAATAGACTAAATGTCAAATTAAACACCATAACTAATAACGCTGCAATGTTGCATTACTGTCATCGCCGTGGGCGACCACCCAGGACCCCATGGGCCCTGCTTACCTGGTAGCGTTCGCTGGTGCCCTGGGCCCGGTCGATGCGGTCCGACCTCAGGTCCAGTCTGGACGTCAGGTCCTCCCACTGCTGAGAGATGGAGCCCAGCTCGGCCTGAACCTCCTGCAGGTCCTTGGGGTCCTGGGGGGCGTCGCCGGTCTGAGAGAGGATGCCCTCGGCGGACTGGGTCAGCTGGTCGTACTGGGGCCGGCGGGTATCGAACTCACGCAGCATGAACTGGGTAAGAGAGAGAGGGAGGGAGGGGTGAGGTTAAAAGTTCAGAAACCATAGAGAGATAGAGTTTCTCCCTTTGGATTCGGGGAGTTGTTCCTTGTCCATAAAATAACCCTTTCGACTGTAACTGTGATGAAGGGCGAATGATTTTTTTTACTTAACTTAACAGAGTCTCAGTGTGTGTCTGTAACTGTCTGGAGTCAAGTGTGCCACACGCACACATTTAAATATTTGTAAATGTGTGTTTACCTTAGAGTACAGACTTGAGTGGAAAACATGCTGAGTATCTCTGTGTCTCAGTCCACACTCAGTGGTCAGGCTGCCTGTATGTCTGTAGGGTGTCTGGCGCCCCCTACCTGGACTTGTTGTTTCTGCGTGTTGAGCATGTTGGGGTCGATGCTCAGCGGTCCGAGGACGCTCATCATCAGCTCCTTCTCCCGCAGCCAGGGCCCCAGCTGACTGGCCGCCGTGGCGAAGCTGCCCAGCCTATCAGCACAGGTCTCCAGCTCGGTCTGCCTCTGTGCTGCCGTCTGATTGGCCTTCTGCCAGCGGGAGTCTGAAAGGAGAAGCGGAGAAATTGTCAAAGTGTCAAATGAGCAAACATTGCAATATTTCATGAATTAATTATTTTCAGATGTGTAACATCCAGTCACAGTATCAAGTGGATTACAGAATTAAAGTGTGGAGTTGGTTGTTTTAGAACTTGAATATCAAACACATTTGAGAAACTGGGGCTTGATTGTTCTCAGCCAAGCAATTGCTTTGTTTTCCCATTAGCAGCCTCTAGTGGAATTATTTGTAGCTACAGTTATAGCTATAGCAATAGTGGACCAGACCAAAATGATTTCTAGACACAAAATTCACTGGATGGACTGACTTGATTTCGCATTTGAGTCTTGAACCGTCTACTTTGGATATTTCTTTAATAAAGCAAATTAAAGCACAAATGGTGTCAGTGTCTCCATGCAAACAGGTGGAGCACCACTGACCCAGCTCCTGTAGCTGCTGTCTCCAGGTGTCTGCTTCAGGGGAGTCCGGGTTGTCCGCGATCAGCTTCCTCAGCGAGGCCTTCAGCTCCTCCACCTTCGCCGAGTGCTCCGTCAGCTCCCTGAGGAGCGCCTGCAGGAGCAGAGGAGGAGGTTTACAAACGCAGACAAACGTGTGCAGTAGTGGTGGTGGTTCTAGGGAGGATTTGAGGGGTGAGATAAAAACATTGAAGGTCTGAAAAGGTATGGTATTATTCTTCTGAATGAATGAAAAATGATATAACCTTTTTATTGTTTTCCTACAGTTTATTATTGAATTATTAGCACTGAATTATTATTATTATCACCACTATTGCATGCTCTAAAAATGTATGTTTATGTTCAGAGTTTAAAACAGATTGCATCTATGTGAAGAACTAACTATCAACGATGAACTACATTTCCCCCTCAAACTAAATAAAAGTTTGCCCCCTATTTTGAGACATGGATTAGCCCGGCGCGCACCTTGTTCTCCTGAGCCTTGGCGCGCACCACCTCGGGTTTGGAGGGGGAGGCGCTCTGGCCCTGCTCCAGGCTGTGCTCGCGGTCGCGCAGCCAGCCGCTGAGCTCCCGGGCGCCCTGGCTGGCCTGCTGCCTGAGCTCCAGGGACGCCTGCTGGCGGGCGTGGCGCTCCTTCAGCTCCGAGCCCAGCGTCTCGTAGCGGCCGTTCACGTCCGCCACCGCCACCTGCAGCTCCGTCAGGTCTGCAGGGCGGAGGCGCAAATAACAAAGAAAACTGACCTTTAAAAAAACCTTGATCGATGAAAAGGAACGACAAAGTGTAGTGGTGCAAGAGAGTGAGAGATAGCGTGTGCGAGGTAATGAGAGAGAGATTAAGATGGAGAGAGAGATAAAGGTGAAGATGGAGTTATAAACGGAGCGAGAGCTCGCCTTTGCAGGTGTGGATGCCATTAACGCTGCCTGGGTTGGCAGAGCCGTTGATCTGAGGAGCACCTGGAGAGAGACACAACTTCATGAGAACAGCAGGAATGCAGGCCTCTGG
Organism: Urophycis floridana; assembly: GCA_027123135.1. NCBI lineage: Eukaryota > Metazoa > Chordata > Actinopteri > Gadiformes > Phycidae > Urophycis > Urophycis floridana. Next base: position 5,494,902 of record JAOPUI010000092.1, on the reverse strand, counting down.
CCCACTTTCTTTAACAAGACTTTCACCTTCAACAAACACATTTTGAAAAATAAGGATAGTCTATTTTCAACGGCTGAATGATAATATGTGGGTGATGTCAACTGTTCAGCGTCTAGCATCTGTTGTTTACCGGTCTTGGTCTGGGGTGCTGTGATGCCAATGATGGTGGACTCCAGCTCTGAGCCCGTCTTGTTCAGCTCCTGGACCCGGGGACCCTGGGACTCCCAGTCGTTACACAAGTCCTGCACACCACACAGTTTCACTAAGGGTTAGTTCACGCTCGCTTTTGAACCTCTGCCGCACTCCCAGTGACTTTAGTGCTTTTCTATTGACTCCTCGGCTAGCCAGGCTCACTCACAGCCACAGCCACCACCACCACCACCACCACCACCGCGGAGCCACAGACCCACACACACACCTGGAGCTGCTGGACTCTGCGCTGCATGCCCTCCGTGTCCAGGCTGGGCTCCTTGGCAGGCAGCTGCTCCTGAGACGCCTGGAGCCACCGGAGGAGGGAGCCGGAGAGCCCGCGGAACTGACCCAGCCGCTGCTCACAGCCCTGGATCGCCGAAAACCTGCAAGCGTGAGGCAGAGAGGAGATGGAGGGAGAGAGGAGAAAAAGAAAAAAAAAGAAAGAAAGAAAGAAAGTGTTTTTATTTGTTTTTTTTTCTCTGGGGACCCGCATCTTTCACGCGGGCATCAGGGAACAGCAGCCTGGTGCAGCCCTGTCTAAACAGCATGGGGCCAGCGCCAACACATCCTGACCTCACCATACTGCAAATCTTACTGTCACGCAGCACGTAGAACGCATTTCTGAGAACCACTGCTGGTCACAGTCATAATGGGCCTCATTAGTCACCTTCTTATTCATTACAGTTCTGAATAGTGTGATTATGAAAGAGGCAATCGCTTGTTTGTGATGCCACTGGAGTATTTACTATGGGTTGATGTTTTAGCCTTAACGTCGTCATTGGCCAATATTAACATTTGTTGAGACATAATTTCCATTGGCAACATTACCTGTCATTGACATTGGCTTCCAGCCGGCTGAACTCATCTGACACCGCCTTGACATTATCCAACAGGCTTTGAGCGTTGGAGAAGGCTTGTGATTGGCTGAGGTCGGTGCCCAGGTCACAGAAGGACTTCAGTTGTCCCGCCTCCTGCTCCAGATCTGACTTCACCTCCTGTGGGGGAACACAATAGACGTATGCCCTGTGTTAATAGATCAACATTCTTACTTGTTTAAACTATGAGTTGCATCACTAACGTTTGATACAACTCATGTGGAATACGGACTACGTTAAAGGCCTCCTGCTAACCTCCACGGTCTGCCTGTAGTCGTCCACGCTGTGGTCGGGCTGCCCAACAGGCCCCAGGGCCGTCAGCCTGCTCTGGGTGAAACCCTGCAGGTCGGCCCCCAGCCGCTCGTAGTTCTCCAGCCGGGGCAGCAGGTCCTTCAGCTCGGCCTCTCTCTCCGCCTGGCTGGCCTGGGCGGCGGCGTACCGTCCGTTCAGGTCGGCCAGCGCCCCCTGGAGGTCGGAGGCCGCCGCCGCGTCGGCGCTCTGCAGGAGCTTGGACAGGGAGTCGCGCGTGGCTTCCACGCTGCCCTGCCGGGACAGCAGCTCCTGGCGGAGCTTCTGTGGAGGGGATAACGGTGGGGGGAGTAGGTTAGTTGGGGTTGGGGTTTGTTCAACAGCAGGGGTATGTGAGGCAGTTCCTGAGGGTGCCAGAGATATGGATTTCGCTTTGTTATACCCATAGAAGTCAGATTAGGAAGTCAAGTTTTGGTGAATTTGTTCAATATATGTAATGAATGTTGCGGATAGGGCTAAGGCAACCTTTGTTTTATATGCCAAGCCATTATGCACACCATTTATTCATTCATTCATTTATTATTTTATTTGACTTGATTTGATGAAAGCCAAAGGGTTTATCTTTGACAAAAAACAGAAACCCTGAACAAATTACAGAAGGACTTCATGTTTGTTCCTAGTTTACCTCAAAGTCAATTTATGCCATTTTCACCATAAGTGTGTCTGATGTTGAAGCATATTGACCATCAAACATGAGCGACATGGCCACCCACCTGGTTTTGGGTCATGGCGTCCTGTACAGCCTGTGTGGTGGGCTGGACCGGTGCCGGGCTCAGAGCTAGCTGGTCCAGCCAGGACAACAGGCCCTTGAGCCCCTCCTGGACACTGACCGACTGGGCCACCGCCGTCTGCAGCTGCTCGGCCCGCTCCGACACCGACGCAGACAGCGTGTCGAACCGTCTCTCCAGGCCATCTGAAGAGGAAGGAGACAAAAGAAGGGGAAATATTTTTCAATTGCTGGATATTACTTCTACTACAGTACATTAAATGATCATCATGAATGAATGATTTTTTTTTTGTTTCAAAGGCTTCAAGTCAAGACACGTCAATGTATTCTATGCGTGACTGAAAGTCCCCTGAGAACAAACAGCTTCACTGTGAGCCACTAGCCACTGTTTTGCGTCCGATGTGACCCCTACCTGCTGTGCAGAGGATGTCCACAGCCTTGAGGGAGGGGGATTCCTCGGTGCTGACCAGCTCCCTGCCCGCTCGCTTCACCCTCTCCAGCTGCACTGAACGGGCCGCCAGCTCATCCTGCAACAGCTGGGGATAAACGTGGGTTTCAGATTATGCACACATCAGCAAAAGTATCGGTTTAACTGTGAGAACATTAAATCAAAAGAAAACAATGCTTGGGGATGCAAGTGTTGAAAAAACGATGAGGAAAATGATGAGGAAATCTTTGATTCTCTGAAATTCTAATAATTCTTGTGTATCTGTGTGTGTGTGTGTGTGTGTGTGTGTGTGCAACCCACCTGTACTTGTCTGAGTGTGTTCTGCAGGTTCTGGGGGTTGGTGTCCCCAGTGGGCCGGGCCATGTCCTGGTCCTGCTCCTGGCTGCTGAGCCAGGAGTGGAGCGACACGGCCTCGTCCTGGTACTGCTGGTACCGCTCCAGAACCCCCGACAGACGGCTGCCCAGCTCAGAGGACTGCAGAGAGAGAGAGAGAGAGAGAGAGAGACATATGGAGGGAGAGAGAGATATAAGGAAGGAGAGAGAGAGAGAGAGAGTGAGAGAGAGAAATAGTTAGAGAGGGGGAGGAAAGAGAGATAGAGATAGAGATAGAGATAGAAGGAAGAAGACAGGGCAGAGTGTGTCAGAGACATAGATTGAAGGACAGTGTATCTGTGGAGCCCTTTCTTGGTGTGCAGGCCGGTGTATCTCTGCAGCCCTACCTTGGTGTGTAGGCCGGTGTATCTGCTGTTGGCATCGTGCAGTTTGTCCGTCACTAGCTGCTTGGTGCCTTCCAACGCCGGATTTGAACCACCCGCCTGCTCCAGCGCTCCCTGCACCGAGTCCAGAACCTTCTGACCCGAGATGGACACGAAGCGCAGGTCGGCCTTGTGGCAGATCACCTCCTCAGCCAGCTATGGGGGAGGGGGGGGGGTAGAGGAACGAGGCGAGAGGAACTGGGTCAAAGCTCGGTCATGTGCGCGTACAGGCGATCGATTGCGTGGCGAGAACGTCACTCTCGTCTCGTCTCTCGTCGAGCGAGTCTCTACCTTCTTGTGCTCCTCCAGTCGTCCCTTCAGGCCCTGCGCGTCCGTCTCTCCTTCCCCCAGGGTGCGCAGCTCCTGCTCGCTCTGTTCCAGCCAGGCGCCCAGGCCGCCGTGCTCCTGGAGGAACTTGGACAGCTCGTCCTGCAGGACCTCGGATTTCCTCAGGCGGTCCTGGCGGGGGAACACAGGGGAGATGTCAGTTGCCAGTTCCTCCTCGAAGGAGATCCTTTGGTGCGAGTCATCGCATTCAGTTTGCGGAAGGACTCGTCTTTTAAGACACAATGTACTTTATTCATCCCAGAGGAATTTATACATGATTCAGTCTGACGTTACTACTAATAATTGGGTTGCATTGTAAGCTGCAGGAGTTTCTTAAATGTATACCGATTTTAATAATGTATGCATAATAAGGGATTTACATTCATAATAAACTGTGTTTGAAATATAATAATAAGACAATACATATTTTTCAATCTATGTTCTGTTATAGCTGGTGTTTGCCAATGGAAATCCCCCGAGCAACCGACCATCCCGTCTGCATTCTGCATTTCAATGTGCTGCCTCTTCATCGGGATGAAGGGCCAACCGCACAGCCTGCGGGGCTGAGAGAGAGAGAGAGAGAGAGCAGCGGGCCGGGCCGGTGCACCCTGTACCTGGCAGTTCTGCAGCTTCCTCTGGTGCTCCGTCTGCAGGTGGTCCAGCGAGGCCCGCAGGCGCCGCTTCTCGTCGGGGGGCACCGTGGAGTCGGGGCTCTCCAGCAGGGCGCGCGTGGACTGGGCCACCTGCAGCAGCTCCGCCTGCTTGGCCTGCAGCTGCTGCATCTCCGCCTGGATCGGCGGGTCCAAGGCGGAGGATCGGGTGGAGAGACTCATGAGCATCCATTCTTAAAAGGTTGAGCATGTGAACTCACAGAAGCAGCATCTTTGCATTATGCTATTTTGTTACTTCACTATGATAATATTTATAACACAGATATTATTTGTCATACTATCATTCACATTTCTTCCTAGATACATAATTTAAAAAAAAATGTATCTAGGAATGCATCTAGGAATGATGATGTTTTGAATACATTTTGGTAACAATTATTTTTCAACAATTATTTTAAACTAATAACGCCCCCCAAAAAACCCCTGCCATGGATCCGTGTCTGACCTGCAGCATGTCTGTGTGTGACTGTAGAGCGCCCTCTGGCTGTGTGGAAGAGAAGCGTGAATCTGGGACATCTTCAGGGGATGCACTGCAGCTGGTGGCGGCTGCCGTCACAGCAGGCTGGCTGAGGGAGGACAGGCCCTCCAGCAGCGCATCGATCTGTCCCCGAGTCTCCTGGAGGTCCTCCTCTGCCTTGGCCTGGAGCAGAGGAGGAGAAGGAGCAGGAGGAGGAGGAGGGGATGAGGAAAATGGGGAGGTTATTAACTTCATCAACACCAATAGTTTTAATGTGCATCTCAACTTTTTCGGGTCAAAAACAACAATAGAAACCTGATTAGTTCCATCAACAAAACATTCAAACACATTAGCTCACAATGAATATGCGAACCACACTCATTGACCAGACTCCATTTCCCATGCACCCGCATTGCTCTCCTTACCCTCTGTGTGTTCTGCTGGAGCGTGGTGCTGATGGCCGTGTCCAGCTGGGTCACCGAGGCGTCGGCTGAGTCCGTCAGGGCTCCGTACTGCTCTTTCAGCCTGCGCAGCGTCGCCTGCAGGCTCTCCCTCTCCTCAGGGCTCAGGCAGTCCCCGCGCTCCGACAGGAAGTCCTCCACTGAGCGGATGGTCCCGGCCACGTCCTCTGCTTTGCTCTGAAGCTTCTTCTGCACCTCCTGGATGAGGGCGGGAGAGCGAGAGGGACAGAGAGATGGAGTTTGATGCTAATACAAAGAAAATGTATATTTATGTGTGTGTCTCTGGCCACATGCCACTCAACATTGGCAATTGTTAGCTCATTGTCAGTCTTGTCAATGAAGACCAAAGGTTCCAGTACCTTGAGTTCCCTCTGTTTCTCTTGCAAGACATCCACATCACCTGACTCTGCACCGGCTTTCTGATTGGCCAACATGCTGGCGGCTCCAGCCAACCACACGTTGAGGCCTTCTAGTTTCTGAGAGCACTCCGCTTTCTGCTGCTTGACCACCTGAGAGACAGAAAGGGAAGGGAAGGAAGGAAAGAAGAATGGCCCACAGAAATAGAAAAGGCAGAATTATTAGCTGAACCATTGTTTATCAATCATTGACGTCTACGGACACCTATTCTACAGATTGACTCAACTCAGACCTCGACAAAAATAGCCAAAACCCGACCCATGCCTACATCGTACCGTGGAGTGCGCACACCTGTCTGTACCTTTTTGTTCTGTGCAGTGCACACACACACTTTGAGCAAAGCTTTGAGCATATTGTGTCCAGAGTTCACATCAACGCACACAAACCGGCAGACAAACGAGCACACACAATCGACACACACACACACACAGGATCATCTCATCAATAAGTCAGCAAACAGTTCAGTCAAGGTAATAACAGACAGTGAGAGGAAAAAAATGTT
>JAOPUI010000092.1:5476519-5488661 GCA_027123135.1 Urophycis floridana | reverse complement strand
ACACAGGATCATCTCATCAATAAGTCAGCAAACAGTTCAGTCAAGGTAATAACAGACAGTGAGAGGAAAAAAATGTTTTAAATCACACGTATACACATAAACTCTTTTCGCCCCCCCGGTCCTCTCACACAACGGTAGAGTCGAGGGGTGAAAAGTGAAAGCGTTGTAGCCGCTAACGTTTGGCCGCTAGCAATTCCCTAGTGAGTGTTTTTCCACACGGCCGTGAAAAGCCTTTTTCCTTTCCGTGGCAATCTGGAAGAGCAAGGCAGACATGTTAATATTAACACGCAAGACACATGCAAGAGAGTAGCACACGTACAAGGTGAGGAAGCCTGTGACGGTAGCTTTTTGACATGGACTGTTCAAGTGGCTAAGCATATGCAGGAAGAGAAGCAGTGATACGCTATTCAAAGATTGAATTATTAGATGATGTTCAATTATCATTATCATTAAAAGGATGGAGGATTTCCCGGCCTAGGTATGAGGCAATGATGAACATGATGGCTGGTTGTGGTTATTAAAACGGCAAGTATGGATCTGTGTTTGAGTGACCACGACAATAGAAGAGCTAAAAAGTGAACATTACAGTTATGAGATGAAAAAACTGTAATTTGTGAGGCAAAACGCAGACATCTTTTTGGGGGTGAGTGAAGCAGAATGGTGCAAAAAAAAACGACGCTCCAAAAGACGTGCTCATATCAACGACCTCATCCGCGCGCATCCAAACCTCGATCTTGCGGGCCGCCTGTCTCTCTATCTCCCTCTCCTTTTCCTCCTCCTCCTCTTTGGCGCTCTCCTTCTGCCGGAGCTCCTCCTCCCTGGCCCTCTGAGTGGACAGGGCCTCGGCGCGGGCCTTGGCCTGCCCGCTGGCCTGGTGGAAGGCCCCCTGGAGCCTCTGGAGCTGCCCCAGCAGGTGCCTGCTCTGCTCGGGGGCAAGGTCCTGGGCTCGCTCTGAGATGAACACCTGGATGTCGAGGGCCGCGTCGGCGACCTCGTTGGAGCGGGCCGTCAGCGCCGCCTGAAACTCCTGACGGAGGTGAGGAGGGACGGGGAATAAGAAAAACAACAGTGTGAATGCCGCCGCATCAGCGTCCACGCTCAAAGGCCGTAGTGGTAGAGGTAGGAGGGTAGTAGAGCATTAGACTAACTTTCAAGTGAATGTGCCAAATTCAAATCTTGCGTGTGCAAATTAAATCTGAAGATAAACCTCATTCTAAAAGCTTTGCTATGGCAGCAGAGAGGTTCCTGGGAGGAGAAAAACTCTGCCGTCAGCCTAAAACATTTTCTCTTAAAATGGCATAGGACATTTTTCAGGGGTATGGAACATATCACCATTGACCATTGGACATGACTGCTATGTGTGTTATTTACCTTGCAGTACTCAAGCTGCTGCGTGATCTGATCAACAGCACTATCTTTCTCCTCTTTCGCTGCCATCGCTCCGTCCATCCTGGCCTCCGTCTCCCTCAACCAGGACAACAGGTTCTCCACTCGACCTCCAAGGTTCTTCTGCTCTGTTGTCACAGCCTCCTGAAGCAATCGAAGGTTGAAGATCCAACCCTTTTTGTTAGCATGTAACTCACCTTGATGACAATGATAATCCCACTTCAACATACATGTAGGAGCCCGGAATGAATCCAGCGAGTACAAACTTTCACTATGAACCTCCTTTACCTTGTAAGAATCTCTGTGTGCTCGTAGACCACATAGAATGGTCTCAGAGACTCCCAAGGCTGACTCGTATCCTCTGGCCAGGCTCCGCCCATCCTTCTCAAGGGCCAATAGGAGCTGAGGTGGGACATCGGCGGGGCGAGGCTCGAGCAGTTGGGCAGCGGCCTCCACTTCCTTGTTGACCTCAGGTTCCAGGTCCTGCAGCTCAAGTCTCAGCGCCTGAGAGACGGATTAGTTAAAGCGGAACAGAACAACAGCATATTCATTGTTAAATCAGCTTTGACTCTGGTCTCACATGCTCGCAGAGTGCACACAAACTACACTAAGAATGAGACCAATTCCTGACATTGTGACATCATAATTCTAAGGGTGGACGAAGGGTAAATGCATGCGGTGTGACACCAGTAGACAAAGTCACCGTGCAGATGTGTTTACCTCTGTCTGCCTGATGATGTCATCAAGAGAGATGAGGCTGCGGCCAATAGACTGCTGCTCCTGCTGTTTGAGGCAGACCTCTATGTGCCTCACCATGGAAACAAGGGCCACGATTCGCTGGTCATGTTCCAGGCATTCCTGCCGGATTAGCGATGACTGAAGGGAAAAGATAAAGGCTTCAATTAAGGACAACAGATACAACATTGTGAGGATGTAAAGGGATACTTTATGTGGTAGAACATCATTGAATGATAAATGAAACATTTTGATCTAACCTTAGTGGAACCCTTTGCTTTCTTCATCTGTTTGTCTTCATTGTTCTCCTTCTCCTCCTCCCCACTAGTTTCTGTAGCCGTATCAAACTCTGGGACCTCCTCTGACTCAGATGCTGTTGGGATGTCCTCCAATGGTAAAGGAGCTGCTGTACGTGTTTTGTGGTCTGTCTGAGTTGGAAGAGGACCTTCAACTTGAACTTGAAGCCTGTGTTCCCCCTCCAGATGTAGTTTTTGATCCTGTTTTCTGAGATCCACTGATGGAGAATTGGGCAGTAAGTGTGATTCGCTATTAACAGCCTCATAAGTGGTGCCGGTGACATCATCAGCACTCCTGGTTTTTGAATCAAAAGACTCCTCACCAGTGAGACCTGTGGGGTGTTGGTGCTCCTTAATGTTGAGTTGATGTTCCTTTATTTCTTCCCCAACCAACGTAATCCCAGCTATTTTTAAAGGTTCCTTAATTTCTCCCCCTGCAGAGTCAGTTGCAGCTTTTTGCACATGCTCCTTAACTTCTTCCCCACCAGACTTAATGACAGAAGTGTGTGAGGGTTTGATGGGCTCTTCTCCAGCAGACATACTCCCAGTTAATTGTAAAGGTTCCTTAATTTCTTCAACAACAGACTTACTTTCTGCAATTTGCACAGGTTCCTTCATTTCTTTGACAACAGACTTAAATGCAGCATTTTGTCTAGTTTCCTTAAATTCCTCCTCTGGAGAATTAATCCCAGCTATTTTTAAAGGTTCCTTGAATCCACCCCCTGCAGAGTCAGTTCCAGCTTTTTGCACATGTTCCTTGACTTCCTCCCCACCAGCCTTAATGACAGAAATGTGTGAGGCTTTGTTGAACTCTTTTCCAGCAAATTGACTGCCAGTTAATTGTAAAGGTTCCTTAATTTCTTCAACCACAGATTTATTTTCCGCAATTTGCACAGATTCCTTCATTTCTTTGACAACAGATTTAAATCCAGTCATTTGTATAGCTTCCTTAAATTCTTTCTCTGTAGAATTAATCCCAGCTATTTCTAAAGGTTCCTTAGATTCTTCTCTGACAGACTCAACTTTAGCCATTGCCTTTTCCATGGGCAGTGCTGATGCACTGATTGGTCTTTGTAAAACTTCATTAGCTGTTTTGGTATCAACTGTCGAACTAGGAATGCTGTAGGTGTCATCACTGCCTGTCGACCTAGCAACATCACCTTCTGACTTGACTGACTTCCCAACAGCATCAACAGTCAATGGCTTTTCTGCCGCAAGATCAGCATGGTCTGCAACTTTTGGTATTTTTGACTTTCTGTTTTTCTTGTTCCGCTTCCCTTGCCGAGTCTCTTGCTGCTCTGGTGAAGTGCTGTCTGCTGTCTCTTTATCTTTTACCTCCTGAACACCACTTCCATGATCGTCTTTGTCTTTTGATGAGGTCTTAGGTTCTTTAAGGTCTAAACTTGAATCATCTGTGATACTTGCCTCCTCCACAACCACAACTTCCTTGATATCCACTTTCAAATTCGCCTCCTCTCTGCCACTGGTCTTTCCCATCCATTCCACCTTTGGCTTAGCATCAAGCTGTTTGCTGTGATCATCCTCATCAGTACTACCCTCAAAATCAACCATTTTAGTAAAGGGAGTTTCCATCTTTCTTAAGGGAGTTTCCATCTTAATCACGGGAGTTTTCATCTTTACATCTCTAGCATTTCCTGCTTGGCTCTCCTTCTTGTGCACCTCTTTGCGTAGTGCCTCCAGCTCTTCAGCTGCTTGCTTTTCTGTCACTCCCTTTTCAAATACCTTTTTCAGTATGCTCTCCTTTGCTTTCAGTATCAGGGCTGCCTTTTCATTCTCTGGTAAGTTGGATTTCTCAGGTCTCTTTGCAGCACTCTGCCCACTAACACAAATCTCTTTCTTGCCATCCCGTTTGTCTACACTTTCATCCATCTGCTCCCCTACTGTTTGAGCTCTTGTTATGTCTGGTTTCCCACTGTTATCATTTTCTTGCTGATCATCTTTCTTTACCAGAGATACGTCAACATCCCCAATCTTCCCATCAATCTTAAGTTCACCATCTTTGACATTTCTTTCTGGTACCATCTCAACCTTCACTGGTAATGAGGCAACAACAGTGATTGACTTCGTGACTTGAGACTGACCATCAATTTCTGCATTAGTTTGCTTAATGTCCGATACAACATCGTTTTTCTCTAAAGGTAGTGGCTTACTTTCACCTTCTTTACCCCTTCCTTTCTTCTTACTCTTCTTCTTTTTCTTGCTTTTGGCTTCAGTCTCTATATCTGAAGCAGTCAAACTCTGGTCTGAATGCTTCACACCAGTTGCCTCTCTGCTTTCAATCTTTTCAGTTGTGTCCTCCTTTTGTTCTACCCCCATATCTCTTTTCCATGCTTCATCACATTGTTTGGTGTATTCATGCTCATGTTTTAGAGGAAGCATATCTACACCTGAACTTTCTTTGACTTCTCCCTCCACCTTGACCTCATCTGCTGTAGCTTCATTCATTCCATCATCAATATCATCAACATGATGCACTGATAAATCCCTGTCATCTACTGACGTTGTCTTACTCTTGTCAGCCCTTGCAGGTAGGTCCACTGATCCACTGATAGTCACCTGTTCGGCAACTTGTACTTGAGAAGTTGTGTTGAATGTTTCAGGGTCTGATTCCTGGTATGGTTGCACTGCTGTGATATCAGAATCACTCCTATCTTTTTGTGATGCAACAGAAGGGCTTTCACCTATTTGTGATGCCTCACGTGGTCCCTGTTTAAGATCACCTTTCTGAGGTTTGATCTCATCAATTTCTTGCTGTATTCTTTTCCCAACATTGCTGGCAAATTTAGCCAGCAGGTCAATGGATGAGTTAGACTCAGTGAGTGGCTGCCTTACCACAGTCAATTGCTCATCTACAGTCTCTTCTTCAATGGTTGGATCACAGAAGGCCAATTGATTGGATGTAAAAGAATCCAATAGCATGTGATCCGTCTCTTTAATCACCAAACCTCCATCTGGCTGCTCCAAGAGTGGAGATGTTGACACAGAGCTTTCAGCTGCCTGGCTGCTGGCTACTGATGAATCTGCAACGGGGCTGTAGGTACTGTTTGAGGAAATCACTGGTGTAGAACTTCCCTCGCCCTCATCTATTTCAAGTGAAGTCCTGCTGTCCTGGATACCAAATGCCATTTCACTTGAGATTAGCCCTGCAATGACAGCATCATCAAGATTTGCAACTCTTTGACCAGTGGCAGGATGGATCAGGCCTCCTTTGGTGATCTGTTTGATGGCTATAACTCTGGCCATATCTTCCTCAATCAAACCTTTCTCAGAGGCTTCAGGCAAAGGGAGCCTATCTCCACTGGCAACATCAATGATCCCACCACTGTCAGCCTGGCTTTGGAGCAGCCTCAAAGCTGGCACTGGGTCAACTTTGCCAATTGCAATGGCCTGGTTTAATGTTAACTTGTCCCCCGTTTGCTCATCCTGAATACCGCTGAATTGTTTTACCTCCAGGAATCGTTTTCCTGTGTTAAGATCTATCTTACCCTGGTGAACTAGGTCAGAATAAGGGACAATATGACAGGACTGAGGATCAATTACACCTTGAGTTACACTTGTAGAAGTCATAGCGTCCTTGGCAATTTTCTCCTCAAGAAGACCCTTAGAAACTGCCTCTGTCAGTGTAAGTTTACGTCCAGATTCTGGGCAGAAAATGGCTCCAGTTGAAGCTTGGAAACGAGCAGCCTCTGGGTGTGATAAAAGGCTGACATTTCCCTTGTAGACATGCTGCAGTTCTTCTAGCCCAGAGGCAAAGGAACGGTCTACCAATCCTCTCTCCAAAGCATCAGAAACGGAAAGCCTTGCTCCTGAGGCATGGTGTAAAATACCCCCTTCAGCAACCTGCCTTGACAGTGCCTTGTAAGCCTCCTCTGAATCAATCAATCCCTTCTGAATGGCGCATTCCAGTGGAACAGGATATTGAGTTTCAGGGTCAAGAATGCCTTCCATCTGTAGCTGTAATGTGGCTTTGGTAGTGGCCATTTGTGGTTCTGTTGCCTTTCCCTTGTAAGCATTTTCTAATGCCTCCAGCGTTTCTCTCTGATCCTCCTCAATCAGCCCCAGATTAGCTGCGAGGGTAACTGACACTTTTTCATCTCTATTTAGATCAACAATTCCCCCAGAGACCACCTGGGCTTCCAGAAGACGAGCAGCAGTGTTGGAATCGATCAAGCCTTCCTGAGCAGCCTCCCTCAACCCACAGATCTTTCCCGTTTCAACATCCACTACACCAGCTAGGCTCTTATCAGACTTAAGAACACTCCACATTAGGTCTTCATCGAGAAGATCTTCCTGCATTATGTCCTCTAAACTGAGTATCTCACCACTAGTGGCATCTAGGAATCCACCAAAAAGACCAGCCCCGGACATGAGTTTAACTGCTGTGTGGCCTGGGAGGATTCCCTGGGCTACAGCCTCATCTGGGAGCAGCCTGTCTCCTTCCTCCGTCAGAAGACCACCCTGTTTAAGCTCTATGGTTAACTTCTCCATCTCAGCATTAGCCTCAGTTTTACCTGTCTCTGTGTTATGGGAACTAAACTGGGATTTATTATCCAGTGCTTCTGGCTTTTGGGCAATTTGATCATATCCCATAGTCGTTTCATCTTGGGAGCATGCTGAATCTATGGTTCTAAGACTTTCAACAATGAATAGATCCTGTTCTAACTCAGCATAGTTTGTTTCTGTATTTACTACTGAAGGAGTTCCAGTCTCTTGGTTTATAGATTGTGAAGTGTCAGCTTGTTTTGAAGGTGAGCTACCTTCTTGATAACTCACTTCTTTGTATTCCCTCAAGTTTTTTACAAGCTCACTTTGAGGTTTTCTTGTAGACTTCTCTGAAAGTTTCAGAGGAGCCATTTCTGTTTCACCTTTTGCAGTTACATTTTCTACTTTTTTCTCAGCTTTCTCTCTGATTGCTGGTTCTACTTTCTGAGTTGATGTTTGCTGCAATGCTCTGTCAACTACACCATTTTTAATTTGTTGACTGGTTATACCATTTCGTTCAATGATTTTACTGGAGGAGCCATCCTTTGTGATTGCTTGACAGCTTGTCTGTTCCAGTTCCATTGTTTCTTCTGTCTCTCCCTCTGCACTTAGTCCCATGGTACTGATACTCTCTATGGTCTGGTTTGAACCATGGATAAAACTACGTCCTTCCTGAACTTGATATCCCAGGGGAGAGTCTGCACATACCAACCCAGTCGCCTTGACCAACTGCTCCAGCTCAGGATCTAGAAGCACGAGGCGTTTCCCAGAATGGGCATCAACATAGCTGTGAGTCATTACATGAAAAAGTAACACACGCTTTGCTTGTTCTTGAGGATCCATAGAATCCCAGGACTCCCAGAAATGTCCTGTAGTTAGTGATCCAGAGGGTGGGGAGGATGGAGGAGGAGATGAACTTGAGGAACCCCAGCTGAGGCGATTCATAGATGGAGTTCTCGATGGATTAATATAGGGGAGAACATCAGGGATATGGATCTTGCTTAGGACTTTGGCTACACTGGGATCCAAGGCTTTTTCAGATGTTTGGCTGAGAGGTACCAAGTGTAGTGCTTCGGCCTCATACAAGGCTCCAACAACATGACGTTTCCCCAGGACAGTTCTTGCCAGATCTTCTGAGATTACTCCCTGATTTAGGGCCTCAGCAATGGGCAGTAGTTCCCCAGATTCTGGCCACAGCATTCCCTTGAAGGACTGTAGAGACTCAAGAACCAAGAGAGCCAAAGAAGGAGACAGAAGATCCCTGCGGAGAGACTCTTCTAAGCCTACACGATCACCACTGGAGGAGTCCAGTATTCCTCCAGCTTGGAGCTGCCGTGCAAGCATAGTGCAGGCCAGATCCCGATGCATCAATCCATGGCTAACAGCCTCATCCAGGGTTAGACGATGTCCAGAACGTGGGTCAACTATACCGCCAGCAAAAAGCTGAGCCTCAAGTAGCCTCATGGTAACATTTTGGTCGACAAGTCCTTCTTGGACGGCGCGGAAGATGCCGACTTTTCTACCAGAACTTAGGGAGACGGCTGCTCCAGATTGCTGTTTGACAGGCAAGAGATGAAGGCCAGATTCTTCATGAATTACACAGCGTTGCTGTAGCTCAGACAGGCTTAACTTTTCTGCTGTATTTGGGTCAATGAGCTCCCTACGTTGCTGTGATTGGAGCTTATTGTAGATTCTTGGAAGCAAAAGACCCTGGTCTAAGGCTGTGTCCATATCCACCAATTCTCCACTGGGATATCTCAAGCCGCCTGTATTCATATTGACCTCCAGAATACGGAGCCCCAGCTGCTCACTGATAACCCCTTCCTCTATGGCTAAAACCACTGGCAGGAGACGTTGCTTCTCTCCCTCTTTTGATTTGGTCTGATTCACCAGATGCAAGGCCTTTTCCACGTTAGACAGTGATTGGCTGGTGTGGATGTCTATCAGTCCTTCAGCCAAGGCATGCTCCAGCGATAGACTGAGAGGGGAGTGAGGCTGAAGGAGCCCACCGGAGATGAGCTGGGCTTCCAGTAGGATTCGGCAGGTTTCCTGGTCAATGAGCCCGCACTGGGCTGCTTGGAACACTGAGAAGGTGTCCATGGATCCCATGTCAATGACTCCGGCAATGATTGTTTGTTTCTGTAAAAATGGGAAAAATTGCAATGAATAAATATGGACTACAATCTGTCTGTATGTGTAAAATATTTGAATGTGCATCTAGAACTAAGTTTTGTGCAATAATGATGTATAATTAGCAGAGAAGAGTAATACTAAAACGTTGTAACCCATAAGCCCACCACCATATGTTTTGAATTACAAAAAAAAAATGCATGAGCACACACTTAACATATAGCCACGATTTCTTCACAGTTTATCAAATAATCAAACACAATTCCCCCGCAAAAAAGCACTAAGCATGCACGGCTATGCAACAATAAACACAAAAACAAAACGTAAGCAAGAAAGATAAAACGAAAGAAAAACCTCAGAAGGTGAGGGAAATAAAACACAGTATGATACAATAAGAGAGAGAGGGAAGAGAGAGAGAGAGAGAGAGAGAGAGATAACAGAGCGAGCATCACTTACCTTAATGTGGGCAGCCCTGTGCTTGGCAGAGCGAGGCGCAACAGGTGAGAGGTAAGCACTGTCTGCATGCGCTATTGACCTGAACCTTATAACTCAAAACCCAATACTAAACTGCCTACGGACTCATTAAAGATGGCTACAGCATTAAGCTCCAGCTCTGGTTTGTACTCAGATGTCCTCTGGGAATCTCCAATGGCAGCTGTTAGTGGTTTTCAAGCAAAATGCTGGTTTAAAGTTTCACACACAAAATAATTTGCATTAGACAGCACAAACAAAACACAGATCAATACACTCGTACACACACACACACACACACATACACACACGTGATCTGGACACATCATGCTCAAAACGGTGATGTGAGTAGGTTGCACAGCTGGCCTGTGGCGCACTTCCACCCTAAACACACACCTTAAAATCCTAAACCTTGTGTTTCCATGGTAATAAGAAAAACCTTGAAACATCCCGCCGTTCGCACGAGGGTCCATTTTGAGGTGTTTGTGTTAACAAGCGTGGAAACCTATCCTGACATCCCGACACTGCTGACATCCTGGCACTGTTCAGCCTATCAAGTCCAACTAACAAACTATACATAGGCATCTTTAAGCCTGAACACACATCTTGCAATTGTTCTTGCACACAAGCAAACAACTACTAAATCACAATTACCGTCATTAATAATGCTGTAATGACTCATGCCAAACGTTTTAAAAAAAAAACATGGAATACAACAACAGTGACTTGTAACACAGACTTGAGTGTATGAGAGCTACAATGTTACACACAAACAAGTGAAACCAATGGAACATGTACGTTACTACTACTACTACTACTTCAACATCCATTCGATGGCTTCAAAAGGTATGATGCTTAACCAATAACATTTGAGTGCATCCAAATGTCTTCTAACCAAATCAAGGTTCTACAGCAATAACTGCTAGCATGGCAGCACTACCCTACTGACGCACCACAAAGGCCACAAGATTAGCCATGTTAGCAAATCAAGCAGATGTGTTTCATGACGATGGTGACGATGATGATGATGACGACGACGGTGAGGTGATGAAGATGACGGTGGCCGTGTGAAGGGTGGAGGGTTTCGTGACGTGACAAGATGAGAGATGCAGACATTCTGTAGCTGTGACAGTGACAAGACTCCATGCTGCGACCAGGTTCAGACAGAGCAGTCCAATACATTCTGTGTCCATATGAGCGTACTTTTTTTCAAAAATTAATATCGTCACCAGAATGAACGTTTAAATATATACAATAAAAACATGCAAGCACCTGTGGTAATTCTGCTTACCGCAGCATAGCATGTTATAACGTTTTTTTTTATTTTTTGGGATGGACTGACTCGTGTCTGAAAAGGGTCGAAGGAGTTCAATCAAACCGGCTCCACGGTTACCAGTTTGACGCACACATCATGCAATTCGTTATATACAAAAATTCACATGGTCCTCACACACACCCTCTCTCTCTCTCACTCTATAACTCTCTCACTCTCTCAGCGGGCGAGCACATTTCAGAGAAGCCACACGCTTGCAGTGGAGACATTGTTTTGCAGACAAACATCAGCGCGACCGCATGGTTTTTTTTCCGGAAGCTTGCATGAAAAACAAACCGCAGCGCTTCGCCGCCGCCGCCGCAGTCCCTGTTCTGGACGGCCGGATGCCTGCTGTTACCTGCCCACCTTTACCTCCGTGTATTCTGTCCATTCACCCCCACCCCTTCGTCCTCCCTGTATCCAAACCCCACCCCGCCCGTCCTCCCTGTAACCAACCCCCACCCCGTCCCTTCCCCAGCGCGATTCCCTCCGAAACGACCGTTTTGGTGGGATCTGGTCGGGTACGTCTTTTTTTTTTTTACCTTCTTCTCCTCCTCCTTGGCCAGTTGGTGCTCCAGCTGCTGGAGCTGCTGGCTGGAGCTGTCACACAGCTGGCTGTAGGTGGAGGTCAGCTCCTCCAGCTGGGCCCTGACCCGAGCGCTCTCCTCTGGGGACAACCTGGACACGAAACCACAGAGCAACCACCCCCCCGGGGTTAATCAGAGGACTTGAGGGCCTGTGAGGCCTGCATTACTGTGTGCCTGTGTGTGTGTGTGTGTGTGTGTGTGTGTGTGTGTCTTACTTGCTGGCTTGCTTAGACTGCAGGAACACCTGGGTGCTCCTGATGGCTTCAGCAACCTCCTCCTTCCTAGCTGAGAGTTGTTCTGTGATGGCCTGAAAACAGAAAATATAAAACTCTCATTTCAAGTGCGTCCGAAAGTGTTTACATTGATTTTGGTAAAATGTGAATGGAAAATCATGTACTGGAATGGAAGACACTCATTTAGTAAACATCTCTCAATGACATCCCTGAATATTTTTCGTAAACAAGTTAGGTTGAATTGTATCATGTCAAATTTATTAATAGAGCTGAGCTGCTGGACCTGCTGAGCAGCCAATGAGGACTCGGCGTTGGGGCCCAGGCTCCGCCCTTGGAGACCTTTCACCCAGCCCAGAAGATCTGAGACCGGGCCCACCCTGGCCTGCATCTCCTCCTCCACCTCTTTCTGCACACACACAGACGGTACAGTACAATGAGAGAGAGAGCCATTACAGTAAAATGAGAGAGAGAGAAATGGTACAGTACAAT
>JAOPUI010000092.1:5377589-5395207 GCA_027123135.1 Urophycis floridana | reverse complement strand
CCTTCTTCTTCTTCTTCCTCGTGGTGGCTCTTCTGTTTGTTGTGGGGCGGGTGGGGGGGGGGGGGGGGGGGGGGGGCCCCCCCCACATCTGACCATCTGGTCCAAACCAGTGGGAGAGATCGTTGTCGCTGCTTTGGTGTTTTGCTCATTACACCTTGCATAATAACGGAAAGGCCTGCTCGGTAGTCAGTAGTGGCTGTGTGGAAAAGCTAAAGACAAGAGGCAGTGTGTGTGTGAGTGAACACTGAAGAGAGAGTAAGCAGGGCTAGAGTGCTAGAATTGCCTCTAGTGATGGGGGGGGGAGAAATCCAACAGGAATCGCACAAAACCTAATGCTCGGCGAGAGAACGCTCGATACATGTGATGATGAGTGCTGCGTCTGCGTTTTCGCGCGGCGTGGGCCTAGCAACGCGAGGAATGCAAGAAATCGGAGTCAGTGTGGATTCATATGAAGCGGAAACCCAGGATGCATGAGTGGTCATCAGAGAGGGTCGGCCTGAGTTTAGTGATGCCATCAGTCAGACGGGCTCCCACACCATTGCACTGGCTCTCTTTGTCCACTCCGTCGATTGGATAACTAACTAATTACATCATTCATTTATGATGCCGGTGTCAACACTAAGGCATTCATAGTCTGATGCATGTCCGGGGGACCACTCTGGCAATTGAAGGGTCAAATAAAATGCAAACTTAATCCACGATTTACATAATGTGTTATTTTAGATGCATTTAAAAACGATATACACTGGGGATCGGTGTAGCCTGCTTCCCCCATTGAATATAAGAGTGTGGTTTACATCCATTTAACGTGGCGATCAACACGTTATATGATCGGCTGGTCTATCGATGGTTCGAGGTTCGAACACCGCAAACCGGGGATCAAATTGAACCACCCATTCAGATGACCAACACGCCCCAAAGAAACAGCGTCGGCATGGGAACACATTGTACGGTGGAGGAATATGTAGGCTAAAAGATTCACTGTGGGCCAGAGAGAACAGACACTTACCGTGGTGGAGCAGCAGTCACAGACCACTCGTCTGGTGTGAGAGTGACTGAGACCCCGGGATGCTGTCCGCCCCGTGGCCGTCGCGGCTGCACCGAATCACGGATAGCCCTAAGAGGTTTAACGCGCCGAGTTCAAGTTGAACCGAGAACCGATTTGGCTCCACGTCCGGTACGATTAAACGCAGCTTTATTGCCGTGAAGGAAATCCGGTAATGGGTGTCTATATTCCTCTTCCTCGCGCCCCCGCCGTCTCTCCCTCTCTTTTCTCTGCTTCTCACTTCTTCTTCTTCTTGCCTACAATCCCCACCAGCCCTTCGCCCTGCTTTCCGTCACCTCCTCTTGAATAGACTATTTTCAAGGGGTCTAGTATCGCTTAACCCATATCTGTTGAGTGTGTGAAGGGGTCGCCAAAAATTGAATTTCGGGTGTAGGCTCTAACACCACGACCTCGCCCGCGTGGCTCCGTACAGCCAACTGGACGAAGAAGCCCCTTTACGGAGGAAAAGGGGCGTTCACACAATATTTGGAAAGGGTACTCATTCACTCTTGGACCACCATCGAGAGAAAAACACACACACACACACCCACACACACACACACGCACGCACGCACACACGCACGCACGCACGCACGCACGCACGCACGCACGCACGTGTGTGTGTGTGTGTGCAAACGGTGATACGGCCCGCGTGATTAACATCGTATTAATCCCGCTATTTAATCTTCACATCCCATCTACCCCCTCCCTCCTCCCTACTCTTTCTCGACTCACCCCGTCCCCCTTACACATCTGGAGCGGCTGGAATCATCCACTACTGGTGATTGAACTCGAGTGAAAACATATTTCAACTGCAGCTCAAAATCGCTATTAAATGCATTGAAGATATGAGCGTTCACGAAAGTCTCAACTGACTGACGACTGACAGTTTGGATGCAGTATGTAATCAAACAATATGTTAAGATGTAGCGGCACCGCTTGTGGGTGGACACGTGCAGGCCATTGGAGTGGGCCACGGGGATGGATACTGCAGGGTCTCTAAGTGGTTAACCGATGAGTGGTGGGGTTGAATTGTGGGATTTCAGGAACGGGGTCAGCGCAGACCTACAGCAAATGCAGGTCATGTCAAGTAAACTCGGTTTCCCGTTATCAGTGACCATGACGTGTCGACTAAAGGGGACTAAATTCGATAAGGCCCAGTTAGCATGGCTGACGTTTACACGAAAACTCGTGATCAGTGGATTGAGAAGGAATGTTGGAAGTTGAACGTGATGATGTGAACACACCGTATCCCATGCAGTGGTCGGCAAAGCGAGCCCACAACGAAATACACAATGGATACTTATTTCAACTGCATATGCATAGGGCTCTCCATTTTGCCCATTCGAAGTAGACGCGAGTCATACATTGCTCTGGGTCCGCATGCGCATTGCATGCAAAAGATAAAAACTTTACAAATGTAGGCCTACATGCATTGATTTCACTTCAGGGCTCGGAGATTAATCTCTAACGCCATCTTGTGGTGAAATCAAATATGTCTATGTCATTAATCAAGTCGGTGAGTTGGTTAAATGCAGGTTAAATGCTGGTAATCGAATGCAAGGGGTCAAAGCGCATCCATGATGATGTCATCATCGTCTCTCGTCGGAGCTCTAACGGCCTCCCGGGAGCGGTTATCCACTAATCCAGTGCGTGACTTAGAATATAGGTCATTGGGTTTGGAGGAGGAATATGAAGTTGAACTAGACGTGTTTGGATTTTAGCACCAGTTGTAAACGATGTGGGTACATTACTCAATGATAAATAATGATAAATTATCCCGTGTGACAATGATCACTTTTATTATTCATTCTAATGAGCTGTGGTTGGGTAGCTTGTTCTAGAGACCATTCATGTGCAAAGAGCTGCAGCAACTAATGGGAACAGTACAGCAAAGTGTGCCCACCAACCATGGATGCATTAAAATAATCATTGAACTGGCAAGCATTACAACATTGAATGATTGCAATATAAGCAAAACGTAATTGGGTATTGTATCTGAACAGTGCTGCTTCGAAATGCAGCACTGACTAGTTGTGTTCACATTATGAAGGCAGTATTACTATTAGTTAAACCACTGTTCAAAGCTCCTTTATGTATAAGCATTGGTGAACCAAATGTTCAAGAAGAATAATATAGGATGGTATTTTAATAATCCCAGACAGGCAAAAAAAAAAAAATGCTTGGTGAAGGTAGGCTACTTTGTGTACATTCACGCTAAGTTGAATACTTACAAATAATAATACAAAAATTGTGACATAAATATAAAAACTGAGCTTTTATACTATTATCATTCATTCATCCATATCTTCAGCAGACATATCCATTGGAGAGAAAAAAAAAAGATTGAGAGGAAGACATGGACAATAATAGCATTTATTTGCAAATGTGTACAGGTATAATATGTATAATACACAGCGCTGGGGAGGATTTGGGGGCGTGGTCTATTAGGGTCTGTTGTCTGGTGCGCCTGCGTGGTGTGCTGGGGTGACATAGGTCTTCTCCTTCTCCATCTTGATACGCTGTTGACGAATGTCATACAGCTTCTTTTGCTGCAGGCAGGGAAGCAGAGAGGGGGGGGGAGAGACCCAGGGGCAGGGAGGAAAACAGCAGGAATTAACAGGGGAGGAAAGGAGGGATTACGAGGCGTCAATATCGGGCGAAAAAATATGCATTTGTTTTATGTACATGGTTCTGGGTTATCTTAGAATGTGCCGTTTATGAAAGTCGACCTTCTTTCATCAGCACTGCATTCTAAGCCTGGCTGCAGGGCTTTAATCAACTATCAGACTAGAGCGATGCAGGCCTGGACACACACCATTAGTCATGGCTGTCTGCACTGGGCTTCAGCCTTGATGCCAATGCTGACTAGTTGTTTCTGAAAGAATGGTCCTAAGCACCCTGGTGATTAGTGAATGATGCATGCAATGTGTATCATTCATATTGGAAACCTGGAACATGGTTAAATAGGTTACATTAATTACATATGTTACATTACATATATTACATATGCCGTTTTGTGCACTTAGGAATTCCTAATCCAATTTGGGAATTAGCAGGAACAATGAAATGGCATGAAATGCTTTATGGTAGGCTGAACCTGGTGGCCCTGGGCAACCAAGCAGCTGTTGCCATTAGACCACGTAGCTCGGCAGACTCTGCGGGATCATAGATGGATGACGTGATGCGTCCATCTTTTTTATCCATTGCTACTTTTATTTGAGTTTTTTCTGTTTTATTCTCCCCCTCCCACGTGCGTCTACCCGCCTTATGTCTCATTTGGTTTTGTTCATGCTGGTGATGTCTTTGCCATGATTTGCTTTTAACTATTGTGAGTATGTTCTCTTGCACTGTAAGGTGTCCTTGGGTGTCTTGATATGCACCCTCAAATAAAATGTATTGTTATTATTATTATTATTATTAATTACATGATACTCCATAGCTACTTTTATTTAATGTTATTCCATGATACCTTTATTTGATTCTATTTAATTTTTCTTTCTTTTTTTTCCCAACCACGTTGGAGCGGGCTTTGTCCAAAACATTTCATTGCACAGTATGACATAGTATGACGATGTACTGTAGAATGAAATGTATGATGAGGTATGACATACTGTAAGTGATGCTGCACATTTGATAATAAACAACTTCAACTTGAACAGTCACAACTTACTGCAGGAGCCAAACACAACTAAACCCACTCTGTTATGCGTGATGAGCAGAGGTACGTAGGTACAAAGGAAAGTACAAATTGTACAAAACTAGCCTTGTCCGGTTGAGTTTGGAATGCTCAAATAATATCTGGAAAGCTTGTTGCACTTCATCAACTTCATCCCAATAAGACCAGGGAATCAGACCAAAAACCTTTTAAGCTTGGCTAACCCACAATATACATTTAAATGTATAGGTTCTATGACAACCCTTCATATGACAGCCAATATATGAACAAATATTCATATTCAATAGCAATGCTATAAACAACAAGATGGATGGAAACTCCAGGACTCTGACGGTCCTGGCTCCACCCGACCTACCAACTTAGTCCTGTGCATGCACTCATAGAAGTCCTCCATCTCCAGCTTGCACTCTGTCTTTGCGCGTGTCTGGCCGATGCCGTGAGCACACTCCAAGAACTCCTTCTCAAAGGCGTGGCAGCGGGATGCCCGCTTGTGCGGCTGCTCGCTGCTCTGCAGCAGCAGCCACTGGTCCAGGTTGATACCCAGCCGGGACTGGAGGTCTATGAAGGGCATGGTGCTGAAAGAGAGAGGGCCAGAGGCCGTGAATCACAGTGGACCCCCAAAACAGCCTTTGAGGATGAGCTTGGACATTGCACCAAAGTTACATTTTTTTGACCTGTTTTTTTTATAATACTTTGTACAGTATACAATATGTACTGTATATAATATATCACTCTATATTGTGCCCACTCTGAGTATCAATGTGCGTCTTCCGAGATGTAATGGAGATGGAGATGGGTGAGATAACGTGGATTATCTCCAACTGTGGGCTTGTTGGTATACACATACGAGTGTTACATTTTATAAAAATACAAATTATATCTGTTTGTTACAACATAATACAACACTGAAACGACAGCCGCAAATCATCTAATAACGTAGATGATTTGAATATGAATAAAATGGAATCAATGCCACTTCGAAATAAAAGCGAATTTCAAATGTGCACAAAACCACTGTATTAACGCCCTTGCCCAAGCCTGAAAAAGGCCATACATGCAGAACATGGAACGTTTGGATGAACACCCAATTAAAAATATTTCTTGAGCGCCATATAAAAATGGTTGAATAAACACAATGATTTGACATGGGTCTTTGCAAGTGATACTGCAATACAGATGTATGTATTCTTCATTTACACCCAGCCTACATTCACGAAGGTATAATACAGTGTTATTGACCAGGTATCTCGTTAGCATTATCTAGGTTAGCTTGCTGTTCATAGTTGCTTCGATAAAGACATTGTTTAACTTACGTAGGATTTTATTGACACCTTAACTGTTGACACATACATATTGCCGACCAATTAGTTGATTCGTTGATTACTAAACGTATAGTAGGCTAGTATAAACAGTATTTCGTCTCTTCAGAGCCCTTGACAACTTGCTAATGTGGACGACGGACCAATCGTTTATTTTAACCAGTTCAAATGGTATTTAGACATTTTTGCAGCTTTCACCTAAACAAACATCAGCCATCTTATGAAAAACAATATTATGCTGGAGTAATTACTTATTTATTGATAAGAAAATCCATATTTACCCTGTTAAGTAGTCGCGAATTTAACCTTCCCTGTATGTGTGTTTGCTTTACGGCAAAGAAAGTCGTTGTCGCAAAATAACTATTTACGACTTCCCTTCCCAACAGTGCTCTTTTCCAAACGTTAACATTCAATACTGCATCTCCATTTGTTCATCACGTTATTTTCGTGTTCGTGTTCAATTTGTTGCATTATTTTATTATTCTATTCTAGTCTAGTCCATTCTGTTGTATGCTATTCTATTCTATTCGCTTCTATTATGTATGATATGTATTATATATTATATATTATGTAGCTATTATTTTCAGTCGTCTACATTAATTTCGTGTTCGTGTTCAATTTGTTACATTAAATCATTATTCTATTCCAGTCTAGTCCATTCTGTTGTATGCTATTCTATTCTATTCTCTTCTATTATGTATTATATGTATTATATATTATGTATTATTTTCAGTCAAGTCTATATTATTTTCGTGTTCGTGTTCAATTTGTTACATTAAATCATTATTCTAGTCTAGTCTATTCTGTTGTATTCTATTCAATTCAATATAATTTTCAGTCTTTAAGTCTATTGTAGGCCTATATGGTTGAAATCCATACACCTTTTATTGGAAAACAGGAAAAAAAACAGGGGCCAATGCTGGGCATGCAGCAAAGGCTTCCTTTGACTGTATCTCTCAAAATGTAAAAGTCATTAGTTGCAACAAAAGATTGTGTTTTATTTAATTTTCCAGAAGTCCCACAATTTCTCTTTCACAGTACTCTGCACAGGCAAGAACCTGGACATTTTCCCTATGTACTCATCTCACAAGATAACAGTTAAATATTGCTATCTACCTTTAGACTGTAAACCACAAACAAGTACAATTCTGTTCTTAGCTCTCTGAGCTCCAAATGCATCTTGGTGATACATCAAATCTCTTCCAGGAGGTTGCGTTTCAATCTTCTTCTCACTGGCCAA
This sequence comes from Urophycis floridana, assembly GCA_027123135.1. Lineage (NCBI taxonomy): Eukaryota > Metazoa > Chordata > Actinopteri > Gadiformes > Phycidae > Urophycis > Urophycis floridana. The sequence goes on along the minus strand of JAOPUI010000092.1, from coordinate 5,387,924 downwards.
AGCAAGCATAACAGTTATCATCAAAACAGATAAAGCTCAGCAACGCCCAGTATGGGTAGGTCATTCTGTAAAGTTAAAGATATCCCCACAGACCTTTATGGATCAATGAAACTCCGGAATCCAAAATGAAGGGCAGCAGAAAATACTACAAAGTGTGATTAGGAAATAAATCTACATCTTTGTATTTGAAAAGTTAAATTTAATAATGCGTTCTACAAGTTACCAAATGTTTTGAAAGACGGTGTCTTGGTCTATCATAAAATTATGACTACAGTTGTTGTTATGTTCAATCAGAGGCATGTATTGTATTTTACTGTTTTATTTATTAAATGGACAAGATATTGTTTTGGGAACAATACTTTTTTTTACATTGAACAGAAGAGGCTTTGTGGTATTTTCTTTGTAAAATTAACCTGTAATTATTTTTCTTCTACCACAGACATTTGATTGAAATCAAAAGTAAACTTGCTTAGAGCAAAGACAATGGACAGTGGGTAATAACAATGACAATTGATAAAGTGCACAAGTGCTCATTTAAAAATAAATGAAATCAGACAGTGGCAAACACACACACGCACACACACACAAAATGGCTACAAACAACATTCAAGTGGGTCGGTGTGTACGGTATGTGTGTGTGTGTGTGTACTGTGTTTGTCATAGAGGGTGATCAGCCACCTAGAAGGCGAGCTGTCTGCTGCTTGAAGAGTAAGCAGCTCATTAAACTCTGCTGCTCTTATTTGGACAGGCCTGGTTTACCAACCATGGATCTGAGCCGGACCATCGCAGGGCTGCCCTCTCCCGTAACATCATGACCATATTTCACAATGCACTTTTTCAGCAAGAATGTGAGTGGAATGGATGAGCATAATTCAATTTCAGGTTCGTTTTCATGTTGATTCACCGTGAAAAATGACCATGCTGGAAAACAACATAACAAAATGGCCGCTTCGTCCATCTTGCATTCATCCATTCCCTTGTAAACCATTGTGGCGCGTCTGTGGTGCGTAACCTCTGAATGGAAAGTGCTCTGTTCCATTGGATGGATGAAGGTGGGCAGTGTTCACTGTGTCCCCTACACCTCCCACACGAAACACAATGCAGACGGATGCACACAGGAAACAACACCACCCGTCCATGTCATTCTATTCATATAAATAGCGGGGGGAAAAGATACAAAAATATAAAATAAAGAACTAGTCGGATGCACAAGTCCACAATCGTTCATCGTGTCATAATCGCAACACACTCATTTTCCCACAATCCTTCACTACTGTGCTTAGCAACACCTTGTTCCACCCATTATTTTTGTTGGTGTGTTTTTTTTGTCTGTTTTTTACTTTTTTGCTTAAGAATCCAAGGCATTTTGCACCAAGTAGTAAACATAAAAGGTCACCTTATAAATCTCAGAGGTAGTTCCCTGACAACGTACTCGCTGTGGAGGTTACTGACAGGCGGACACTTAAGACAGAAGAACAGGAAAACAGAACAAAAGGCTGGCCGGCCGAGTGCGGAGCAGCCTCTGTGGTTGGAGACAGTGCAGCGGAGGAGAAACGACGACAGCTAAGGGAGAAAGCTATGAGACCACGTTTCGGGAACTTGGGGGCGGCAGGTTAGTTAGGTCCGTTTCATTTGTAGTATTTTTTTTTTTTTTGTGCAATCCTCACAGGCGGCCTCTCTCAGACGTAGAGGATGACGTTGGCATCGGTGGGACAGCGAAGGCCTTCGGTGGAGGGGTTCAGGGCCCGGCAGGGGGCCTGGGTCTGTGAGGCGGCTGACGAGGGCCGGCAGCTCTTGGGGTGGGGGGAGTCGCAGTCGTCCGACGTCAGCTCAGCAATGTCGTCTGACTGCGTGTCAGACATCTCCAGGTCACTGCGGAAACTCTCGGGCTGCGCCAGGGTGACGTCACGGGGCCCCTCGCCCAGTGAGATGTCCCGTGGCCCCTCCCCCGGTGAGACGCACCGGGGCCCCTCCCCCACCGAGACGTCCCCGGGCCCCGGGGTCAGGTCCCGGGGCCCCGCCCCCAGCATGGTGTCCTGAGGCCCCTCCCCCAGTGAGAAGTCAAGGGGCCCCTCCCCCGGCATGACATCCTGGGGCCCCTCCCCCAACGAGATGTCCTGGGACCCCTCCCTGAGCGACGCCCCCGAAGGAGACAGCCTGAGTGCCGAGTCGGACAGGGCCCCGCCTCTTCTTGAGCTGCAGTCCTGAGGCTCCTCCCCTCCTGAGCACGTTGCCATGGCAGCGGAGCCAGGGGGTGGGGTCAGGTCCTCCTCACTGGTCAGGCAGAGATGGCTAGGTTTGGTCTCGATGTCCACCTGGATCTCCAGGTTGGTGCATTCCCTGGTAAGAAATAAATCATACAGAGATTATCTTAACATATTTAAATAGGGTAAAGGTTTGATATATACACAGGGCATAACGTAAAGTCTGACAGCAGACAATCTCAAATCTGGTTTCAATTGTTCTGTAACCGCACAACTGGCTAACATTGACTTGATATGAAATCAAATCAAGCTGAACACAGAGGAGAACAAATACCACTCGGAAATACAACACAAGTGACAACAGATCAAAAGCAGAGAAAGCTGACAGCAGGCCAGATGCTGTGAGAATCTAATCAAACTCAAATCAGAGACTGTAGCATGGCGGTCCACACTCACCTGTCAGGTAGGGTGTAGGAGGAGATGATGGAGCCGGCCATGCCCCTGGTGCTCGCACAGTCGCTGCCGGCACCCAGGCTGCCCGTCTCCCTCTGGACGCTCTCCTTAGCCAGCTCCCCCGCCTGCACCTCTAGCCTGGAGAGGAGACACGACCAGCATGGTCAGTCTACACGCCATGACCCGCGTGTGCCTTTGCAAAGCCTGCTGCTAACCTCAAGAGAGGGACGGGACGACATTTCAAGTAGCTGTCCAATGTCATCAATGATTCAACGATGACCCTCTCGTTGGTGCATGGTTACAGCATAACATATAACCGCGTGTCCATTAGCGATGTTATGGACTCTGCAGTTACATTAGTAATGCATCAACGAATTAGACTGATGTTTTGAAAGAGCTATTACCGATTGGAGAGTGATCAAGGTGGTGCCAATGGAATTCTAATGCGTTTCTGATGGTTCATATGTCCTGCTTACAGGACACGTAACAGCTAGCAGGGATGGCTACGAAAAGCAGGTATGCTAACAATGAGCAGGGATGGCTACGAATAGCAGGTATGCTAACAATGAGCAAGGATATCATTCATCAGGTATGCTAACAATGAGCAGGGAGGCTGTCAGTAAGCAGGTATGCTGACAAACAGCAGGGATGCCATTACACTTACATCGAGCTATGAGTTACGCACTCACTCTTACCTGCTGTACTTGCCGGTGCGGGTCCCCAGAGCGCCCCCTGCCAGGGTGTTGAAGTGCGGCGCGTCCCCCAGGGTTCCGGGGACCACAGAGAGCCCCTCACTGGGGGAGGTGGTGCTGAGGCCGCTGGCGGCGCCATCCAGGCTGCTCTCCCCGAGGCTGGGAGACTTGAGGACGCGCCAGGCGTCGGCCACTAGGGAGAGAGAGAGAGAGAGAGAGAGAGAGAGAGAGAGAGAGAGAGAGGGAGAGAGAGAGAGAGGTTGTCTTACAGAAGCAGTGGGACCACAACTTTCAAGACTTTTAAATTAGAAATCAATAATAATGAAATCAGTGGGAAAAAATTGTAATGCATCAAACACAGTGCACACGCCAGGGCGGGGCGCGGCACTCTAAAACCCTCGCCAAAATCGGCGCCTTGAACCCGAGCCACCCACAGCGGGAGGCCGGTGAAACCGCCACCACCTACCTGTGATGGGTCCGTCGTCCTCGTCGAAGTCGATGCGGACGCCGCGGCCCTTCTCCCGGCTGACGCCGCAGCCGCCGCCGCGGCACAGCGAGATGGGCACCACGCCGTACACGTACGCCAGCATGATGGGCACGCCGATGCCTGCCCAGACAGAGGAGGAGGGGACAACCCCAGATCAATAAAAGACCGTTCACGTGAAGCGTCGCGCTTCCTGTCTCATCCACCGGGGGGCGCCCGGAACAAACTGTAAACCAAAGGCTCTCCCCTCCATCTAATCTGATCTTAATCGTAACTTAATCTATTAATCTAATAGCATTATTCATCTTAAATCTGAAAACGAATATTACATACAAATAATATGATAATATAGTGATATGAATGTATGAATATTAAATATGAATATAATATTTTATTCATGATCCATCTCTTTGCATTACATGACCGAGAAGCAAACGTAGAAGTGTTTTGGCAGCTTAAGAGAGCGTGCGGACCGAGGAGAGACATTTTGGAACGAACCGACGCTGACGGCCGCCACGACAGGAGCGGTGATGATGGACAGGGCCACGCCCCCCGTGATGGCCAGATTCCGTCTGTGGCGAGACGCCTTCCTCAGCTCGTAGTGGGCGTGGATCTGAGACAACAGAGGCGATTATCGGAGGTTATTTTTAACCTCAGGAATGAGTTCCATGGAAGAGACAATTGAAGACATCAGGCGTGCCTTCTGTTGATCTGAAACTAAAAACACACATCCATTTCCAGATACATACAATTTATCATTGTTTTATCTTGAGTGCTTATCTTGAGTGAATACATTATGCAAATGACCTTCAAGATTCAATTTTTTTATATCCTTTGGAACTGAAACTAAAGGCCTAAATTTCGGGGAAGTTCCAAAACTGGTTTCAAAATTAGGGCAGCAGTTCATTCAGATCGAAACCTAGAGGGAAATAGTTTCACAATATTGTGAAATGGAGTGTGTGTGACGTGTGTTAACATTGTGAGCGCATGCGCGCACACACACGCACACACACACACACAGACACACACCTTCTCCTCTTGCTCCTCCTGTAAAACGATAAAACTCCACGGAGCGGGAAATGGTACTCATACCAAAGATAGTGAGAAAATCCATAGAATGGCCCAAGTTACACATTAACAATCATGAAAAGATAAGAGAAAATCCATAGAGCGGCCCAAGTTACCCATTAACACTTATGAAAAGACCAGAGGAAATCCCTACAGAATGCTCTATCCCACAGAAAAGCTATTCACCAACAACCATCACAGGAATCAGACGCAACCCCCTTCGGCTCGGCCCTTGAAAAGCCTCTTCAGGTGAAGCTGGTCAGAAGGTGGAGGCAGGTGCGGCCCCCAGGGAAGGGGGGGGGGGTGTCGAGGCTCACCTTGCGGCCCACGTAGACGGGGATGCCGATGACCATGGCGGGCACGGCGATGCCCGCGATCAGCGTGATGCCGATGGGAGCGCCGATCAGAGTCCCAAGCTGCCACAAGATCTTCTTCTTCCTGCTCCACGGCTTCTTCCCCCAGAAGGTGCAGCCGGACGGACTGGCAGACAGACACGCACACACACACGCAATCACACACACACACACACATACACACAAACACACACACACATACACACACAGACACAGACACACACACACACACACACGTGCACACATGTAAACACACACACACACACACACGCACACGCATACACACACAAACACACACACACACACACACACACACACACACACGCATGCAATCATCCCTAGAACAGTGTTTTCCACATTGTTTTCAATATCCAGGGTTTGCGGTTTGCTGTGTAGAAATGAAGAACAGTGTGTACCCCTGACTAGAGGACAGAACATTGATGTTGAGAGAGGACGGCGAGCCTGGGCTGAGAAACAGTGCCCCTTTGTGTTGTAACGCTGCAATTATTATCTGGAACAGAGCGCAGAGTAATTAGTGTGAAGTTTCAGTTGGCCCTATATGGCAACACAGTAAAATGCTACTTTTGTGTTACTGTTAGCGTGTTTCTTTGTCAATTCTGACAGAGTCACATTTTCCGTTAGGACTAGTTATGAACCCTCAACTGTCAATAATTATTTCAAGAATCATCAAATATTATTTGGATAAAAAAAAAAATCTTGCTATTTAATTTAAATTTGAACCCTTGTCTGGTGACATCCATCCATCACATATCACTCCCTCCATCCACCATCCATCACTCTATCCATCCACCATCTAGCCATCCATCATTCCCTCTATCCACCATCTATTACTCCCTCTATCCACCATCTATCACTCCCTCCATCCATCATCCGTTATTCCATCCATCCACCATCTATCACTCTCGCCATCCATCATCCACTATCTATCTCTCCCTTCATCCACCATCCATCACCCCCTCCATCTATCCATCCATTCCATCCACCCCTATCAATTCAGTCTATCCATCAGCCATCCATCCAAACATCCATCCCTCGGTCTATCTATCCATCTAATCTCCCTGAACAGTACCCAAATGTACCAGCATATGGGTCCACCATTGTGAGCAAAACCTACATCTAGTTTTAAAAGTGATACCGAATGATACTGAACCTTGATGTTTCTCTTGCAGGTGCGCTTCCTGGAGCAGCAGAACAAGATGCTGGAGACCAAGTGGAAGCTGCTGCAGGAGCAGACCAGCAGTCCCTCCAGCATGGACGCCATGTTCGAGGCATACATCTCCAACCTTCGCAGACAGCTGGACAACCTGGGCAACGAGAAGCTCCGCATGGAGTCCGAGCTGTACAACATGAAGAGCTTGGTTGAGGATTTCAAGAACAGGTGAGTGCACCTTATTGTCTGCAGTTTCCTTTCTGGGAGAAATAAACTAATCTTGATCTTGATCTATATTTGATCTATTCTAATCTAATCTCATCTATTGGCCTATGCTTCCTAAAGGAGCAAACGGTTTAAGGTAAAGAGCTTATCTTTGAGTTCATTAAACCTCCTTGTAACATGACGGTGAATGAAGGTATATTTTCTCTTCCGTTCAGGTATGAGGACGAGATCAACAAGCGTAACGAAGCTGAGAACACCTTTGTGCTGATCAAGAAGGTGTGTTGAATTCACCCAAACAAGACTCATAATAGAGAACAGTCTCCAAACTATAACTGGACTCAAAGCGCCATTGGGTCCAAACTATAGCCAATGGCTGGTTTCAATAGTTTCCTTGTGCAAGAATCCATTGTGTGGTTATCTGCAGGACACAGATGCAGCCTACATGGTCAAAGTGGATCTTGAGGCTAAAGTGGACAGCCTCTCGGATGAACTTGACTTCCTGAAACAGCTCTACGATGTGGTAAACATTTTTTTTTGTGACATTCAGAAATTTCAGGATTGACCAGTGGCCAATCAACACTGTTGATGCAGTGTAATGAAGAAATGACTTGTGAATGATTGTTATTATTATTATTTTTTTACATCAGGAGCTGTGTGAGCTGCAGAGCCAGATCAAGGACACCTCCGTCGTCGTGGAGATGGACAACAGCCGCAGCCTGGACATGGACTCCATCGTGGCCGAAGTGCGCGCGCAGTACGAAGACATCGCCAACCGCAGCCGGGCCGAGGCTGAGGCCTGGTACCAGAACAAGGTCCGACTGGTGGCGGTCTCCCACACACACACACACACACACACACACCGCTCTGAGATGAACACAACGATGGGGGCTCCCTTCAGGGGGGCACCCTCTCACACATGAACTGTACAAGAAATATCCTGAGTGTTCCGATTCCTTTTGCTCCTTCCACGGAATTTCTCTCTTTTGTTTTGGTGCGGTTCTATTGTTGAGTGCATGCTTTGATTCACAGCCTTCCAGCTGTCTTGCATAAAATCATCTGAACCGAAAGAATGGGAAGGCAAAAATAAGAACACAATTCTTTGTTTAATTGTGTAAAAAAAAATAGGCGCACCATATGTACAATAATACGGTGCAATGCAACCCAAGACGACACTACAACATCTACAGGATGTGTTTTGGATTCTAATCATCCTCCCTGTCTATCTGTGGTTTCTTTGTTCCGGTTTGGACCGGACCTGACCAGTATGCGGAGATGCAGCAGTCGGCAGGGCAGCATGGCGATGACCTGAAGTCAACCAAGGCTGAGATGGCCGACATAAACCGCAGGATAATGAGGCTTCAGTCGGAGATCGACATGGTGAAGTCACAGGTGAGGACCCTTTGCTTTTTGCAGTGAATACAGATACGGGGTTATTCAGAAGGAGGGTTCCAAGAGGACTGCAGCTATAGATTAAGGGCATTGTGGGTCAAAATCCCTTTGGCTGGCAGTCGGCAACAGCCCTGACACTATCTGTCATGAATGATGACGGCTAGTGAAGCCGTCCAAATCTACACAGATGTGCAGATGGCATTTTGAGCAAGGGTGGTGGCTTTATTATTGCAAACCATTTAGGTCGTCCCACCATAATACATTGTGACACGCACAGTGTTAGTATCGGCATGCTAACCCAAACTACTCCCACAAGGCTTAACAGGCTAAGGAAAGGATAGATTTGGCTGACACAATCGTCACCTGGAAGCTGAGTAGCACTTTGTCCACTTATAGCGCAACACCCTGGAGGGTCAGATCTCAGAGGCTGAGGAGCGCGGTGAGATGGCGGTGAAGGACGCCAAGCTCCGCATCAGAGACCTGGAGGAGGCTCTCCAGAGAGCCAAGCAGGACATGGCCATGCAGGTTCGCCAGTACCAGGAGCTGATGAACGTCAAGCTGGCCCTGGACATTGAGATCGCCACCTACAGGAAGCTGCTGGAAGGAGAGGAGGACAGGTACGGATGGGATGATGAACCCAGGTGGGATGGACTATAAAGCACACGCTGGTTTTTTTCTTATATAATCGCCGAGAACGTTTGCTTCACCTTATTGTTGAATCCCATTCCACAGGTTGCTCACTGGGATCAAAACCTGTGTGTCTAAGCAGACATGTAAGTTTGTTTTCCATACTAACGTTACATCATCGAATTAGATCACAATAAAATATAGCAATATCGTTTTGTTTTACTCACAGTCAAATACAACAATTTATTTTTGCTCAGCTGTGAATTACAACGCCTATGGCCTCGAGAGCGCCCGTACCCCGTCATACCAGAGCGCCTCCTTCGGTGTAGTACACGCAAGCAGCACCACCTCGGGTGGCCAGGAGAAGGCAGCGTTGAGCGCCGGGGACGACGTCAACGAAGTCAGCAGCAGCAGCGGCAGCATCTCCGCCTCGGTCCCCAAGATAGAAGCCGTACTCGTGGTGGAGACCGAGGAGCAGAAGGAGGCCCCGCCGCCGGCCGTCGAGGAGACGGCGAGTGCCGCCGTGGAGCAGGAGGACACAGCAACAACAGAGCAGGAGCCAGTGGAGGCCCCCGTTGAAGCGTGAAGTTTACGCATTCACCTGAATGGCTCAAAGTTCACCCCTTGATGTCGTGGTTTGTTTGACGATTTATTTGTCATTCGGTCGAAAACAGGCAATTAGGAAAAATAGAAGAAGAAAAAATACTTGCACGCGTTTGCCCACCATTCTATATTGTTGATTCCATGCGTGTTAAAATCGAATGTCAACTTCAAAGGGAAAAAAATTCAAGACAGTTTCGCAGAAACCTTCATGTCAACTGTGTTTCATCCCAAAGTCATCTGGTTTGAATAAAGATGTTTCCTTTGAATGTTGTCGTGCATATTCATATAGGCCTATATATATATATATATAAATCATCTACGGCAAATCCTGAATCGCAGCACATTTGGGAAAAAAAAGTGGAGGTTCAGGGATTCAGGGTCCCGAAACAAATGCACGAAATTCTCCTGTTGTCTCGAACGGTCACACAGCCACCTCGACGTCCGCCAGCAGATGGTGCTGTGTCTCAGAGGTCTGTTTCTGTCAGCAGGCCGACGGGTCGCTTTGCCCACAGCCAACAGTGGGACAAAGCCCTGATCCAGTGGCTTCTGAATCTACTCTCTGCTCTCAGCTGAGAGTAGGCAACCATCGGGAAATTCTCTATGACCATGACGATTGTCTTCCACTGTGATCCTGCCCTCGCCAGGGTCGCCTGTCTCAAGTATATAGGCCTACTGTATATATATATGTATGTATGGTGTGTGTGTGTGTGTGTGTGTTTGTGCAAAATGTTAATTGAATGGCAATATTGAACTATTGGTCTATTGTCTATTGGTAGTTTGAGGAGCGATTGAGGAGGAACGCCCCTCCTCTCTTTTCGTTTACTTTGGAGCCAGAATCGGTCACCTCTGTACAGACATGTGTACATTTGTACACAGTCCTGCAGCAAACATACGTCGGCATGCATTTTGAACATAACAAAAGCTGAAACCAAACCAATATATCCTACTAAAGAGTCACACGCTGTCCCGTCCATCTCCACGACGAGAGAGAGAGCGACAGAGAGAGAGAGAGAGAGAGAGAGAGAGAGAGAGAGAGAGAGAGAGAGAGAGAGAGAGAGAGAGAGAG
>JAOPUI010000092.1:5164766-5186307 GCA_027123135.1 Urophycis floridana | reverse complement strand
GCCGACGGGTGTCTTCCAGGTCGCGCAGGGTGAGGATGGGGTGGGACTTTGGAGGAGCAGAGCCTGCGTGGGGGGGGGGGACAGAGGTGAGGACAGAGAGAGTACACAGCGTTGCACTAGTGGCCGTGACCGTGGCCATGCCGTTTATTCATCCACAGTAGCGAACAGTTGTCCTCATTCTCAAACCATTCATCAATTTATCACTTTTCACCCCACCAGCCGAGCTCACCCCCCTGACGACCGTGCGATTACCTGGGGAGGGAAGCGGCCGCGAGGAGCCCCCGGCTGGTTTCCGTGCCTGCGCGTAGCCGGGGACCCTGGCTCCCGCTGGCTTGGAGTTTGGAGACGGAGTGTTCGACTTGACCTCCATGGGCGAGGCGCTCAGCGGTTCTGGTGATTCCATCTCTGGAAACAAATCCGTGTTGCACATTCGTAATGGATATATTTCTTTGGACCAGTTTAGGACCTTTTCAAGTAGAACCTAAAACAGAATCTCTGCCCATAATTATGTAAGATGAATGACCAGCATTTAGTAGCTTGATTTTAGAAGTATCCACTAACTCCAGTAACCAAAAAGCTGCTTCGATCAAAGGGACTCTGAAAACACAGGCAGACACGTATGCGATGCTTACCCGTGTGGTGGTTGGGGCTGTGGATGATGGTTTGGTTCTCATCCTTGTCCCACTGGGGGTCGTGCTCCTGCCCTGGCAGAGGCGTGCTCACCTCGGTCACCCTGCACGTGTACTTGCAGCGCCTGCGCGGGTCCACGGTGCTCCAGTACAGCCGAGAGCATCTGGAGGACAGGGCGGAATGGACGGAATGGAGATCAGTCAACGGGATGAAATGAGGCTGATGCGTGTGAGGAGACGGATGAAAGCAGGAGACGCATCAAAGGGGTCCCCGGTTCTGAAGTGCGCACATTCATCCGTGTATGTGTGCTAATGTGGGCCTCGATTTGACTCCAATCTGTACTGAGGGAAATTGAGAAAAAAGGGGGGCCATGTTTATGTGTGTAGCGACGGTGACTCATAACTCACTGATAGCCGATGGGATACAGCAACTTCCCATTGGACGAAAGCTCAGACAGCACGCCCAGTTTTTGGATCTGCAGAGAACCTAACGGATGCAAGAACAGAGCAGGGTTGGGCCAGGGGTGAAATGGTGACGAGACACATGGGGCATATAAAACACACAGGAAACACTGTATATCACAAAGGCCACATCAGCCAGTCCAAGTCTCACCTATGGTCATCCTGATGGATTCCGGCTCAAGCCCCATGAGGAACTTCCTCTTGAGCGCGATGCCGTCAAAGTCCACGTAGATCCGCCTCGGAACTTCAAAGCCCTTTCCAGAAACCATCTGTCAACAGAGAGGAAAGAGCCGTGAAGCTATGCATGCTACCCAGCACACTCTGTGGACAATAAAAATAAATGACGAAGTTAGGAAGGTGACCTGGGTAGGACACTGTCTAAATGTACCGATGTGAACCAATTTTCACTGCCTTCTTCATTTTATGGATTTGTTTAATTGAGTTATTGAACCCCACCCCCTTGCTTTGTAACATGGGGGGGGGGGTGACAGTAATGTGATGGTGATCATCTAAACAGGTTCTTCAAAGTGCAAAAAGATCTGAATAAATCCCTGAGGTTTAACTGATCAAGGAGTCCACGGGGTTGTGACAGCATAGCAGAGAAAAACAAACAAACAGAACAGCAACACAGCTGGGTAGATGGTGGATGGAGAGATGGGAGGAGAAGTGAAGCCGCGGGGTGCCTACCTTTTCGGTGACGAGGTCCCTGTGCTTGTAACAGTACACCTTCCTGTCCAGCTGGAACATGCAGTTCCGCGCGCGGGCGCACATGAAGTGGAAGTTACTCTGGCAGCTGGAGAGGCAGCAGCCCACCGTCGCTCCCGATTGGCTGCAGTGGTCACAACGCTGGAAATAAAGAAAAGAAAAGAAGAATTAGAAGAAGAAAAAAAAAAACATGTTGATGGGAGATGACATCCAAGGTGTTCTGGACTGTGTCGACGACTGGCTGCGTGACCCGCTTGCCTTAGGCCACTTAGCACGGGAGTTTCCTTACCAGGTAGCGCCCCCTAGAGACGGCACTGTGCACCTGCAGGAGCGCGCTGTTGTCCTCGTACACCTCCGCGGACCATATGCAGCAGTTCACGTGCGCCCACTCGTTCTGCCCCAAGTACAGCAGGCGGCCCTCGGCCTAGGGGGACGGAGGACAGGACATGTTGGACCCCGTTTGGATGTCAGCGACTAATAAACATCGCTGAAGTACTCAGACTGTACAGCCGAAGCGGCAGCAGATGCAGCAGCAGGTGATGCCACATAGAGAGAGGTTCCACTCACGTTGGGCGCCTCGTCTCCAAAGTGTTGACACAGCACGCACTGCCGCCCATCCCCGCTTCTGGACGAGGACCCATCATTCGGCAAACCTGTACGCCGGAAAAAAAGAAACGATGAGACGCGGCTCATCGTCACAAAACCCGACCGACATCCACTGATGTGGCCACAGGTGGCCACATCATTGTCTTGGCCGACCAAGCAAAACAAATCTAAATAAAGGAATCTACTTGAAAGCCCTAAATCAAACACTGGCGCCCGACTGGCTCATGTTTGACATCGTGTCACACCGTGGGACTTGAGTGGGAGGCTGGTGGCGGCCTCAGGAAGGGCCTTGGAGTCCAGCAGCGAGGGGGCTTCGGCGGGGCTGTCCTCGCAGGCCTGGTAGGTCCTCTCCAGCCACTGGGCGTAGCTGTGCTCCCTGGAGGGTGGCAGCACGGCATCGGGGAGCATCGCTCTGGGGCCGGGAGAAGAACAGACAGACAGGAAGTGAAGGCGACGGGACAGGAAGTGCCAGAGGAAAGACACAGAGGCGCATCTTAGCCCCATCTTTCGTCACATGATAACTCATCTTTTAAGATCGTTCTCATCCCCGGGTGAGAAACTCGAAAGAGATATTTCATTCAGAAGGATGAAGCAGTAGGCGTCTGTTGCCAGATACTTCTAGAGTTGAAAAGTACAGGTCTACAATGCAATCACATCATGGACAGATGACGCGTATGTACTACTTCTAGAGGACAGGAGCAGAGGCTCTGTGGAGGACCGTGTTCAAAGTGAATGGATCTGATGGTGAGAGCAGCTCTTACCCAGGATACTCTTTGGACAGCGGGTCCCAGGTTTTCAGGTCGTCTCCATGGAACCAAGTGAAAACCTGCTTCATCAGCTGTAAAACATATGAAATTCGGGTCAACTCACAAACTGAAAAGAATGGCTTTTTTTTCTTCTCAATCTCAGAACGTTTCGTTAATTTGTGCTGGACAGCAGATCTGATGAAAATCTGGCAGAACTTCACCGCTGCGTTCCCACCATGAGACCAATGAGCACGAACGGGTCATTGATATGTATTCACTGCCGATGCAGCCTTCCACGGCTGTGAGCAACAGACGTACTTTGAGGTAGTGTTCCTTGGCCTGAGTGGTGGGCCTTTGATCCTCGGGAAATGGCTGTTCCTGCTTCAACCACCTCCGCATCACCACGGCAACGTCCGCGTGGAATGCTTTCTGAGTGGGTTAACACGTTCAAAAACAACAGTCAGTCCAATCCCTAGGCAGCAGGGCACATGGTAACACCATGCTGCTCGGCTACACTGGGCCGTGGTTAGCGTAAATAAAGCACACGGGTGTGCTGACACAGGTCAAGGGATACTTACTACAGAGGTGTAGCATCCCTTTTCCAACTTCTTGCCCACAGCGCAAAAGTCACAGACTGGTTTCTGCCCATCAACCGCGAATTTCAGGTCACTGCTCGCCGCACACTGAAGACCAAAACACCATGAATCATTTATCAAATCAGCACTAATAAGCATTAGTGTAATGATGCATCAAGTAGCAGTCAAATTACACACATCAGGAAAGTCCCTCGCACTGTAAGCAAGACATAAGTGCAGTTATGTTGCCTGCAAAATATATATCATTATGAGAGCGAGAGAGAGCGAGACTTTATTAATCCCCGAAGGGGGATTGGGTTGCTGTAGGTTACATATAAATACAATAAAAAAATGCAGTGGAATTGTAAAAATAGAATAGAAAAATGATCTGATATATAATATCAGGAGATGAATGTGATATATGATATATAATCAGTATGGAATGTAATTAACAAGTATCACATGTGATGTGAAATGTTTTGGTTGATTTACAGGTTGTACAGGTTGATTTATTCGAGTTCTGTGATGGAGGATCTGACGGAGGCAGATGAGTTGTAAAGTCTTTTTGCAGTGGGAGGAACGATTTTCTGTATCGTTCCTTCTTGCAGCGGGGTTGAATGAGTGTTGCTGAAACTGCTCTTTAGCTTCATTTGCTCATCAGATCATTTGCTAAAAATGTTATGTATATTATGAGAGGCATAATGCATGCATGATATGGGAATTGTTCTCCATCATGCATACATGGAGGGAAATCTGGTACACCAACTCTCAAGGGGTGGGCGGTGTCTTCTACCGGTCTAACTGTAAAGGAGTGGGTGGTGTCTTCTACCGGTCTAACTGTAAAGGAGTGGGTGGTGTCTTCTACCGGTCTAACTGTAAAGGAGTAGGTGGTGTCTTCTACCGGTCTAATTGTAAAAGAGTGGGTGGTGCCTCCAACTGTTTAACTGTAAAAAGTGTGGGTGGTGCCCCGTACCGTTCGGCAGAGGATGAGGTGCTGGGTGATGCTGGAGGACAGGAGCTCCGTCAGAACCTGCTCCATCCTCGCCGTGAGCATGCCCTGCAGCTCCTCCCTCCACGGGCTGGGTGCAGCGCCGCCCGGGCCGGAGGCCGTGCTGCAGGCCGCGCATGTGAACGCAACGCGCTCCACCTGGCTGGACAGCAGCTCAAACAGGTCCTCTGGAAAGGTCACGACGAAGCATTAGATGCATCACACACACGCGCGTGAAATCCATTTAATGTAGAGCACTTCACCGGTGTAAACACTCATTTCAGTGAGACCCTTCACACAAAACAAACATTTATTTAAAAAGGTGCCTGGATATAAAAAGGTATGTGGGGAGGTAGGGTATAATACATTTGTGAAGAATCAAACCATTTATTCCATGAACCATTCCATTCCATTGTATTCACTTCAATTTGAAAGGCTGCATAGTCAGACCATGGCGATATGAGCATCGACACGCTGCATTCATGATGGGCGTCCAAAGTGAAGCATTCAATACACTCTACACAAACACATCCGCGCTCTGCGCCGGCTCACCGGAGACACCTTCGCATTTGGAATGCACAAACCGGCTGCATGCGGAACACTGCAGCATGGGCTGGTCGGGGCAGCGGCTGCTCTCGTAACACTTGTGGCAGGCGGTGCAGAAGTTCCCTGTGGAGGCACATTTCCATGATCAAGGGCCTCCCATTCAGGTACAGGCGTCAGCTGTGACCGTCACCAACGTTTGTGGTCGAGACTGATTTGAACACGTTTGGAAGCAGGCAAGTCAGCAAGAAACACCAGGGAGTACGCGAGGCGATAGAAGACATTGATACTGACTGTAAAGCTTTGAGTAACAAGCGAGGTGGTTTGTGCTAGAGTGATGCCGTTTCTTCCAAATGCAAAACAAGTGCATGTGTCTGCCCAGTGGGTATGACATTAAGTGTACCTTTCTTGTACAGCGGTGTGCAGTCTGGGCAGAGGTCCTGCTCGTGGTTCCAGGACATGTCCCAGTTCTTCCCAGGTGTCACCCCACAGCTCTTACAGCGGATACACACCATGCACACCTACAAACAGAGCACAGTGCCGTTAGAGGAGCCAGGCATGAAGATTAACCTCTTAGGACATGCTACATGTTAATAGAGCTGGGGTAGGTCTGGGCCTATAGGGGGTACCTACCCAGGGTACGCTACAGTTCAGAGGCTTGGGGTAGGTTGGTCCTAAGCATGAAGGATGGTAGGAGTTCTGGCATCTCCTGCACTGCAACACAGGCTAGAAGTAAACAAAGTATTGTATTAATATGAATTCATTCATTTCTTATCGCCAACTTCAGTACCTCAGGGAGCTGAGATTTCAATCTATTCAAAGCTTTATGGAATTTGAAGGCAACATTATTTCATCTCATTTCCGCTTTTGGAGGAAAAGAAAATAGGCCCTCCCTGGAAAATGTGTATTCACAGCTGAGCCAGTCTCAATGCAATATCAAAGAAAAGCATCTTTCGCCAAAAAGTGAATTAGCCTCACTTACTATGAGACAGACAAGAGCCACCCGGCGCATACAGATGAGAAACCCACCTTGGTGCTCTTGCTTTTGCGCCCGCAGACGTGGCAGAATTTGCAGCGCCTACAGCACCAGTTCTCCTTGTTCTCCTCCTGGGGGCGCTCCTCTGGCAGGAGGCAGAAGCTGTGGAACGGCTCACAGCAGATCTGGCAGAAGATCATCTGACGGGGCGGGGAGTGGACAAACGGAGAGGGCAAAGGCGGGACAGTTAACCAAAAAGTTAAAACCAAAAAAATAACAACGACAATGCAATTAAACACCACAGAAGAAAAGAACCACGGCTGATGTGAAACCAGAATGAAATGGGTGTGTTCATATTAAAATGGCGTCTTTGTGTCCTGACCAATACCCAGAGAAGGGTCCATTCAGATACATTCAAAATTGATCTCAAGGCGCCAATATATGCAGAAGCACCCATTGGGCCACCCCTGCCCAGTGTACTGCAGGTGTCTGGGGGTACCTCATGGTGGCCCTTGCTGGCGCAGAGCAGGCAGACGGGCTGTGGTGTGGTAGGGACTGAGGTCAGTACGCTGAGGCCGCCCAGCAGCCAAACGTTCTTCAGAGCGCAGTCCTCCTGGAAGAAAACCACGCAACGTCAACCGCGGCGGGGCTGGTCCCCGCGGAGGATCGTGGGGTGCACGCAGTAGGAGATCACAACAAGCGGAATCGGGACACTAGCTTAAATGTATGGCATTTACTGTAGATTTGGATTAATTCAATGTTTTTGGGGCGCTATACCTAGAGCTGGCAGGCTCTAACACAGACTTGCATGACTTATGACGATTCAATGGGAAACAGCTTTTTTTATTATTTGAATTCTGCTACAGCCTTGAACAGGAAAAATCAGCAGCAAACAATGAGCACTGCTCGTTGGAGTTTGAGTGCAGGTGTGTCTTATGAGGTCTTTTCAGTCCCTCTGCTAGCTAATAAATACAGCTTTTCTGAATCCGGTCAGAAGAACAGCGAACACAGCTCGTGTCCTTTCCTCTGATAAATTAATCTAACGGTGCACATTCATGCCCTTGTTTTATTGCTGTGCATCCACTGTCCGTGTCCTCTTGGAATATAATCAGCTTGAGTTCTGTTGACTGGTTAGATAAATAGCTGCCGTAGTGCACATAGTGCACGTAGTGCACTGATAGCCTTAACCCTCCTCCTATAACAACGGCAGCCTACGATTGGTCCATCTGTCAGCAGGACAGTTTGAGAGCAACCAGCGAGGACAACTCCCAGGCGTTGTACAAGATACTAACAATTCCATACGAGGGCTGGCTCCCGCCAGTCTAACGCAGTTATCCAAAGTCCTGCACATTGATTTTCCAGTAGCCCACCATTAAGTAAAAATACATTTATGTGAGTCAGATTGGCATGTTAAAGTATGACCCCCTGCAACTCATACCAAAGTCTGGTGCATGCAAAGGCGGATAGAAAAAGAACACTGACCTTGAAGTCCACACGGATCCTGCGCGTGCTCTGCAACAGACCCTTGTGGGGGAATCCATTTGGCAACCCTCCCGGGGTGCTGGACGGAGCACATTCTCCGGTGTTCTGGGAACGAAGCAGAGAGTGAGGGTCAGCGTGTGGGGCGTGTGCCTGCAACTCCTCCCTAGCAGAGCTCTCCTCTTCACCATGCCCATGGCTCCATGAGTCCATTCCCTCTTCACCCTCTCCTCCATCAATCTCCTCCTCCTCCTCTTCCCTCTCCTCCTCCTCCTCTTCGTCAGCCTCATGCCCCTGTGGTGCCGGCGCCATGGCCTGCACCAGAGACTCTGCCAGCCGGTGTAAGCACAGCTGCAGCTGTGGCGGTTGCCTAGGTCGTGGTTGAGCCGTGCGCGGTGCGGATAGAGGATCTGTTCGTGGCCCCGGCGGTGCTGTGAAGCCACGTGGCTTCGACACCTCCCCGACCACAGAGTCTGGCAGACGCGGTACTATCAGCCGCATGGACAGGGCCAGCTTGGGGGGCGAGCGTGCAGGAACACATTCCGAGTGCGAGGCCGTGTGGCTTTTTACGAGTCGGGACAATTTAAGGAGCGTGCCCTTTAAAGGTGATGCCGACTTGGGAGTGGCGCTCCGGGGTGGGGTTATGATGGGCGGAGGCGATTTGGGGGGTGATGGATTATCTGGCAAAGGCGGGGGCGAGAGCGCGGGTGGAGCTGAAGGCAGCATGGGTGGAGGCGAGGGTGGAGCTGGCGCTGGCAAGGGCGCAGGGGGTGGAGGCAATGGGGCCGGGGGCGCGGCCGGTGGGGGCGGAGCCGACCACAGGGCGGACTCGGGCAGGCGGTGTAAACAGATTTGTAAGCATCGACGCTGGCGCGGCTGCTGCTGCAGTGGGTTCCTGGGCGCGCTGGTTCCTCTGGGCTCCTCCCCTTCTGCCTTCCCCTGTTCCTGTGGAGGAGGGACTGCCTAAGCCAAACAGCAAGATATGTGGTTCCATAGTTAAGGCAGCTACCGGTGGTCACATGCAGAGGCGCAGAGATGAAGCAGGAAGAAGTGGTTTGTGTCTTTATTTACGTGGCCGTCCACGGTGGCGTTTGAAAATGATCCCGGTTAGAGGGATGCACGGGGGAATATGAACGGAGTGTATAGCCATCCCATTTCTATCAAAAGATTTGAAATGAATTGAATCAATCTATGACGGAACTGGCCCTGGG
Organism: Urophycis floridana; assembly: GCA_027123135.1. Classification (NCBI taxonomy): domain Eukaryota; kingdom Metazoa; phylum Chordata; class Actinopteri; order Gadiformes; family Phycidae; genus Urophycis; species Urophycis floridana. Next base: position 5,177,387 of record JAOPUI010000092.1, on the reverse strand, counting down.
TATTTTGCGAAGAAAATAAGCTAATCATATTCGGAGTGAGTGCGGTGGCAGCCAGGTTTTAAGACCATGTTTGGTCTTGTCCCCGACTTGTCGTTCCATTTTTTTCCCCATTCAACATTAATCACAAGTCTAGCTGTTGTGAAGACATTGTGTTTAATCCCAAAAGGCGTTCTTCTCATTTAAAACATATTCTGAAACACTAATTCAAAAATAAATAAATAAAGGCTATATTAAAGATTATTCATCTATATTAGGCTATATTCATATTACATGTATCCATATCGGCCTTTGCGATGGTTGAGGCAAAATTACATTTACACTACAATTACAGTTTGGGGACTTCCAAACATCTCAGGCTTTTTGTACCATTTCCTGGGAAAAAGTGTACTAAATTAACAAGTATACCAAATTACTCAGTGTATTAAATTAAGAGGCCCCATAAACCTGGCTCCACCAGATATGCTTTGGATATTGGGGTCTTCATACTGAAGGGGAAATGGGAATAAAAGATAAAGAAACACAGGAACAAAAGGAGATTAACATAAGCAATTAAATAGAGGTGAAAAGGCATGTAGCATCTGTTAACGGCTTGGTGTTAAAGCATGGATGCAGGGTTGAATCATGCATTACGAAGGTGTTAATGTTAATTGATAAAGCAGCAATTGTTCTCAAAGCAAGACATGTCACACTCCACACATCATTAAAACAGAGCTACATGACGAAGAAAATGTGCAATGTTATACTACAGCAGAAGATGCTCAAGAATACACCAAATCTGACTATAAAGTTCTCGAGGAACCGGGGCCACTTTGTTTCAACCAGCATGGAGTACATGGCAAGTGAAGTGAATTAGCAATAATCTAATTGGGTCACTCTGACCAATCAACAATACATGAGTTCGCGTTATAGGCCCAAGACCCATGTCCGTTTGATCCTATGGATTATCCCTCTCTCTGGTCGCTAGTGCAAATTATCTAGTTGTGTTTGCAGTTACATACCAAAAAAAGGCAGGCACAAATGAACATCCGCCTGCCAGAGTGATCCCCTCCCCTACACTACAAGAGCAAGTAACAAGCCTGATAAATCGTGATCAGGTGTCCATCACGTGGTCGGGGTTACCTTGATCGCTCTGTATCGGCCCGCAGATCCCTTCGGGCCGGGCCGCCGGTGCCTGACTGTCTCACTGGGAACGTCACAGGGAGCCGCTCTGCTGTCCAGGGTGGAGGGAAAGCCTGGACACAGGGGACGCCATTCAGGACATTAGAACATGGCTCGACATGGGTGGGGGGGGGGTGTTGCTAAAGTGACTGATGGAGGCCAATGAACTCTGAAGAAGAGTTCTTTTGGGGGATTTTTGTGAACTTGAATTGTGCGATGACGTCGAGTATTTTATGGTTGAAATATAAGGCAGGGTATTTCGCCCATTAGCGATTATGAAATTGCTATAAACTGTTTTTAATTTCATACAACAATCAAATAACGAATTATATAAAAATGTGATCTAATATAAGTATGTAACGATCATAAACAAAACATAACAAAAGGAAAACAAAAAAATCACACACACACAAATCAAATAAAAAGCAGATCTACCCTGGTTGCTAGGGACGACGGAAGCTAGCTTGGTGCCTCGAGCTAGCTTGGCGGCGTGAGCCAGCTTGGCGGCGTGAGCTAGCTTGGCGGCGCGCGCAAGCTTGGCGGCGTGGGCTAACTTGATGGCGTGCGCGGGCTTGACGGTGCGCTCCTCTGCCTCGGACTCGTCGTCGGACTCGGACCTCAGCAGGTTGCTGTAGGAGCGCGGCGTTATGTTGCGCCGCGAGTGTCTCCGGTCGCCGAGGGCGACGGCGCTCCCGGGAAGACGGTCCTCCGGCTCCGCCTTCCCCCGGTAGTTGCCCCTCTCAGCGCTTGAAGCGGTATGCGACGACCGCCTCGCCTGAACTGGGAAAAGACAGTCGCGTGATCAATTCATTCGGAAACCAGCGACTGCGTTGATTAAATGTGGTTAAAAGGTTTTGATTGTGATTAAAAGGTTTTGTTTTAGCCAAGCGGGAGGAAAGATAAACAAACACACTGTACGGTAACATCCAGAACGTGGCGTTTACATACGTTTAAACGGTCTCACGATGCGCCCTTCTTTGGCCTTCTCGATGCGCTCACACTTTTTGTGCCTGGTGGGAGAGAAAGAGGTTATTTTAAACACCGTTCATCCTCTTTGTCTTTCCTGGAAAACGTGAGCTGCACACAGACGAATTAGGCACCATTTCTAATTAGGCACTTTTCTTTTGGCAGTAGACATAAACCAGTTCACCACGTCTCTGTGGAACTGAAATTCAATAAGTCAACTGATTTAATCAAGTGTATACACACACGCTACTATTGTCCAAAAGAGAGGCATGTTTGCGGTGAATATGCATTGTAGATTGACCTACAAATTAAAAGCACAAAATAGCAGTAAAGCTTAGTGGAGGTGACGCATCCTGGGAGGCCTTGCCCAAACTCATCATCATCATCATGCTGCTCATCATCTTGCGGCTGCAACCGAGGCCACGATTCACCACGCTGTGCCAGCACTCCTGGTCCTCCCATCAGCTCCTCTGACACCCCCACCCCGCCCCGCGCGCGACCACTCACGTGCAACACTGCCGCTTGGTGTTGGGCCCCCCGAACTTGGGCTTGTCCAGGCAGTTGACGCACGTGCCGCAGTCCTTCTGCACACGGCAGCCCCTGCAGACCCGGCAGCGGCGGGAGCGGATGCGGCCCCTCCGCCACCGCCTCGCCACGCGCTCCTCGGGGAGCACCCACTGAGCGCCCCCCTGATCCTGGTCCGAGCCGTCCTCGTCCCCGCCGTCAACAACTACACAAAGGGGACACACACACACACACACACACCAAGGAGGCAGATTGAGACGGGGGGCCGGGAAGACGGACGGCGAGAGAGTAAAGTGTGATGAAGGCGTGAGTGAGACATTCCAACACACATTTTTTGGGGGGGAGGTAAGGGGTGGCGTTGGCGTACGTTTTGCGGCGGGTGACAGCGCGATGCCCTCCCTCTCGTGGAGCGGCAGGGCACTGAGCCGGGGGATGTCGTCCGGCACCATGGCGCGGGGCTGGCCCAGGGCCACCGCCGCTGCCCGGCACACGTGCTTTATCCTGGGGCCGCCGAGCGGCTGCTCCTGCGCGGGCGACACGGCTTCACTCAGACCACGACACTCACAATTTGGACGGGATAGCTTGTATTCTTTAGATAGTCGGCATTCCAAATCATGTTGGAGTAAAGTGAGGGCCGCAGTCAAAAAGGTAGATAAATGCAACGCGTCCATAGAATGCAGCATAGCACGGCCAAATATAAATTCTCAATACGTGTGTCGTGTCTGCAAACCTAAACTTAAAAGTTACCTGAGCACTGCCTTCATTAGTAGATTTCTCTGCTCTCCTCCTCCTCCTCCTTTGCCTACCACTCCCTGCCATTCCTAGTTCTCTTGACCCCAGCTATGTGTCAGACAAAGGAGGAAAGAAAAAGAACAAAAAGATAAAGATTCTTTGTTACTTTACCAACCTCTACCTCCACCAGCAAACTTTTTTGGGCTTGGTTTAGGTATAAATTTAATGCAGATTGTTAATCTGTATTAAAGAATACAACACCAACAACAACATTTACAAATATTAAACAACATGACTGAATGCTTTTCCCGACAATTCTTCTTGTGTGGACCGCATTTTCCAGGTTGATAGAGGAAGCTTACCTGGGATATTTTAAGCTGCTTCTGCTGGTCTATCTTGAAGAGCTGGACTTTGGCTCGTTTCAAAAGGTGAAGCATCCTCCTGTTGGCTCCAGTGAGGCTCATCCGTTGGCTCTGACCACTGGCCTCCGCTACATCGACACTGTCCTGAGCCCCAGCGTAGCCTTCAAACACTATATGGAACAGTTAACGAGACGCAGGTCAATCTTCTGGTCCTCCAAACATCACAAGAGACAGTTGGTAAGACACTGGTCGGTCCTCTGGTCCTTTAAACACTACATGGGACAGTTAGAAAGACTCATTTACACTTTTACATTTAGCAGACGCTTTTGACCAAAGCAACTTACAATAAGTATTCAGGTTATTCCTCTAGTCCAGTAATTATGCAGATTAACGTTATGTAGCAATTTACAGAGTACTAAATAGAGTAAAACAGAGTTGCTCGCCTGGAACTTTTTTCCTTCCTGATGAATACATGCTTTCATATGCAGAGGATATAATTAATTAAAACAAACACACAATCATATGATGATGATATAACGGTGAATTTAATCCATGGTCCGCCTGCTACATTAGCATGCCATGGTAAAGGATGGTATTGCAATGTAAACAATTGTGCAGCCATGGCGCTACCTCTGTGTAAAGACCAGGCGTCTGCCTCATTTCACACGTTCATAAGTTATCTTTCAAACATAATACGGGAAGTATGATGTGTATTCAGTTTGCCTCCAAATCTGCTCTACAGCTTCCTGCCGTAACAACAACAATTGCCAAAATGATCAACAGTGTATTTAGTGTGTATGGAGATCTTGAAATAGCGCACTCATTTACTGTGGCAATCTCTGGGTGGGATAAACATGAGAGAGGACAAGAGTTGAATCAGCATGTGGCATGGGGTGGGGCACAGATGGTGACGTCGTTGTGGAGAGGGCTAGCATTTCGGAAAACATACATTTCACAGCGAAAAACACGAAGGGAAATGGAAAACGCCTCTTACTTTGAGCTTCTGTATCAAGCGCGCCTTCCACCGCCGGCTCTCCCAGGGGTGCCTGGGCCAGCGTGGTGCTGGCCTTGCTGTTCAGCAACACGGCGAGCTTCCTCACAACCCCAGGCGTGTCCACCTCCTCCATCTTTATCTTGGATCTGCGTCTCTTCCGGACCGGAGGAGCCAAGCCAGGACCTGGATCCTCGCCCTTAGGGCCCTTCTTCTTCTCAGCCAGTTTGGCCGTCAGCTTCTTGAGGTTCTTGTAGACCTCCAGGTGGCTGGACGTCGGACTCTGCGGCGGGCCGCCAGCCTCCGACATGGATCCCAGTTTCAACAGGGATCTCTTTGGAATGGCGTCGTCCTCCTCCACAAACCTCTTGGGGGCTTTAATGACCCGTGAAGACCTGGCGCTGACAACGGGTGTGGCAGAGTTACTGGAGCTCTGACCCTGCAGCTGCTGGGCCTCCTCTTCCTGCTCTGGGGCAGCCGGAACAAGCTCAGGAACGTAGGTGTAAAACACACGTTTGATCTTGATGCCGCCCAATTTCGGCGCAGGATTAGCCGGCCTGTGTTGTCTTCGCCCGAACAGCATTTTTCGGGATTTTCTGAATATTGTTTTTTTCTTGGGGGGAGCTTCTGCAATCTCTTGGGAGGACGTGGGTGGCGCATCGCCACTAAGGGCCGCAGCCTCGGTGGAGGCCTCGATGTCCAAAACCACATCCTTCTTCTGCCGTCTCTTGGTAGGAACGTGGGATTGTGATGCTCCTTCAGACTCGCTTTGCTGCTGCCGAGACCCCTTGGTCCCCTTCCCAGAGCTTTGGTCTGCCAGGGCGGGCCTGGAGCCCCTGCCGGGCCCTTTCAGCCTGGAGCCTCTCCCTTTGCCCTTGACGACTGTCAGGGTACAAACGAGCTTATCCTGTTTGGTGCCGGCAGCTGAGGTAGAACCCTGAGTAGTGTGCTCTTTTGTACCCGCTCTACGCTGCAACCCCAGGGCCACTTCCGTCTTTGCGGAGCCTGAGGAATGCCTTCCGGTGCTTTTGGTGCCTGGAGCAGGGGCTACCTGCTTGGCAGGCAGCTTAATGGCTATTCGAGAAGTGGGCACTCTGACTTTATCGGCTCGGCCTTCTTGAGGAGCCCTCTGCACAATCTTCCCAATCAGAGTGGGTTTGGGGCACCGCGGCACAATTTTTCCAATCAGCGGCTTGGACAGGGGGGACAGATCGGGGGCCGGAGGAGGCTTTTCCTGGGTGGGTGATGACAGAGGAGAGCTCCCCGGAAGCTGGTGGGAACAAACGGTTTGGGTCCCAAATCCGGTGAAGTCTCCCTCCTTTACAAGAAACGAAAAGCAGTACACAATTGTTTTAAAAGGAGGTACGTGGTTTAGATGTTGGCATTTCAAAAAGTATAACACGTCGAATTTTCAGCTTTGCAGTGGGATGCTTGCCACACTGGGTGGTTTCTGCCTTTGGCTGCCTTGCCTAGGTCTGGTTACAATAGCCGCTAATGAATGGATTAACCAGGTGGGTCACCATGGCTACGATAGAAAGAAACACCACATTGCAGCTGTTTTGACTTTCTTTTGTAATTGCGTTTAAGTTTTTGTAATGACACTGTCATACGAAACACGTTAGCCTTGCCAACACGAGATGCTAATCATCCTGAACGATCAATATATATCCATCTCGACTCGACTGTGTGGGTTCCGAATGGTTCAATACACTACATCGAACCGTATGGTCTGCAGCAGAGCATCATATATACCTAATCTTCAAGAAGCATTAACCACAACACCTTAAAGACAATATGGAATGGCGTTTAGGGCAGGCGTCATCATAATTTCATGCATTTCGATGAAGTGTGGAGCAGAATGTGTGAAAGGGATTTCATTGGATTGTGCCAAAGTTACACAAAAAGCTAGCCAACAAACGGCACTAGCTTGTTGGAAGCTCTACAAAAGAGTAGGGACCCGCAAGTTGGTTAGGCTTACAACTGTGAACGGTAATAATAATAATAATACTAACATAATCCTACCAGCTGTGAAGATGCTGCTAAGGATGTTCTACGGATCAGCTAGAGAGCATCTCTCTTCACCGTAAATTATATGCATCAATGATAAGACCAACCTGTCCCATGATAATAACATGGCAATAGAAAGAATGCACCCACAACTGCTTCTCAGTGCCCTCATACGCAAAAAAAAAAAAAACTGGTCAACCACAAATTCAAAACAACTTCCAGTGACATAGCGGCTGAAGATCAAACCCCCTGAGAGGACTTGTTGAACACCACCAACTAATGAGGGGCCTACTGGTGAAGAGGACTGAATCCTGGTCAAATCCAAATTAATTTAAGTATTGTACTGTATTGACACTACATTGACGTGTAGGGTTTCTCGTGGCCCACAATATAATCTATGTACTTTAACAGACAATGTAAAAGATGGCGATTGTATGCCTTTTTTTTAAGAATACAGAACATTCTTCATATTGACATCCACTGCATTTCCTTACAGATTGATTTAGAAACAGGCTCAACCCAATTTACTAGTCTCTCAATAAACAATGGAAATCATATACCCAGTATTATTGTGAGTGTTATTGTGAATATTGCCAATTTATGTAGTAATTTAGACTGATTGTTCACAAGACACACGTTATAAAGCTGTTGACATTGTGGCTCAGTAGAATAAACACTCGAAAATATGAGCTCCTGAGGCTTTTCTGTTGGACATTAGGACTTGAAATAATCCATCTATTAAGCGATACAGATATCATCCAAATTAGGATATAGACCAATATGTTCAACATGCAGACATGACAACTCAACATTGGAGTTTGTAAATACTCAAACTCTAACGTACTTTGCGCAGCCTCTGGCAACATCTAAACCACACCAGGGTAACATTCAAAACAGAGCAGTCAACTGACAGGTGCAACGTGGATAAACCGCTGTCTATGTCGACGGAATGGGTTTTGACGTTGACGCCATGAAAAGCACTTAATATTAATCAAGCGGTTACAGATGATACGACTAGCAAAGGATAAAACAAACTTGTATTCGTGGTTTCCATCTTTCACTACCGCCAAATTTTCCGCCCAAAGCACGCAAGAAGATGGACGAATAGCCTTAGCACAGACTTGCTATGGCTCAGTTTGGTCTACACAAACGCTGCGTTTATCAAGTTTTTTCAAGAGTAGACAATTAGAGGCGGCAGATTGCTGGTCAGTCTGTCTATCTGGCGCACACCCTGGTAGCAGCGAGCTAACTACTACCCACTGGGTATTGGCTCACTTCCCCTGCTGTGCAGAAGGGCTAGCACATCCATATCCGTCCCATCTTGTGTAAAAAAAATACATATATATTGGGTATGTGGGTATATGCACACTGTGTAGCTGACCAAGTAACATTAGCTCATTCACCTCTTCACTCCCGCTCGACTCAAATCCCGCATCTTTCTGGCGCCCATACTTCTCGGTAACCCCGAGTAGGCGCAGCAGCGACGGATCCTCGCTCAAAGTGAGTCCGATGTTTATGGGCCTCGGCCCTCCGAGGGTCACATCTCCGCCGTCTGAACCCAACCTTCCGCGTTGTGGTCGTTTCTCGAATCGAAGACGATTTCGAGATGACCATGGCCGACCAGGGAAGCGAGCCCGTGCCTGGCTCGGGTTGTTTAAGACTGTGACATTAGCGGGAGATAATCCGCCTCCCGATGCCGCCATTATTCTCTACAACAACAACCAGCACAGAACGCTGGCTACGCCGTGCTGTAGAGGCAAGATGGAAAGCTGGACGAAAAGCGCGAGCTAGGAAGGAAGTTTAATTGCATCATGGGAAAGCGAGTTTCTCTGAACAGCAGTCTATGGAGCCTACCAGAGGCCAAGGTCCAGCCAATAGCGGACTACATTTTGGAGGAAAATACCTGGACCGATTAAGTTGTTAAATGTATGTAAAAGACTAACATAACACGGATAAATTATTATTAAAGAGCATTATATGGATAAAGTATGATACAGTAGTCCTGTGTTTTCAACCCACCATCTACAAATGTTGGTTGTACAATATGAATAATTAAAAACAGAGAAAGTAAAATGAACAACGTTTTGTTTTAATGTAACTATTGGTAACATATAACAATCATAAGAATACGGCACATCATAATAACACAGTCATTGAGTCATTTAAACAAATGATGAGCAGCTGATTTAAGATGGTTTACCCACCATAACAAAACTATTGAAAAACAAAAATGCTCTAAATATCTAGGTATGTGTAAAACAAGGCCTGGATACATACATTTATTTTTTTGTAATTTTGTAATAATTTATACATTGTAATTGACATTGTATATATTTATACATCACTATAGCTGTATTTATATGTAAATGCAAACTTTCTAGAAGAAAATAAATATTGTATTGAGTGAATGTCCTAACCACATTGTTTGGTTGGATTAGGTCATAATACAATCCCATAATCCTCATATTTTATCTTATTTTAGATGAGGCAAAAATTGGCAATGCAAATTTCGAAAATTTGATGAAATTTGTATCTGAAAGAGCCACCACAAATGTTGTGCGTGTTCCAGTGAATGTATGGTAACCGGAACACAGTAATGGCCATCTGTTCCCCCCTCTGTATCATTGTTTGTTTATATTTAATCAGAGACTACAGTGGCCTCTTCTGGCGAGCCGTAACTTTGCATTCCGAACCTAAGAGCTCCTCCCAAGCTAGGGGAGGCGTGGTGGGGCAAGCTCTGGGGCGGGCTTGGGCCAGTGAACGTCCTTCTTGTGCACCCTCAGAGCTTCCACAGTGGGGAAGGTGAGGTCACAGTAATCCACGGGGCATGGGATGTTACATCCCGCCTGCTGGCTGTCAGATGCACGTCCCTGTGGTGTGGATGTAGGGGACCACAATGCTGTCTGGTCCTCTGCTCTGCAGTCTACATCCTCCTCCTCCTCCTCCTCCTCCTCCTCCAGCTTGGGCACCATGGTCGTCTCCTCTGGGGTTGAGGACTGGGCGGGTGGCTGGGGCCAGTGAACGTCCTTCTTGTGCACCCTCAGAGCTTCCACGGTAGGGAAGGTGAGGTCACAGTAATCCACGGAGCACGGGATTTTACATCCTGGTTGCTGGCTCTCAGAGGCATGTCTCTGTGGGCTGGATGTTTGGGCCCTCGAAGTCCTCCGGGCACCGGATCTGTCGTCTACTTCCTCCTCCTCCTCTTCCTCCTTGGGCACCACAGTCTTCAGGTCTGGCGTCCACTGCTCGGTGGCCATTTTCTTGGGTGGGCAGCCGTCCTCTGTGGTTAGCTGGCCACGCTTTGTGGGGAGCTGGCCCTCAGAGGCACATCCCTGTGGGCTGGACGCTTGGGACCACGATGCTCTCTGGTCCTCTGCTCTGTCGTCTAGTACCACCTCCCCGTCGGACACCGCGGTCTCCTTGTCTGGGGCCCACAACTTTTGGGACCGCGGTTCTCTCTGGTCCTCTGCTCTGCTGTCTAGTTCCTCCTCTTCCTCCTCCCCCTCATCGTCGTCATCCTCCTCCTCCTCCTCCTCCTCCTCCTCACCTTCCTCAGATGACACAGTCTTCTCGTCTGGGATGCCCCAATTAGTGGCCTTTTTCTTGGGCGGGCGGCCGCGCCTCCTCGGGAGATGCATGGATTTGTGCATCTCAAGGGAGTCGAGGTTCTGGAAGTTCATCCCACAGACCTTGCAGTGAAACTTCCGCTTCGGGCACACCTCCTGCCGGTGTGTTATCAACTGAGGGAGACCGGAAAACAACCGTGAGAAACGTGCACAATTTTGATCAAATGATTGAATTTCGATCGAATATTTGAATTATCGAATTCCTGCTGAGACACTCAACACTTTCCACAAGGTAATTTGCATTTTGTGAGCTCATCCACAAGCCTTGCTCTTTTTTTTTCATTTCAATATGGCACTAATCATTGGGCCCAGGTTACACTTGTCGTTACAATGCGAATTTCGTCATCCAATCAAGGCAGGACGCATTACATTTACATTTAGGGCATTTAGCAGACGCTTACAAAAAGTACATTTGTCAGAAGAGGGTGAAACACTTCCTTGCTGTTAATATAGTAAGAATGTCACCAGGACAAGTTTCAAGCATTTCGATTGCTAGGTTAACCATTGCTAATATACAGCCCGTCAGGTCTGGGCTGTCACAGACTGGATCCCGCTCACATTGTGATCGGATGAGCAAGACCACATCCGGGGTTCGTCGGGCTCGCATTTTGATCGGATTGCATATGGTATGTGGAGAGCGAATGGGTCAGGCTACTGGCTACATCACCAAGACCACGGCCCACGCCTGAACATTCTCCCCATACCTCTAGAAACACTGGAACTTATACCAGTGATCACGTCTTTAGTCACCCGCGTCACGTCGCTTACTCAGGGCGGGAATATTGGTTGAATATCCAATATCTTTCAGACTTCAAAGTGCCAAAAGCTGCCATTGAGAGGTGTAAATAAATAAGTAAATACACCACCACAGTAGCGCTACGCTGCAATACATTTCACTTTCATTTTTTAATTTACTCCTAGCATGTGCCATCTTTTATCTAGAGCTTTCATTTCAAATCCAAATTATTCTTACAAACTGCATCATATCTATACACATGCATATAGCAGTTATGGTTAGATGTCCTGCTTGGGGACACCTCGGCACTTGGCTAGGAGGAGACGGGGATTGAACCAGCAACCTTCTGTTACCCAGACGACTTGCTCCACATCCTGAGCCACTGCCACCAAGTATCACACCCAAGTATTTATAGAAAAACAACCCAAATCAAGTAGCAACTAGCATGGGCCTGCCGTCCTTGGCTTCACCTCTGCGAAGGTTGAGTAGCCTTCTCGACAGATTTTGCAGTAGAATGGCTTGTAATCCGTGCCATGGGAGAGATTGTGTTGACGCAGCTTCGAGGAAGACTGAAATCTCTGGTTACACTTGTAGCACAGGAACACTGTATTGTTCTGCAGAAGGATACATTGTTGTTGAGCGTTACAAATAAATATTACACAGGCTTTCATTTGTTTGGGATGAGCGTTAAAAGACACTGAGCATAAGAGGAGATAATATCTGAACATAAAATAGGCAATACGCATGCAAATGTACATAGTACAATACATGATATACAAGTACCTGTAAGGATTGCATAATAATAAATATTGTCCTGAATGTTTTATGTATGCTGTATTATGTTAGGTATAATAGGTATAACTCCCCTATTGGGGGAGCCTCACCTTTTGGAGATGTTGCACGTACTCCTCCTTATGGAACTTTCTGTTGTGCCTAAGCATTGACTGCTCAGTGGAAAATATGATGAAGCATTGAAGACACTCATAAGTCTTTTTATCTGAAATGCAAGAGGATGCTCAGTTACACGGCTGACTAGGATTTGGAATGACCATAACCACTGCACCAAGCGTCATTTTTGTAAAAAACAAAAAAACAAAAAACAAAAAAACAAAACGGCAGTAGCTCAGTGGGTAGAGCGGGTGGACAGAGCGGGTCATCCACTAACCATAGGGTCGGCGGTTCGATCCCCTTGATCCCCCTCCTCTCACTGTCCACATGTCGAACCCTCACAAATGTACTGATTGTAAGTCGCTTTGGACAAAAGCCTCTGCTAAATGCCCCTTTTACCCCAACACCACAATTGATTGTTTTGAGACTCCCACAAATCAGACTACCATAGCCTGACAGCTTGAAAGGCTGGATGGTGTGTGTGTAAATGTTTCCAGGAAAATATTTTTCCTGACTTTAGAAACAGCGAGTCCCAGGCACTCAAAAAACCATCAAAAAGGAGAAGGAATTGATAAAAAGCCTTTATTTAGGTATGGCTTAAATCATTAAAATAAGAGCCAACATGTTTCA
>JAOPUI010000092.1:5110756-5127848 GCA_027123135.1 Urophycis floridana | reverse complement strand
TATATATATATATTGCAAAATTAAAACACCAAGGCTATGAATTATATTTAGGTGAAAATACCCTACAATATTGAATTTCAGTTTGATCAGTGTGATTATACCCACACACACATCATGCATATCATGTACTAACAGTGTAATAAACCAGTGACGTTTCTCAGTGACTAAATCTACTATGTATGGACATCGTTTAAGGATTCTGCAATGCAGGACCAGCAACTGTGGCATCCAAAAAAGGCACGTGCTGGGCTCTCGGTGACCCTAATTACCGTTCGTTTGATGGTATTTCCTACAACTTCATGGGCAACTGCACCTACGTCATGGCTAAGAACTGCAACGTAGACGGGACCCATCCAGCCTTTGAGGTGGACACAAAGAATGTCAACGTCCCCAATTCAAACCTCACTTCCATTGGAATGGTCACCATCAGTGTTTACGGGAACACTATTGATATTCTCCCTAATGAGTTTGGCCTTGTGCGGGTAAGTGATTCAGTAAATACATATGCTGTGGTTACGCCCTCACTTGGTGACCTTGTTTACATGATGGCAGCTGCTGAAAAAGTATGGTTCATGTGTACAAATGTATTCTTCAGGTGAATTATCAACTATGGAATCTCCCCGTCAACTTGGACAACGGCAAGGTGATTCTGTCCCAGAGTGGGTTCTCTGTTGTTGTTGAGACAGACTTTGGCCTGTCGGTTCAGTACAACTGGCTGCAGTATGTTACTATCACACTTCCAAGTGAATTTGCAGGCAAGGTGTGTGGCATGTGCGGAAACTTCAACAATAAGCAGGACGATGACCTCACCACTCCAACTGGGGCGCATGCCAAAGACGCACAGGATATGGGGAAGAGCTGGAGGGTTCCCAGTGTTGTCAATGAGGCCAATTGTATGGATAAATGCACAGGACAGTGTCAAGACCAGTACCAACTCACCAAAGTGCAACAATTGGAATACCAAATCATTTGCAGTGCTCTGTCACAAGTGATGTCTATGGACTTCAAGGCCTGCGCCCCTCTGGTTGACCCCACAGACTTTCTCCAGAACTGCATGTTTGAACTCTCCAAGGGTGTCCCAATGAAGAAGTACTATTGTGACACGCTGCAGGTGTACTCTGACACCTGTCAAAGAGCTGGAGCACCAGGCCAGGACTGGAGGGATGCCAACCAATGCCGTAAGTAATCAAGAGGAGAGCATTCTTAAGCAACATTATATGTTAGGCACATATAATGTTAAATTACACACCATATTCATATCTAATGATGATGACAAAAAAAATATTGTTTGATAGCCATGTAAAAAAAACCTGATGCTGATATGCTATCCATATGTAGTGCCACCCAAGTGCCAGGAGAACAGCTACTATGAGCGCTGTGGCTCCGCCTGCCCAGCCACCTGTGGAGACCTCACGGCTCCCTCCACCTGCACAGCCAGCTGCGTGGAGACATGCACCTGCAATGACGGCTTTGTCCTCAGCGGCAGCAAGTGTATACCCGAGGCCCAATGCGGCTGCCAGTACAATGGCCGATATGTGGAGGTCGGCGCCTCCTTCTGGGGTGACGATACTTGCACTGAGCGATACACGTGTTCCGCTGAAGGGAAGCTGACCAGTGAGACGACTAGCTGCCCAACGGGGCAGCAGTGTCAGGTGGTGAAGGGCATCAGAGGCTGCAATGCTGTTAACTATGCCACGTGCATGGTGTCTGGTGACCCTCACTTTGTGACCTTTGATGGAGAGCGCTACAACTTCCAGGGCACTTGCACTTATGAATTGGCCGGTGTCTCCTCCAGTCAGCAGTCCCTGGAGGAATTTAGTGTTATTTTGCAGAACAGCGGGCAAGATAAGAGGTCAGGGTCCGTGGTTAATTTGGTAGAGGTGAAGGTCTATGGCAACACTGTCAACATTAGCAAAGAGCAACCCGGATTTGTCATGGTAAGGACTTGAAAACATATACACAAAACAAAACAACTCTATGTTAAGTTTTTGGTTAGTATTTGAAAAGATTCTAACTCAAATGTGATACCTTTTGGTTACTTGAAGGTCAATGGTGAGCTTTCCTACCTTCCAATGGCACTGAATGGCACCAAACTCCAGCTGTACAGTATTGGTTGGTTTGTTGTACTCGAGACCGACTTTGGTCTGAAAGTCTACTATGACTGGAACAGTGTCGTGTTTGTCGAGGTCCCCAGTACTTACAAGGACTCCATGATTGGTCTATGTGGCAACTACAACCTCAATCCCAAAGATGACATGCAGATGAAGGACGGGAAAGAGGCTGCCACGACAGAGGAGCTTGGCCAGAGCTGGACGGTTGCAAGTACCCCAGGCTGTGTCAATGGCTGCACGGGCCCATGTCCTAGCTGCAATGCCGCTCAAAAAGACCAGTACAACACAAACACGTTCTGTGGACTCATCAGTGACCCCACTGGCCCGTTCCGCGACTGCCACTCCGTAGTTGACCCTGCCAGTTTCCTCACAGACTGCGTTTACGACGTGTGTCTGTATCAGGGAAGTGGGAGCATGCAGTGTAAGACCATGACTGCCTACACGGCAGCCTGCCAACTCAAAGGTGCCACAGTATACCCCTGGAGGTCAGCTACATTCTGTGGTAAGAAAACCTGTTCACCGATAAGTTTACTCTGTAAAACTGTGAATACAACTGGTTCCGATCTGGTACAAGTGAATATGCTTTGCTTGTAGATGCTCAGTGTCCCACGAATGGCCACTACGAAATATGCAGTGCTGGATGTCAGAAGTCCTGTCAGAACCCAGACGCTTCTTCTGACTGCGGAGCTCAGTGCATGGAAGGTTGCATCTGCGATGATGGTTTTGTTCTGAGTGGAAACGAGTGTGTGCCTTCTGGTCAGTGCGGTTGTCTGTTTAACGAAAAATACTACAAGCACGGCCAAGTGTTTTTCCCTGATGGGCTGTGCCAGCAAGAATGTGTGTGTAATGGCACGGTAAGAAGGATCTAAATATGATTGTTTGTTTAAGATTAGGGTTACAAATACCCACAAACACAGTTTTTAAATATCAAGAAATCAACTTAATAAGTTGAAGAAAGTAAGCCCCAAATTGCCATGATTTGTATAGGTGCAATGTCAGAAGTTTTCCTGCGGACCCAATGAAAAGTGTGAGGTGATGAATGGTGTCCAGTCATGTCAGCCAGTTGGAAAAGGATTCTGCTCCATCTCTGGTGACCCTCACTACAACACCTTCGACAACAGCACCTATGACTTCCAAGGTACTTGCACATACACAGCAGCTGAAGCGTGCAATCTGATTGGCACAAGGCTCCCAGCCTTCTCTGTGGCAGTGGAGAATGAGCGATGGTATGCCATGTCCAGCGACCCACAGGTCTCTGTCGCAAAACTGGTGGCAGTGGAGGTTTATGGACACCTCTTAGTCCTTCGGCGGAACCAGATCGGAATGATCATGGTATGTCACTTAGAATTGTGTGTGTGTAAACAAATATAAAATAAAAAAAAATACAAATGGGGGTAACCCTTTTTACGGGCTAACCGTAAAAAACTATGTGAAAAGAAGAAGTAAAATTTCTTCTTCCTCTTCAGGTAAATGGAATGTTATCTCACATCCCGCTGAATCTCAACGAAAAACAAGTGCAGGTTTACCAAGAGGGTACTTACTATGTAATCCTAACCGACTTCGGCCTGAGGGTGACCTATGACATGATCTACCACATCACCATCACCGTGCCTGGCAACTACAGGGACCACACCTGCGGCCTGTGTGGAAACTTCAACGACAACAAAGCCGATGAGTTCCAGCTGCCAGACGGTAAAGTGACCACAGACTCGCCGGCCTTCGCGGCCGCCTGGAAGGTGGCCGTGCCCGGAGTGGTGTGTGAAGACGGTTGCAGTGGAGACGTCTGCCCCAAGTGTGACCCCATCAAGAAGAAAGTGTTTGAGAAGGACTGTCAAGTCCTCACCGATCCCCAAGGTCCCTTCGCTGTGTGCCACAATGTCATAGATCCTGCCTCCTACTTCAGAGACTGTGTCTACGACGTCTGCTTGGCAGTGGGGGACAGGGAAGTGTTGTGTCACAGCATCGGGGCCTACATGTTGGACTGCCAAGACTTTGGTGTGGAGATTCCAAACTGGAGGACCCCTACTTTCTGCCGTAGGTGTTTAATTCATAGGCATACTCTATACCTCCATATGAATTTATCAATGGCCACCTGTGAGGACACCAGGGGTAACTTTACTTACCACTTACTACTTACTGACTAATTTCATATGTATTTCTGTCATCTACAAACAGCCATCAACTGCCCTGTAAACAGCCACTATGAAGTCTGCAGCCAGCCTTGTGACAGTCCATGTCCGGGCCTCTCAGGCATTGTTGTCTGCGCTGAAACGTGTGCCGAGGGCTGTGCCTGCAACGCAGGCTACAACTTCAACGGCACTGGCTGTGTTAGTGTGGACCAATGCAGCTGCTATTACCAAGGGAGGACCTACAAGGTAGGCCTGAGGCTGTGGTAGGGAAGATTTTGCCAGTGTTGATTTGGCGAGTGTTTTGTATGACGAAAGCAGGATGCCCTGTATGACTTTTAATACGACCATGGCCTTCAATGTTAGAGTATAATAAATAGAAAGCCGTAGGTATGTTGACAGGACTACACACAAAGGTCATGTGTCTTGTTAAGGAACAATACCTTGTTGCCTAATCTTCTATTGTTTGCTGTCATCCTTGTTGAGTTATTCAGTCATTTGGAAAACCTTTAAAAAAAATGCAATTCATGTAATTGGTAACCATACACTGAACATGATGCTTGAACTTCGTTGTATTTATTTTACTGCAGGTTGGACAATCTATTGTATCCGAGGACTGTCATACAATCCACATCTGCCAAGCCTCAGGAGTTATTGTGTCCCAGAGCATGTCTTGTAAGGTCACCGAGACCTGCCGAATCCAAAATGGCACCAGAGGCTGCTACCCCCAAACATGCTCTTTGGAAGGTAACGGCACTCTCACGTCATTTGATGGAGCCGGCATCTTCCTAAACTCAGGGGCTTTTGAGATCATCCAAGTCTGTGACCAAGCGTCAGACCAGTGGTTTAGGGTTGTCGCAAAGTTTGAGATGTGCAGCTCTCCTGCAGTCAACACCATTGTGACCCTTTACGTGTACTTCCCCGATGTGACGTTTACGATCACAAAGAATGGCATTTGGGTGAGTCTCTTTACAGAGCAGATTCAGAAGCACAGTTCTACCTGTAATAGACACCAGTCCAGATTTGTAATCCATCAATCTTTGTGTGCAGGTAAATGGAAGGGCCATGCAAGAGAGCAGTTTTAAAACGAGCGACATAGCCTTGACGGTCTCTGGCAATACAGTGGCAATCGACAAGGACAATGGTCTCCAGTTGTCTTTTAATGCATTTAATGACGTCACGATGAGCATCGGTGGTGACGTAGCAGAGCAGCTTTGTGGCGCCTGCGGGAGCCTCATGTCTGTGCAAGACATAAAGCTCCTGTCCCTGGGAGGGAAGCTGGGTCTCGCCCTGGGAGTCAGCGCCACCGCTGATAACAGTGACAAATGGAGGGCTCCTGATTTTCCTGAATGGTGAGTGATTGAATGGGTGCATTATGTCAATCGGAAAAACACATTCGTAGGCAATACAGTACTCGAGGGGAAAATTTTAATACTTCAGTATTTGCGTCACATAAAATGGCAAAACTGTGGCCCATATTCCAACATCACTAATAATGACCTGTATCTCTTCTTTTAGTTGAATGTGAATAACAACATCAAAATTCTACAGCAGCAGCCAATCCAGGTCTTCCATCAATAACAAAGAAGAAGTCCATTGATTATTGGCCTATCAAATCCTTATGATGTACAATTAACTATTTATATATTACAAAACAAATTACACATAATACAAATGAAACACTTTTTATCTGTGTGCAACACATGATATCATTTGCATTCTGCTTGGGAATAAGCTATCTTCAATAAATGGTGCATTAAAACATTTTTGTAATTCATGATTATGATCATTTCCCTTCACATATTGCTTTTGACATTTATTTTTCAGATCTTTATTTTGGTTAAGGTGGTAATGTATAAGATTGAGCCCCTCCCAGGAGACTTTCAGAATTCAAAAACTCAATAACAACGTTCTGTCCACTCTAACTGGCTGTGTAACTGT
This sequence comes from Urophycis floridana, assembly GCA_027123135.1. Taxonomy (NCBI): domain Eukaryota; kingdom Metazoa; phylum Chordata; class Actinopteri; order Gadiformes; family Phycidae; genus Urophycis; species Urophycis floridana. The sequence goes on along the minus strand of JAOPUI010000092.1, from coordinate 5,121,670 downwards.
ATGACTGATATAGATACATCAAACCAATTTTAAGACAAGAGCTAGTTAATTAAGTAATTAGTGCTGAAGATAATGACAACTGTGCTAATATTCAGTATAATGGTACAACCTCTAGTGGGATATTGCATTTATACTTGATTTCTAACTAATGAAGGACAGATTATGATTTGTTTGTTTTTGTAATCATTTATGTAGCTCCACCAAAACAAATAGTTCTGCAACTGGACTATTCCAAAGGAACAAAATGCAAAATGCCCTAAATATAAATAAATATAAATATAAATATCTTCATGCACACTAGCTTGCTACTTTGTGTAGGAGTACACATTACCAGGCCAGCTGCTTTGTATGTTTACATTTATTTAGAAACCAGGAAAAATTAGTCTGTTCACATGCCCTTTGGTTGCAAGTGTGGCTCCAATGAGTTAACATTTTACATTGTTTACTTAATTCATGGTTATTAGAAATGTATGTAGCAGAGTTTGCAGAGTTATACATATGTAGTTCAAAGTCCCAGTGCAGTATAACTGCAGTTATATATGAATATTTGACTGAATTCGGGATATATTAAAGATATAATAAAGGCTTTTAACTTCTTTCAGGCTTCTTTCTCAGTTTTTTTTTCTGAAAATATCCTACTCAATGTAAATATAGTATATCTCCACAACTACAAGGGTAATTGTTTGTAGTAGAAGTAGGTTTAGGTAGAATCTCCAAATAAAAACAATCAATCGAATTAATGTGTTACATGAAAAAGGTCAGTATTGCTCTGCATGTGCATGTGCACAGTTATTTAGAAAAACATAACTTAACACAAAACATAACTTGTTACTTATTGGGTTTGGGGTTGGACTTTTGTTTTGCTGAGCTAATAATGGTTTTGATAGACTAGAAGTTGAGTATCTAATCATTTGAGGGCAGTGTCACATGAATGCTTTCACAAGCGATTAAATGCCTTACGACATCTTTGCATTTGGATGGGGCGTTGCCCAGATATGGGCACTCCTGGGTTTAACTACAGCAGCAACCAGGCAGAGTGTGGTTGATATCACCGCAGATTAAATACATTGTCCAAAAGTGCATTTTAATGAGAATGTCTGGTGAGAATAAAGGATTGAATCAATTGAATGGATTGAATATATCTATACAACATATGTACATTTTTTGTTATTTTTTACTTCTTTGAACAAAAAGCCAAAACTCAATTCTCCCTTCCAATTCAATTTTATTGCAAAATAAATTGACAATGTTGCATGCATTGAAAGTATTTTGAAACATTTAAACACATGTTAGCAAATTCATTGTTATGGTTGAGTGGAAGCCTCAGGGATTGTTCACTGGCCACTAAAGTGAGGTGAGAGAAACACAGACAGTTTGAAAAAAAAAAACAAAGTGTTGCACATCCACCAAACAAGTTATGGATAGTATAGTTATAGTGATATTGTATTGTATTGATAGTATCAATACACAGTTACACAGCCAGTATTGATAGTATCAATACAATATCACTATCACTGCATTCTCTGCATGACAGAACAAAATTAATTTCCAAACAGATTACCATGAGCCATTACTCACCAGGTGGGGAAATCTTGTGCAATGAACGGCGCCATGTACTCCTGCATCGTCTCCTCTGAGACCAGCAGTTGGCTGCTGGTGGAGAGCGGTCCGCACGCCCCACACTCTTTGCCCGCCATGTCATTGCTCATGGTCAGCGTGACTCCCTCAGACCAGCTGTAGGACAGACTGAAGCCTGCCTTCATCTCGAGGTGTATGCTTTTCCCTGACACCGCAATGGAAATGTCATTCCTAAGCTGCGCCGGGAGAGTCACCATTTGGCCATTTGCCTGTGGACGTAACAACGTAACCAGGGAGGTTAGCTCGCGCATGGGTCACAAGATATAATGTTACGTCGTATGCAGGATGGACCTGAACGAAACCCACCCAGGTCTCGTGCTTGTCGGTGATGGCAACCATCACGTCACTGAAGAATACATAGAGGGCGGAGATGCCCTTTGAGCCAGTCAGGCTGCATTCCTGGAGTTTGGCCACCACCCTGAACCATTCACCTGGGGCTGAGGGGTCACAGTGCTCCACCAGCTCGTAGGCGGCCATCGTAGGCTTGATGGTGCTGGTGGCCCCGTTGAACAGAGTGAAGGAACCGCCGGTCTCCAACACACACTGTTTAGGGAAGCAGCCCAGGATGCCATTTTGGATCTCGCAGCTCTCTGCGCTTCCACATTTGATGTCTACACACTGGAGGCTGCCTGACTTTGCACAGGTGCACCTCTGCTGACAGTCGTCAATGACCACAGACTCACCAATCTGTGGGGAAAAGTCATCCAATGGTTGTTTTGTGAGAATTGTATAAAAACAAAATGTATGATTTTGTGGATAGCTAGTACATAGCTTGCACATAGCTATTGCATAATGCAATGACAAAATATAGCGCAAAACACCTTATAGGTTCGCCCTTTGACATAACAGCCGCATTCATCCGAGCTAATGCATCCAGTCCCATTGAAGTAGTAACCATCGTCACAAGCACAGCCTTCAGCACAGGTAGTAGGGCAGGAAATGATGTCAGACAGGCCGGGGCATGGCATGTCACAGGTTTCAGCACAGATCTGGTAGTGGCTGTTTGCAGAACAGGACAATGCTACGAGAGAGAAAACATGTATCTGATCATATATTGAGTCAACTGATAGTAAAAATGTATATTACAACAGTGGATTTTAGTAAACAGACCAAATCAACTGTTTCTACACCATTATTAATCTAAAAGACATACATAGTTTTAAGGGGATTCTCCAGAGCCTTCACTTTTGATAGGATTGCATTAAAATAACAATGTAAAACTAGAAAGTACATTTCCTGAAGAAAATGTGAAGTGGGCTTGCTGACCGCAACCGGATGTATTGCTTAAGCAAAACAGCTCTGTGTTGCTTAATTCTAACGCACAGTCAGAATGCCATTCTTCCTTTGCCTGGGTCCTTTTTTATAATCGTCTGCCTTGATGTTTGTGATAGGGTGCACTAGGTCAGTGGTTCCCAACCAGTCCTCAAGGACCCCCTCCCCTCCATTGGGGGGAGGGGAGGCTGCGAGTATGTATTGATTGCAACTGCGACTTGGTCCCTCACTCTGCTTCTCTCCAAACTGCCACTATTCTCTATACGGAAAGCAGGGCCGGCTTCAAATGGCTCCATCTCAAAAAGTGTACATGTCACAAGCTTACAATAACATACAACAATAGTGTGCTAGCTAAAAGCTATCCCACTAATAAATAGATGGAAGCATGGTGTCATCCTGTCATTAATGCATATGATTCAAACAAAGAGATTGGAGTATGACAATGCTTACGGCAAAAAGTAGGAGTCCTCCAGTTGTGAATGGACACATTAAAGGTCTGGCAGTCCGTCATGTAGGCTGAGATGCTGTCACAGAGCACCTTGCGGTCCCCCACCGCCAAGCAGACATCGTAGACACAGTCTCTGAAGTAGGAGGTGGGGTCTATGACGTTGTGGCACGCAGCGAAGGGACCTTGGGGATCAGTGAGGGTTTGACAGTCCTTCTCAAACACTTCCTTCTTGATGGGGTCACACTTGGGGCAGACGTCTCCACTGCAACCGTTGTCACACACCACTCCGGGCACGGCCACCTTCCAGGCGGCTGCGAAGGCCGGCGGGTCTGTGGTCACTTTACCGTCTGGCAGCTGGAACTCATCGGCTTTGTTGTCGTTGAAGTTTCCACACAGGCCGCAGGTGTGGTCCCTGTAGTTGCCAGGCACGGTGATGGTGATGTGGTAGATCATGTCATAGGTCACCCTCAGGCCGAAGTCGGTTAGGATTACATAGTGAGTACCCTCTTGGTAAACCTGCACTTGTTTTTCGTTGATGTTCAGCGGGATGGTTGTCATGATGTTGTTCAGCTGGAGAAAAACAGAACAAAAACAAAAACAATGGCCTTTGCCATGTAACTCATTGTTTATGTCCCACTGTAATATTTGACTTTATTCAAAAGCCTCAATTTAAAAATGTGTAGTTGTGCATGGAATGCACTCACTATTGCACGCATACACTGATAGGGAATGCGAGTTGGGATTCGACAGTCACAAGACACGTTTGTTTTTTGCAACAGAACATTCCACAGATTCACAAAAATATAGATTTCATCTATTATTTCATACTGACCATTATCATTCCAATTTCATTCTCCCGAAGTATCAGAGTATTGCCATACACGGTAACTGCCAAAAGTTTGGCAACAGACACCTTTGGGTCATTGGACATGGCGTACCACCCCTCATTCTCCACTGCCACAGAGAAGGCTGGGAGCCTTGTGCCATTCAGATTGCAGGCTTTAGCTGCAGTGTATGTGCAAGTGCCTTGGAAGTCATAGGTGCTGTTGTCGAAGGTCTTGTAATGAGGGTCACCGGAGATGGAGCAGACTCCTTTTCCAACTGGATGACACGATCGAACGCCATTTTTAACCTCACACTTTTCATGCGGCCCGCATGAAAACAACTGACATTGTACCTGGATAGACAACAAATCACCGTGCTTTTATGTATACATCTATAGTAATGTTACATGCATACATAACATACATTACATTTGCACATTCACCATTTTATTTTATCTACTACACGTTACCAATAAATATAACAAAAACAACAAAATATCATGCTGTGAACTTACTGTGCCATTGCAAGTGCACTCCTCCTTGCATTGCCCATGTGGATAGAAAATCTGCCCATGCTTGTAGTATTTGTCATTTTTCATACAGCCGCACTGATCAATGGGAACACAACTATCTCCACTGACTAGGAACCCGTCGTTACACACCCATCCTTCCTGGCATGGCTTCATACAGCCAGCTGGAGGAGAGCCGATGCCACAGATGACATGGCAGACGCTGGCACAGTGTTCATAGTGACTGTTGTTGGGATGCTTGAAGTCAGACTTTGGACAGAAGTCAGTTGTCCTCCACTGGTCCACCTCCACGCCAGCTTGTTGGCAGGCAATGGTGTAGAGGTGGAGGCTGTCACAGAAGGACTGGAGTTTGCCGTCGTTGTTGCACACGTCATCCACGCAGTCCTGGAAGAAGCCGCCAGGGGACACGATGCCGTGGCACTTTTGGAAGGGACCTTCAGGGTCACGGATCAGGCCACAGAATGCATTGCTCTCGAACTTCTCTATCTGGGTGAAATCACAATCCGGACAGTGGTTCTTGTCTTTACAATCGTCAACACAGCCAGGGGTCTCTGCGACCCGCCAGCTCTTTCCCATTTCCTCCGCGGAGGCCGCCTGTCTGCCATTCTGCATCACCAGATCGTCTTTAGAGTCCATGTTGTAGTTTCCGCACAGGCCACACATAGCACCAGCGTAGCAGCTAGGGACTTTGACAAACACTGCAGTATTCCAGTCATAGGACACCGTCAGCCCAAATTCAGTTTCAATCTCTGCAAAGGTACCCACTAATTTGACTGTTACATTTCCTTTGTTGAGCTTGGCAGGCAGGTTGGTGAGCTCTGAATCTATCTATAAAAGAAGAATTGAGAGAGACGGGTGTTTTCACAGACACATGATGATGATCTATGTTAATAAAGGTCGATGTCTCTTATTACTATGGTGAATGTTAAATGGTTTAGCTCACCAACACTGAACCCCTGTGGTCTTTGCTGAGAACAACAGAATGTCCATAAACGTTGACCTCAACCAACTTTGTGCTGGAGCCCACTCTCTTGGCATGGCCATCGTTTTGCACAAGGACATCAAAGGGTTCCAGGGCCGGGGATCCAGGTATGGTGGCGTTAGGGCACAAGCCTGCCATCTGATACACACACGTGCCCTGAAAGTTATAAACGTGGCCATCGAAGGTCTGGTAGTGAGGGTCCCCAGATGCTCTGCACGTAGCGTAGGTCTCCGGGTGGCAGCCTATGAGGCCCTCCACCACCTTGCACTCGTACCCTGCTTGACAACCCTTGTCGCTGCACTCCATCTGCCTATTGGCCGGGTTGCAGAGACACCTCCGCGTACAGTGGTCATCCACCCAGAAGGAGGCACCGTTCTCAATGTAGCGGCCCTCGTACATGCAGCCACACTCAGTTTTGGGGACACACTTGGTCCCGCTAAGCAGGAAGCCATCGTCACAGACACAGGTCTCCACACAGTTGGCTTTGCATTTTGAAGGAGCATCTGGATCTTCACATGTGGCCTGACACGCATCCCCACAGAACTCATAGTGGCTATTCTCTGTACATGTGGGATGAGCTGCATGAAGGTGATGTCACAGAGAACACACAAAGGTTAGACACTCTTATCTACCACGATGCAGGGAATACAATGATCACTAATTGCCCATGAAGTCATGGTACTTAATGTTGTCAAAGGCCATTACCTTTTTTTGTTCTATTTTACTTTTACTTTATTTTCATTGATTGTCTGTTTACAAATGTACTCCTGGATGCCTCAATTTCCTTGGGGATTAATATAGTATTTTTTTATTTGATTTGATTTAGATTAACAGTCTAAAATCTTATGTCTGTAACTTACGACAACGTGCAATATGTCTCCAGTCATGGATCTTGACCCCTGCCCTCTGGCACGCGTCCGAGTACACCTCCAGGGTGTTACAGAGGAAGTTCCATTTGCCTTCGCCCATGCACACGTCATACAAGCAATTGTCGTGGTACTCTTTGGGCTCAATGACAGCACTGCATTCACTGAGTGGTCCATCCATGACATGGGAGAGAAAACTGCAGAACAGCCGGTCCGTCAGACTCTCAAACAGGCCACCTTTACAGTCCTCGCAATGACCAATGCATTCGTCTCGGCAGTATGCATCCTCGGCCCTGCCAGGAACCCGCCAGCTCTTTCCCAGTGCCTGCTCACTGCCGGCCAACTCTCCCAAGGGAGTTAAGGCATCGTCGTCCTGCTTGCTGTTAAAGTTCCCACACAGGCCACACACCTTGCCTGCGAATTCACCTGAAACGCTGATGACGAGATGCTGCTGCCAGTCGTACTGGACTACGAGGCCGAAATCTGTCTCCAAGACAACGGACATGCCGCTCTGAGACAAAGTCACCTTGCCATTGTCCAAGTAGATGGGGAGGTTCCACAAAGTGTAGTTCATCTAAAACAGATAATATAATACTATCAAACATTAGCCTGACTTTGAACAATAACTACATGCAGACATATATGTATGATCTACTCTATGTGGCTAGGTCAACTGATCGAGTTATTGATTAATTCAGCTCTTTGGTGTTGAAAAAAAGGCTACTCACCCGAACAAGACCGAACTCTGAGCGCATGATAACAATGGTGTAATCATACACCTTAATGGTAACTTTTCCAACATATGTGATCTTCGAGCCACCTCTGTTCTCATTCTGGGCGTCCACCTCAAAAGCAGGGTGGCTTGCGTCGATGTAACAGTTCTTGGCCATGGTGTAGGTGCAATTGCCCATGAAGTTGAAGTAGTAGCCGTCAAACGTACGGTAATGAGGGTCACCCATGGCCCAGCAGGTACCTTGCTTCACCACAGGGGGCAGCTTCACACACGTTGGGGTGGTACCTTTGATTTCGCAGCGTTCATCTTTTCCGCATTTGATGGTTTTGCAATCTGATGAAATGAAGAGATCATGAAAATTATATTTGTCATTCTAATTAGGTCACATTTTAAATATTTTAAGTGTATTGCCTTTGACCACTTTCATATCGTAAATTCCAACTCCCAGAAATGGAAAAAAAGATTTGAGGATGCAATAAAATAAATGCAAATGTGGTGTAAAAAAGATGAGAATAAGCTATATACCTGCTTCATTACCAGATGCTGGGGACCCATAGCCATTTGCAACGGCAACGCCAAAACTATAGACACCGATTGGAGACATAGGATGAGCTATCTGAGTAGAGCTGGCCCCTGTGCCATAATTCAACACAGCCCAAGAATAATCACTCCCATCCACTTTATGCCACTCCATGCTCTCTGGTAGGGGATTCTTGTCTAGCTGTACATCTTTTAATTCATCATTCTTAACCACCAGTATGACTGAGTTGGAGAAGTCTTGCTGCCCCTCCATGGAGTAGGACTTGCTGAACTGATTTGTGGGCAGGATGGACATGAGGAAAGGATCGTAATACTGCTCTGAATCTGCTGGACCACCATTGAACTCAAACAAAACCTGGATGCCCTTGTCAGATGTCAAATAGATAGAGTAGGGCCATTGAGAAGCGAGCTCAAATGTCTGTCCTGCATATAAAGAGAAGTTTTGCACATTGCCAGCAACATTCATAGCGACATTAGTGGTCTGGAACGCTTGGACGTAAACGCTGTCATGCCTCCTCTGGTTGTCATGGTAATGTAGTGGTGCAATGATGAATTCCTTTCCCCAGCTTCTTGTGGGGAGGAGTTGCTCGTAGACGTGATTGCAGGCTGTGTACTTCTCAGCACAGCTGTGTCCCGAGGAGACGGCCACCGGCAGCTTGGAAGCCACCTTGGTGCCGCTCAGGTCTGATTCACTTTGGATCTGAACACTCTCGAAGGGCTTGAGCTGGATGGAGATCTTGCTGCCTGCGCGGTAGTGATTCCCTTGGAACCATGCGTGCCCCCTGAGCCGAACCTCTGCCAAGTTGTGATCCTTGTGGTTGGTGATGGAGAACTCCTTGTAGGTGCCCCTGTTATAGCTAGGCGGCGTGAAGACATAGTACTCGGTGCCCCACTCCCGTACCGGGTAGACCACCGACGTGTCAGCCGTGTCTTGCTTGTAGTTGAGGGAAACCACGGTGACGTCCTGGCTGGCCTCCACCACCACGGTCTTGTCGAACCTTCTGCTGCCCTGCATCTCCACGTCTGTGGGCAGCACGATGGACACGCTTTTGCCGGGGTCCACGGCCTCCTGGAAGACCTGACCCAGGGCAGAGACCTTCACTCTGGTGCTGCCCTGAGAGGACGGCGGGGCGGAGACCTCGATCACGAAGCGGGCATTGCTGTCGCCGTTCATGTTTTGCATGAACACAGTGGCGAACTCTCTCCCTGTGGGCAGGGCAGAGCCGAGCGCTGCAAGAAGCACGAGAAAGACGCCAGTTGGACGGAGTTGGGTGTTAGCTCTCTTCCCACGTGGTGATTAACAGGCGGTGGCAAAACTGTATCAGCTGTTTGATTTGGTAGTTTGTGATGCAACTTTTGCCGTTCATGGCTGGGAAACTCTGAACATTTTGAGTAGTGTCTTAAGAGATGTAAAATAGTGTCATGACATATGAACTTGGGAGTTGATGAGAATTATTATGTATTACAAGGGTAACAATAGTCATTCATGAATGATTGATTCCTGAGTTCTTTGAAAGGGACAAAAAAGCGTTTCATCACTTACCAATCAGAAGAGGAACAGCAACATAGAGTACTGACAACTTCATTTTTACAACTGAAAAAAGAAAATAAGATGTAAATTATGACATAACGTAAATGGTTGCATTTGTTGGATTCGTAGTATTATGAAGGCCTATGAGTATTTGCCTTTAAACATTTAAGCATTTTGCAAACTATACTATCAAGAATGTTATTATAAGAGATGGTGCCTCTTAAGTTGACTTCTATATACATATTCTTGGTTCGATGAGCCAATCAGTCTTACCTGAACCAGGACCCCAAACATCTGGTCAAGAGGCGTCAAGATTGATTAACTTTATTGGGTTTGGCGACGAGCAATGAGCCAATCAGAAGGCTTTGGATCATAAACCACCTGTCACGTGTAAAATCATATCTCATATCATGCTGTTGTTGAAAGGTAATAACAAAACTAGAATATTAATAGTAGTAATATATTAATATAGTAATAGCAATAAGAAGAAGAAACATCAAGTCAAATGTCATTGGTTCCCTTAGGAAACAATCATTGTTATAATTTAAGTATATAAAGGTGTCTTTGAATGGGAAGAAACAAGGAGACCTGACTCATTGTTTGGCAGCAGCAGATAGCAAATGTGATAATATTGTAGATATTCCTTGTGCAAGGGGCAGATACAATTAACAATGTTTTGTTCCACCCTATCAACAGTGTGAAACACAAAACCCAAATCTGGAAACAAAGGACAGTACTTGTTAAAGTACTTGTTAATAAATGAACATTGTACAGGATACAGAGATGTATATCACAGAAATTACATGGCAGTCAATCAACTTCTCTTTAGCAGCAGAATATTAATAGTCTCCCGATTGTTTGAATATCAGGGAGTGAAAAACACTGCTTGATTAATATGAAATAATTAATTAATTTGAGCACATCTTTCATTTTTATCTGGTCTGAATGTACGTTAAGTAATGCTTTGTATGCCATTTGCCATTTTAAGAATGCTCTTCCTGAAAAATGCAATAACAGTGAGTTAAATCTCGGGTAGGTTATTTGTAGAAAGCAAAAAATCCAACCGATTCCCGGTCTCCCTCCAAGGCCACTCCACCAAAACTAAATTGCCTACCCTCGCTTAACTCAGCTAGTCGTAACCTTGTCACAGTGAGATCAGTGAGTTCATGCAGCACTCGATGAGTCAGGCCATGGAGTGGGAGTATTGTACATGTCCTCGGAGGCTCTTGGTCAGGAATACAGAATGTCGAATCGTGTTTGGTAAAACATGTCCTTCAGCGCCATGTCACTCCCCCGTGTGTACTTCCTGTAAACATCACTCAGCAATAGTCTGACAACAACACTTTTTTTTTTTCAATCATCACTATTCATTGTTTATTTGTATCGGGTTGTATATTAGAATATGCCAAACAACGATTTGGTAGATTCCCATGTTGGTTGCAGCAGTTGGATGATGGTTGGGTATGGTGAGGACCCCCCCCCCACACACACACACCCACGCACCCGCGCACACACCCCAGCACCCACACACCCACACACACACAAACACA
>JAOPUI010000092.1:4618776-4631206 GCA_027123135.1 Urophycis floridana | reverse complement strand
CCCCCCCCCCCCCCCCCCCCCCCCCCCCCCCCCCCCCCCCATAGAGGACGGGGAAACTCACTGGCAGTGGAACACTCTCTTGTTGCCCTCGTGGATGACGCGCTCGTGGCGCCGCAGGCTGGACGAGGTGCTGAACGTGCCTCCGCAGATACGACACGGGAACTGTGGACACACACACACACACACACGGTAACAACGGAGGTCAAGCCAATGCTCACGGTTTGCAAGAGAGTGCGATAACGTCAAGGAGGTGCATGCCTGCTGCCATGCACTGAGAAGCCGGGTGACCAGATGGTACTGGTAATGGCGTCGGGACGGCCAGTAGGGGGAGCTCATCGCCCTTGGCCTGTGTAGTATCCCCAAGGCCCCAGGACGGAGACGGGGACTCGGCCCTGTCCCGAGGACAGCCCTGTCTTTCGGATGAGACCAAAGTCCTTCCTCCCCTGGTGTCACTGATGACCATATGGCGGCTGTCATAAGAGTCAGAGTGCCAGCCCTGGCCAAATTCCCAACATTGCATCTCCCTAGTCTCTAATTGGATAATTTCCCCAGTTCCTGATAGCCAGAATGGGGTGAGCGTTCCCGTGCGTCAGGTGTGATATATCCTGCATGCATAATCACTAACTACGTCAAGTGCTTTGGAGTGCCTGTATAACAGCGCCACACGAAACACAGTTCCCCCCCAGTGACATCACTGCGACCGACCTTGCCGTGCTCCATCTTGACGTGACTCAGGTAGTCGTCGTTGTCCGTGAAGGTGGCCTGACACTGCGGACACGTCCACTCCGACGGCGCCTCAAAGTCCTCGCCGCCGCCGCCGCTGCTGTCCTCCTCCTCTTCCTCCTCCTCCTCCTCTTCCTCCTCGTCGTCCTCCCGGTCCCGCCCCCAGTCCTCGCCGTCCGAGTTGTCCGTCTTGCTGCCGAAGGGCTTGGGCTTGGCGGCGGCCGGCGCGGCCTGATTGGCCGGGGTCAGGGCGGGGGCGGAGCTGTCCGACTGGGCGTCCTGTTTGACCGACAGGCCTCTGTGTGCGGTCTGCAGGCAGAATGCGGGGGAGAGGTTACAGAGCGCGTTGTACTGTGTCGTGGTGTCACGCGTTCATTACAGGACGTGGACTGCTGGCGGGGCGGACCTTGATGTGCTCCATCATGGAGCCCTTCTGGGCGTACAGCTTGGTGCAGTCGGGACACTTGAACACGTGGACCTTCTGCTTGACCAGGTGGGTGTCAAAGTGCATGTACAGCAAGGGCTTCTGGGTGAAGACCGTGTCGCACATCACGCACTTGTAGATCATTCTGGAAGTGGAAAGAACAGAAAGGAAATGATTGTGTGTGTGTGTGTGTGAGCAATGGCGTGGAACCGCGGCGCGTGACTCCAGGGCGACGCGTACTTGGCCTGTCCCCCGGTGAGGTTGGGGTGCTGGGTGCTGATGTGACTCTGGGCGCTCGGTGAAGACTTGAAGGCCATGGGGCAGCTGGGACACTTGTGGAAGACCTCGCAGTGGGCCGTCTGGATGTGGGACTTGATGGAGTTCAGCCCCCCGAAGACCACCTGGCAGCTGGAGCACCTGCGACGCAGAGCACACGGCGTTGACTGTGCGAGGGGAGAGATGGCTTCAATGATGCTTTTAAATGATGCTTTTTCATTTAACTGCTGGCTGTGAAGATGATGCTGAAGGAGTCGCCAGCATCACCTTCACAACGATTACAACGTCTTAAGGGTTTGCGTCGCGCGTGTGATCGACGCAAATCCTCCGGCCCCCCCAACCTAAAATAGCCACGGCTTCGGAACCCAAACCAAACAACACAAACCCGCACCTGAAGCCGATGCGCCTGGCGAAGTGCAGGCAGGCCTCGTCCAGGTGGGTCTGGAAGCTGCCCTGGCGGGCCACGCCGCCGCACTCGGGGCAGACGTGGGGCGCGCGGTGCTTGTGGATCCTCTGGTGGGCGGAGACGGCGCACGAGTTGGGCAGCATCATGGGCGGAGAGCACTGCGTGCACGTCTGCGTGGGAGAGACGAACCAACCGGGAGGCGCTTGTTAGTATAGAAATTCTGATAGAAACAAAGCCAAAATGTTTTCTCGGGTCTATAGTCTTGGCGTTCAGTCCATGCGTTCAGAGTAACGCATGCTGCTACTGAGGTTTTTTTTTATTGTGCAATTGAAATAAGGCCCCAAGGGGACTTCGAATCAAAGAGTTTACATTTGTATTACCGAAGTTACAAGAAGTCTTGGCAGGAGGAGGAAGCGAATTAAACATTTCTTCCAATGTGTCAGTCACTAAAACATATGTTATGTACATTTTGAATGGTCTTCTCTTCGCCGAAGTCAAGCGGCGTTCTTCTAATATTCGTTATATAGTGACACTTTTATTGCCCATTTAGTTTCATATTACAGCCCAACGTATAACTCTGACAGACTGAACGTAGTTGTGTTGTTTCAGACGGTCTCGGCTAAAAGGGTAGTGGTAGTGTAAACGCAGCACGGCACGCCAAAAGTGCTACTGGACAAAAACGCCAAAGTGCTCTTATCAGCATTCTGTTCCATTTCTAGTAGTATATATTATGATTTTGATCATCATCATCATCAGCAGCAGCAGCAGCATCATCAACGACAGAGTAACAAACAGGAGCAAAAGGAGGGACACATACTGCGTTCTCATCACCGGCACTCACTGAGTTGGGCGCCGCTCGGATCTGCTGGAAGTGGGTGACCAGCTCCGCCTTGCCGGAGAACTGGCTCTGGCACTCGGGGCATTTGAAGTTGTTGTACTGCAGCGCCTCCGCCTTCTTGCAGGGCAGGGGCATCAGGGCCTGGGGCCCCTGGGGCGCCCGCCGCACCGGCCTGGGCTGGCTGGCGGCCGGAGAGCCCGCGTCCTTGGCCGGACTGGAGCTGTTGGCGCCGGCGGCGGAGGCGGCGGCGGCCGGGGCCCCGGAGGAAGCGGCGGAAGGCGAGGAGACGGGCGGCGAGGAGGAAGAGAGCGCACCTGGTCATGGAAGAGGAGGAGGAGGAGGAGGACAGGGAGGCATGAAAAAAAAAGAAAAGGTCAAACAGAGGACAATGGGGGTGCATCACCACAACGAAGGATTCAACAACGTGGTTTCATTTCTAAAAAGCATTTTTTTGGGGGAGATGGCGAGAGCTTAAAAAAAAAAAAAAAAATTAAAAAGGGGGTGGAGCGGCAGTTACCCGTGGCGTGCGCGGCGTCCTGCTGCCCGATCATCTGCTCCACGGTGACGGGCCTCATGACCAGGTGGGAGCACTGCATGACCAGGCCGCGCTCCTTGTGCTCGCGCGCGTGCAGCAGCAGGCTGCACTTGTTGAAGAAGGCCAGCCGCTTGGCGCAGTGGTTGCACGTCACCTCGATGCGCAGCGAGCGCCGGTCGTAGTGGCGCGCCAGGCTGCGCTCCAGCGCGAAGGCGTCGCCGCACTCCAGGCAGCGGTAGCCGGCGGCGGGCAGCGGCAGCCCCCACTCGGGCGGCGGCGCCGAGAGGTCCGGCTTGTAGCTGGGCAGCAGGTTCTTGCTGTTGAGGATCTTGTTGAAGGCCTCCACCAGGCTGGACTGCGTGCGGGAGATGACGGCGCCCGTGCTGTTGACGATGGAGGCGGGCTTGTTGGGCTGCAGGTTGCCGGCGACGATGGTGCCGCCGCCGCCGCCTCCGTTGGCCGTCTTGGCGGCGGCCGTGCGCACGCTGATCCCGCCCGCCGCCACGGAGAACTTGGGCGAGGAGGCGACCGTGGGCGTGGCCGGCAGCGCCGCCGACTTGGTGATGCTGACGGCGGTGGCCGACACCTTGGCCTTGTCGTTGGCCGCCATTTTGTTTTGGACCTTGGTGGCGGCGGCGAGCATGACGCTGCTCGCCGCCAGCGTGGACACAGGGAGAGCGTTGAGGGCTTTGACCTTCTGCTGCGAGGCCACGGCGCCGTGCCCGTCCGTCTTCTGGGCCTTGTTCACCAGGACTTTGCGCCCGGCCGTCTGACCTTTGGCTTCCGAGCCCTTGCCTGCAACGGCGGCTCCGCCTTTGGGCGCCACCCGGGTGACGGTTCTGGTGATCCCCCCGGTGGACGTCTTGATGGTTTTGATGCGGACTTTCAAAGGTCTGGACGGGGTGCCCGGAGATTGGGTCGCCGGTGCGCCGGCGCCGCCGCCTCCCGTGGAGTCACGCTTGGCCTTGCCCTCGTCCACCTCCATCTTCTCCTCCGTCGTCGTCGTCGTCGTCGTCTGTGCAGCGTCGGGCTTCTGAGTGTCCGCTTTGCCCTCCACGGCCCTATCGACGCCGTTGCCCACCTCCATCTCCTCTTCCTCCTCCTTGGGCTCCCGGAGGTCAGAGGTCGACGGCGGCGTGGTCGCCGAGGCGGGACTGGCGCAGCGCTTGGCCGCGGCCGAGACCGTCGATTTGGGCATCTCCGGCTCGGGGCTCTCCGGCGAGTCCCGCTCCTCGATGACGTGCTCCGGGTTCCTCTGCTCCGGCGCCGGGCCCTCCGTGGAGGTGGTCTGCGGCGTGGACGAGGTGAGGCCGGCGCCCGACGGCGTGTCGCCGGGTTTGGGGTGGGCGGCCGCCGCGTTGGGCGACTGGGCGGAGATGGAGACGGACTCCGCACCGCTGGCCGCCTTGTAGCGGCGGCTCAGCTGGGGGGGCGCGTGCGTCGGGGAGCTGGGGCTCTCCTGGATCACCAGGGCGCCTCCCAGGTCGGAGTCCGAGTCGTCGTCGTCCTCCTCCTCCTCTTCCTCCGACTCCCGGGGCCGGAAGCCGGCCTTGGCGCCGCCGTTGAACGGTTGGGACGACGGCGCGGACGTTTGCGTGGGCAGGAGCGGCTTGGACGTGGGGAAGAACGGAGAGGACAGGCCGACAGAGCCGCCCGTGGTGAGAGGAGAGGTGACGGCAGACAAGGAAGACGAGGACGGCAGCGAGGCTTTGACCCCGTCCACCCGGTCCTGGACCCCTTCCTGCTGCTGCTGATGATGCTGTTGCTGCAGCAGCTGCATCTTCCTGGCGCGGCCTACGGGGTCTCCCGTCCCTTGGGTCACCAGGGGTTTAAGTCTGTTGAAAATGTTCCCGCCCTGCTTGTGGGTCTTGGCTCCTCCCATGGCGGCTTCGGCGGACACCTTTGGGGAACTCAGCGACCATGGCGATCCATTGGACTGGCTTTGGCTCAGTGGTATAGGAGCGGGGACCCCGGACACTCCAAAACCATTGTGGTTCAGGGCTTCCGATTCAGTCATACCGGGGGCACACACGCCCAGCCGGGGACCCACATCCACGCCTGCAATGACATCAATAGGGTTCTGTTCTGTGTCACGATCCCCCCCATCCACTGCCTCTAGACGGACTTTGTTCTTGACAATTACGCTAACAATGGAAGTATCGGCCTGAGGATCGGAGGGGCTCGGTGGCCTTAAGGACTGACCTACACCCACAACACTGTCTGATTTTCCAAGGGGGGCCCCAGTAGGCCCATGGGGGCCCTCAGCCTCGTCCGGGGCTGACTGAATGGCCTCTTTGGCATCGATGTCAGGTATGTCAAACGCTGCCAGAAGGTCATCAAAATCTGGGGTCTTCATGTCCCCCATACCGGGATTAAATCCTTAAAAAACAAACACATAATGAATGCAAGAACAGAGTCTCTGTGTCACTTCATTTGTTATAAATGTCCCCCATTGTTTTGCCACCATTGCTGTCAATAGCTAGAAATGCCACACAACAGTTATTATGCACGCACGACGTCAGATACTGCATAAAGGATATTGCATGTTTAGTCTTTTACGTGCCGCTTGTTGATAAATGCAAGACCTGACAAGATATAACGGGTTAGTAGGTTATGTTAAAAATATATATCTATATCCTTGCAGTGATAGCAACATCTGACGCTAGCTAGCTAGCGCTACCGACGGGGGGCTAGCGTTTCACCATGTATAAAATCTCTTCAAAGGAAAAAGCTCACCACTTATTTGCGACTGATGTTTACAGCCATTCTCAAAATCGCTTTGTGCACTGCAGTAATAGTGCAATAAAAACTATTGCCATTTGAAATCCAACACCAACTGGCAGCAGCAATGGTACTATTTAAGAGCGGTTGTGTTACGGTCGCCGTCGGCTAGCTGGTCGCCGAGCTCCAGCCAAAGCTGCAAGGGGTCATTTAGCTAACTAGCTAGCATACGCCATTAAATACAATCACACCGATCCTCTGTGTTTAAGGTTTCATAGCGGTACAAAGGAAAAGACGGGCAGGGTCCGCATAGTCACGGTGGAGGATGGTCGGGTCCGTAGTGATTAATTTATATTTCATGTATTTTGATTGTTTACCTGGATGAACGATTCCCGACTATTCCTAGCTCGTTTTCAGCCGAAAATGCTGTGCTTCCCGTCACATGACCCATCAAACATCTTGGATTTTTATACATTGGAAAATTAAAGAGGCTACTGCTCATGGACGGCACTTTATGTAGGCGTCTCAATATCGTGTTGATATAAAATAACCAAAGTTAACAAAGCAAAAGCCTTCTTGGGCCAATTGGGGCCACATCACTGCAAATAATAGGAGATATCACACACTCTATTGTCAATACCCACTCAAATAACTTCTGAAGGAAACATAATTCAATAATATACACATTTTTATTGCAAAAGAAACAGCAGCCTGTTACACATAATATTGGCCTTGTCAACGCCATATACTAATTCAATACACTAAGGTTTTTGTGGTTCTTATACTGGTCTTCCAAACCAAACCATTCTGTTCTGAATATAGAAAATGGAATGGCCGATGCAATGCAAGGAAGTAGGCCAGTAGGCAAAGTACTGTCAGTATTTATATATTTATATGTATTAACCTGCAGTAGTATGCAATTCTTCACGTTTCATCATGTCTGTTTGGGGTCTTCTGCCCAGAGGACTCTTTACTCCTTGCTTCCGTTATTTCTTTTTTTCCTCCTCGTCCTTTTTGCCATCCTTGTGGCTTCCCGTCTGGGAAGCCAGGGAACCCATGGCATTCCGAATGGCCTCGTTGTTCGGGTCCACACCCGGAAGATTCTCCAACACACTCTGAAGGAACTCTGGGTCCTGCATCACATCGTAGTCATCCTCCTCCTGAATAGAAACGGCTTGTGTTAGTTACAAAGAAAGACCACGTTACAATGACACATGTCACCAAACAACACGATGTCAACATGCTGGATGATCAGGCCTATAACAAAACAACATTGTCAGACCGTCTGCTGATATCCTTTTACATGGAGCCCTAAATATTACATTGTGCAGACAGTACTTCCTGGCATATTGGAGACCATGCTGCAGATGACAAAGAAATGAGTGATCTAATTTTAGGAAATTCATTTATATTTTCATTAATGTGTACAAAAGATGAAACTGATATCCTGGCAACTGACTTTCCCGGGCTGTTGGTTACCGTACTTAGCAACCGTACCAGATGAGTACAGGAGTCAAGTGCAATACAAACATTGATGTATAATAATGAAAAAGCTTGCTGACTGTAGGTGTGGTGGCTGCATTGTATATTAGGCATAACAAAAACATTAAAAATCCTATATTTTGGAGTAGTAGTTGACCCGTACCTCTTCTATACTTGATCATTGTCAACCCACTGACCAATGACCAATTTTGATTTACCGGTACATGAAATTGACATCCTGCATGCAATTATCTGAATTTAGATGATAAATTATGAACCAGAAGAAATTAAAAGTAAATGCAATACATTTACTTTATTTAATACATGAAAGGGAGAACTATAGTGGTTAAGGTAATCACTCGAATGATCATCAAAAAGGTAAGGTCTGCGTTTGGCCCTGGTTCTACAGGACAGGTTCACCCAAAGACAACCTGTCCAAAGATTGTGTGTTCTCAAGCCAAAGGCTCAAACTTTGCACATACCTTGTGATGGCACTCATTTTAAAATAAAATAATACAAACTTAAATGAAAAGAATCGCTTTAACATAAACCGCATTCATAGATTATTTAGTTTTTAGTTTTTACTTTCCCGCCTGCCACTGCAATACCACAATTGGCCACACGATGGCATTGGCTATGCAAAAGTCCGGCCCGGTCGATGGGCTGCACGGTGTATTGTTACATTAGAGAAAATAAAGGAGGCAGCTAGGTCTGTGTTTCATGTAGATGACTCACCTTGGCTGATTCTGCAGTGTCCATCGCGGCCGCAGTATCCATGTCTCCGTATTCTGTCGGCAAAGCGGTCAAGAATATCCAATTAGAAAGCGATTCTACTGGCATCTTCACATGCAGTGTAGTCCAATTTAGTGCTTGTGAACATGGTGATGTCATTGTGAAGGCTGCCACCACCCTGGCCCACAGGTCAGAGCTTCTTTGCAAGCCACTGCTGCATGCCAAGGTTGCCTAACACAGGCTGTCATGATAACCAGTGTCGTTTACCATCAGGAATGGTGAGAGAGCCGTTGCTTAACATTACACGCCTGTCACTTTTAAACATATATTTTGTAGCGGTGACGTAAACTTGAAGGCGGCTCTTCAAGGTTGTGGCACAGTGCCGCTCTGCACATGCATGCAGGTAAGCTCACCTCCTCCGGCCAGAGACATCTGCATGGCGTACGCGATCTGCTCCTCCTCCGTCATGCTGCTGAAGTCCGGCAGCACCGGGGTGCCGGCCTCGGGCTGGGCCTCTGACGTCTTCAGCCACGCCTCCTCCGGCTCTGTCGCAAACAACCACAAATCGGATCAGTGACAGACCGGCGTGGTTTCCAATGACAACATTCAAAGGCTAATTTTTTTCCCCCCGTGTTTTTTTCCACATATTTGGTTTTATTTAACAATATTTTAATTAATATTTCAAAATATGTATTCATTATTATTTTACATTCGTGAGTATGTTAACTTCTGTTTATGTGTGTTTGTGTGTGTGTGTGTTTGTGTGTGTGTGCATGTTACCCTCTGGCGTTGAGACAGGCATGCCGGTGTCGGCCACAGAGGCCACAGCGGCTCTACGGCTCTCCTCCTCCTGTCTCTGCCTCTGCTCCTCCATGGACACACGAAGCGCCTGGGGGGGGGGGGGGGTGTGAGTAAACACAAACCCATGGGCAGGGGTACATATACGTGGCCTTCACACTATAGACCATACTGATAGATACTATACTACAATCTACAGTGTGGGGATAAGGGCCGTCTCCACGTGCCAGTGATCCACCGGCACGCGGCGCGTGTTGAGGTCCTACCAGCGCCAGCTCCGGGTCGGCACTGGGGTCCACGCCGAAGTCAAAGTCGCTGGCGGCCATCATGGAGCCGCCCTCCCCGGCCAGGATGGGCGAGGAGAGCAGCGTGTCGGCGAGGCTGGGCCCCGGGGGAACGGTGACCAGGTGGGAGCCCGTCCCCTCTTTGCCGTTGAGGGTGTTGATGAAGGTGGTGAGCTTCTCCGTGTTCACCTCCTGGGTGGGTTAGGGTTAGCGACGGGTTAGTGGAAAACTAACTGAGGAAGAGCCAAGTGAATGGCGGCAAACTAGCTCGTCTCCTCACCTCTTCACCAAAGTTGATGATGTCCACGTTGACCTTCTCCTTTTTCAAACGCTTGGCCAGTTTAACAAGCTTTGAGGGTGGAAGAAAAATAGGGTACATTTATAGCACAAGGCAACAAGTGTACGGCAGGAGAGAAAAATTGCCTAAAGGTCTGAACTATAAAAAATATGTTTGTATGCTCACATCCTTCTCGTTGTCCTCAACAGGGCTTCCCACAAAGGCAATAATCCTCATCTTGTGGTTTTTCCCCTGCCTGTGTTTTAGCGCCAACTAGAGCAAAACAAACATAATGCTTTAAAAATAAAAATAAAAATAAAAAGACCAGAGGGCATCATTTCAAGCAGCAGGTTAGAATGTCTTAAACTTGAACCTGAATTCTCAACAGAGCGAGCATTTCCCTGCGCTCAGGCTTTGAGATCTTCCATTTCAGACAGAGAGACAGACAGACATACTTTAATGATCCCTGAGGGAAATTGCATAAAACAACACAACAGCTGATTTGAATTTTGAGGAAAGAGTTGAGTGAAAATGGTGTAACTTTCTTTCGCTTCACATTTTTTGGAGTGAGCAATTGGGAGTACCCAAACTCAGCAAGCACTAGTAAACTGGTATAATATCACCAGAACAAAAAAGGAGACAAGGCATAACTTTGCCCTTTGCAGTTTCTGGTTTCCTGCCCAGGCCCTGTGCCATCGCCCCCTAGAATTTGCAAGATCCAAGATTATCTCAGAGCTAATATGCGATGTAGGCCTACCAGGTTTTCTCATGGTGGGTTCACAGAATGAGTCTCCATGGTAACTGAACAGAGTAGTCTTGGTTTATTAAAAACCAAGAATTCTGTCTTCCGATGAATTCTAAGGCACATTTCCGGTTAACCTGGAAATCCAGCTTCTGAATGGTAAATTTGCCACCAGGCGTTGGAAAACAACAAAAATAACTAATGTTCCTCACATGGGCCACTCGGATTCCTGTGCAAAAGCAGATGTTGCCACGGGGTGCGATAGCATGTAGTTTGGACAGGATTCGACCCATATCTGGAGTCAACGTGGTCAGGACTTCACAGTTACTGAAGAGAAACAGGAGAGAGTAAGGTTTTCACTTTTGAACCATCAAAATGGAAGACCATATATTTGTGTTGAGCTTTTGGTAATCGTTTGACAAAAACATTAAGGCCATAGCATTGAACACATAATACTTTGCCATAGTGATGAGTCCCACGTTGTTCTCTGGGTTGCTGCGTGTTTTTGAGTGGCAAACGATGTTGACAGCATCTTGCTGAGCCTGTAGTCGTGTGGGTAGGAAGTCTCCATTTCTCATGTACTCACTGTTGTCCACACTGGGGGAGGGGATCGAACGTGTTATGATGGAACTAGTTCTTCACCGACGCGTACAATGCTAATTTGACGATTACCCCCAACAATTAATAACTCAGCTTCTGTACTGCTTGCCCTTAAGCATTATCAACGACATTTGAAGACAAAATTTATAAGAAGTGATCGGATCTCCCTCGAGGAATGAAGGGATATTGGAGGCCTATCGTGTGCAGTATTTACCAACGCCGGTCAAGTGACCGGTAGTCCACCTTAGTAAAGTAGTACAGAGAGGTTATGTCCATCTTGTTTTGGAAAACACAAATAGTGGCTACAATGCAAAAAGTGAAAGCTGACGATGGCTCGTCACAATGACTCAGTCCATCGAGCAGGAGGGATTACATTAGCTAGCTACTAGTTTCGATGTCGACATAATTCAGTTGTTTAACAATACTATTGTGCTGTTCATTTGTGGGTCATCGACTCGAGAGCAATACTTTTGATATCCAATGACATTAATATAGTTATTTGTGTCCTTCTTACCAGACCATAGTACTTTCAAGCCCCATTTTGAACTTGTTGTTGCTCTCTATTGCGCATATTCTTCTTCGTCTGCAATGACGATGTTTTGCCTCAAGTCGTGTAGAGCATTACCGCCACCTACTGATCAGGGATTACATCTTTTTTTTTTTTTTAAATAATATGAAGATACAACTCCTTGTTTGTATGTATATCCATTAACAGACTATTCTCGTATGGCGTTAGTATGATTGATAAGTAGCATGTTTCAAGTAGTCTACTTTAGTACACTGGAAGATTAATGGCTCCCCTTTTCACGAGAACCAAACCCCAAAGTCAAGTCGAACTCTGTAGTTTTATTTCTGAGCACCTGCTGTCCCCCCCCCCCCCACAATTGTTCACAATGAGGAGAGAGAATGGACATTTCCACTAGAGAGAATGTAATGGTTGATATTAATAATTAACCTGTTGACCTGTGAGAATTGAGTTGTAGCTATTATGAATTGGAATTGCTTCTCGTCAAAATGACATTATGGATATGTTGACTTGGAATTCTGACAAGTCAAAAAGTAGTATATCTAGTAAGTTATGTGATATGTACAATTACTAATACTCCTACTGATTAAATGTTAGAACGGCTTACTAGGCCATACTTAGGATCTCTGTCATAGACAGCGGTAATTCTAGGTTCTGACTTCTGGGGGAATGCCCAGGTCTACCTACACGCCTGGTCAAAGAAGCAATTATTAAGATAATGGAGAATGGACAAGTTGTCAAACAGGTAAATGAGGGTCTTGTCAGATGTGACGCAACAACGTAGAAACAACTTTTTGAAGCAATTCTCTCCACTTGCTGATCCTGATTCACGGCGACACAAGTAACCCACTCAACTCCTTATCTCTTTTGTGGGATTTGAAAATGAGTTTGAAAAGATTCAAAATACGTGTGGCTCAGAAGGATGACTGCATAGAGATTACAAGAATGTTAAAGGTAAGTTCAACTGGGCCTAAGGCTTGACTGCTTTTTGTACATTGTCTGTACCTTTACAAACCACTTCTACTTGTTTTATTCTTTCTTCTTCTTCTTCTTCTTCTTCTTCTTC
>JAOPUI010000092.1:3937845-3949293 GCA_027123135.1 Urophycis floridana | reverse complement strand
CACACACACACACTCTCACTCACTCACCCACACACACACACACACACACACACACACACACACACACACACACACACACTCACACACACACATGCACACGCACACATACACATACACGCGAACACACGCACACACGCGCGAACACAGACACACACACGCACACGCACACACACACGCGCGAAGAAACACACGCAAACACAGACACACACACGCACACGCACACACACACGCGCGAAGAAACACACACGAACACACACACACACACACACACACACACAGCCATACAAATACACACAGCCATGAAAGCAGGCACACACACAGGTCCTGCTCTGCTAAACATAAAACACTTTTCCCATTTCTAGGCGCTTGGCCAGTCCATCAAGCTGAAATAATTCAGCATTCTGTAATCCATGATGGCAGCCTGCCACCCTTCCCCCAGCCTCCAAGTGGCGTAATAAGCCTGCTGTCATCATGGCTGCAGACTCCTTCTGCCTCCTTCGGGGTAAAATGCAACAATAAACGGTGCGCGTGGATTCTGCGGACCACGGTACCACACCTTCGCTCCATCACCACGGGTTACCGCCTGCGCAGCGTCTCAAGACTCCCCCCCAAGCAACCTCCAGGGGGCTGCTGGTGTCAGCCCACAGACCGCCCGGAGCAGGGCGGACCGCGCGGGGGAGACAGCGCCGGGGAGAAGATAAACGACCAGGGGAGCCCATAATCACGCTGGTGAACCTTTAAATACAGAGGACCGTACCCAGAGGCCGTGCGCGTTTCCTCGTCCCTGTGGTTGCTTTTCAAGAAACAACAGCAAACAGCGAGAGGGGAAAACAACAGGCAGTGTGTTGACAGCGAGGCCGGGGACAGCCGGCGTTCAGAGCTGCCTCGAGTTCCACCGGGCGCACCTCGCTTCCAGGGACTCACTGAGACACACGAAACACCACAGCTTCCCCTCGTTGAGACAGCCGAGACGAGGGAGACTCTCACGGGACGCCACACCCAAAAAAGACCGCGTTCACGTCCGGGCGACGCCGAGCACAGCGGCTGGCGTCAGGGCCAGAGGCGTTCCGTACGCCGCAACAGAAAGTCTCTCTGAGACTCTCTGAGACTCAGACAGGCTGCGTCTGTTTGCTCACGCTATCGGTGGCGGCTCGTTGTTTACAGGTGTTAAATACACGTGGGGAGAGAGGGGGGCTACGGCTATACAACCTTGTTGGAACGCGATCCGCCTCCAGCCCGTCTCGGCAGGGGCCGTGGACTGGCCCGGCTCGGCGTCAGGTTCACGCGGGACACGTGCAGCGAGGAGGCTGGGCACTGTCCAGATGTTTCCAAAGTCGACTCTACTTCTCAAAAGACCACGCGTCAGTGTTAGCTGGGGCGTGTTCGCGTTGACGCGTTGCATGGGGTTTGTACACATTTATTGGTAGATGAACAGCCAGCGTTGAACTGATTGATGTGTGTTTGTTTTGACTATGAATCAATGGACGGTCAATAATGGAGGATGTGTGACGCAGCGTGAGACTATAAAGATGCTGCCATCCCTCAGTCCTTGTTATATACAATGAACAGCTGCTGCCTGTTTACCAGCTTTATACATCTGCAGTGTTTGTACCAAGACGGTAACAACATTGGACTTGAACTGAAACCACAAGGTTTATCAACTCTGTAAGCAACGTGAGCTTGTGAGCCCACGGAGCCCTTCGCCACGAGGACTTTGATGTAAGGGTCTGCAGAAAGGAGCCGACCGCCTTGACGTGTAGTTCAATATCAGAGGGTGGCTCTACTTCTCCACGTGGCCTAATCCATATCACGGTCAGGAGGTGAGCCCATGGTGCCTCCTCATCAACAGCAACACAGCACAGCCCAGACAGGAGGACACACCCACCAGGCATGGAACAGAACGCTTCAGACCAGAACAGAAGGCAATATCATAGAACACACCAGACCAGACAAGAATAGAATAGAATAGAATGGACCAGACATTTTTTACATGTACTTGTTTTTTACACTGTTTACCGCCTGTTTCTGCTACTGTTATTTAACCATTTACTACCTCGACGATCACTACCTCCACCTGCACTGTTTACCGTCACTTTAATAACTACTGCCACGTTCATGTTTTTCAATTTTGCACTCTGCACCTTATTCTGCATTTCAACCCGCACCTTTATAGCACATTTGCACTTCTGGTTAGAACGCCAACTGCATTTCGTTGTCCCTGTTCTTGTTGTCTGCACAATGACAATAAAGTTGAATCTAATCTAATCTAAACAAGACCAAACAAGACCAACTAAAAGAAAATGTATAGAATGTATCTATATTTTCAAAGTTGATATATAATTCATAACCCAGACAGTGTGGCAGAGCCCCTGAATTACATGACATTAACCTTTCATGTAGACGACACCTCCACACACTTTCACTGTGTCATCCTTCAGACCAATTCTTTCCACCTGTGCCTCAGCCACAGCTGGGTGCAGCTGGCTGGACGTCCCGGGTCACGTGTGTGTAAGTCCCTGGACTTTGACAATGGGGTCCAGTCCCTGTATTTACCCTGGTGCTATTGATCACGGCCATGTTTGCACAGCGAGCCAAACCAGGAGCAGCATTTGTTTGCTTAACAGCGAACCTTTCCCCATGCGTCTCAGCCCTGCGCAGTGGGCTGATGTCTGCTTTAGGGCCAGATAGCCAGTGTCAATAGAGTGTAATTTGCACAAAAGTGAAAAGATACCTTTGTTAATGATTGATGGTTAAGCTCAATTGGGAAATATTGTTGAAAGATCTTCAAATGACACACGCGCACACACACACACACACACACACACACGCATGCACACACACACACACACACACACGCACGCACGCACGCACGCACACACACACACACACACACACACTTCTGCTACCCCTAGTTGAATTCAATATTTATGAACATTGCATACGTTACACTGCATGAGCAGTGGCATTTCTATAGTCGTACATTCTTGTGCACGTTGAAACCATCTCAAAGCCCAAAGAGACTTCATTCAATTTCGAATTCCACCATTTGCCTCTCAAAAAAAAACAACAACAAAAAACGAAGAACACGAAAGAGCCAAAGTTAAGTTGCCACATAATCATTCCCAACCCGGGGTGGCGGAACTTGGAAACGCAGTGTGGGTCCCGATATTGAAAAGCGGCGGAGGAGGCTTTAAAGTTCTCGTGTTGATTCTCTGCGCGCCGTCGTCACCGGTGGGGAAGTGCTTCAGTATGCTGGGGACGCTCCTCTTGATTGTCCGCCATGGTGCCATAACTGCCCCCCCCCCCCCACCCCCTGGGGGGAAACAACTGGCTGTGACTTCCCGTAATGTGGGTCACTCACCGTCCCGTCCAGCTAAAGCCGAAACAGCTTTGACATGGCACCGCGCAGTCCCTGTTTAGGAATAATATGTGTGTTTCTCTGCAGAGGTGTGGGCTCCAGCCCAAGCTACCTTGAAAATCCCTTTAAGTGGGACGATTCTAAATGGGGACAGCGATAGGTTGAAAAAACGTCCCGGGTCCAAGAGAGGGGATATAGTCATGGTTCATTTATTGTAATGTGGGGGGAAGACGCCGTAGTAAATATACCTAAATGGCATAAATGGACTCGGGGAAGAAGGGAATGGTTTCCCTTAAGGCATTCCTACATAAAAAAAGTGCTGGAGCAAAGAGATAAAAAGAAAGAGTTCAGTAAATTGGAAACCCTTCTTATCCTGCTCAATGGAACGTGAACGGATGGAAGAGCAGGAGGGAGGGTCTCAAAAGGAACATATACAGTGAGCAACCTCTTAAATACCCCCGCCCCTCTGCCCCACCCCTCTGCCCCGCCCCTCTGTCCCACACACGAGACGACAGGGGCAATGTTATAATATTTCGTTTTTGGGTTTGTGTTCATAATTGAAAAAGTTGCAATCATGAGGATCTATTATGTCCACACAAAAAAACAAGGTGCGACATTTCCGATGATAAGACCCTCATGAGTGTGGTGATCACGGTATGTAACGCGGCAGTAGCTCAGTGGGTAGAGCGAGTAGAAGGAGCCCCCTCCTCCACATGTCAAACCCCACAAATGTACTGATTGTAAGTCGCTATGGACAGAAGTCCGTTGCTAAATGCCCCCTTTACCCTTTACGGTAGTGGTCATCACAGTACATAGGGTTGGGGGGGGTGACATAATATAGAATATCTGGCCAGTGAAGCCCTTTGAGACTGTAACTGTAAGATGTATTTAGACACATTCAGAAGTTGATTGTTGGGTTACCGTTAGGAGAGCTATCACCCACAGACAAACTCGCATCACTAACTTGTCGGTTGCCATCATGGATTGCCCAGTCCAGAGAAGGAACCTGCTTTGAGTCATCTGGGCATCACAGGTGCCGGAATGTGTCTTCCAGCATGAGATGAATTTCAGCAGAAAAAGCTTCTCAGACCTGACTCCAGTCTGGGTTGGTGGGTGAGCAGCCGGCAGGTGTTTACACAGCTGTTGATGTAAAAAAACAAAACCAAACATAGAGAGCATTCTGTCAGAGGGACATGCATGTGGCGGGCTTGCACTCGTTCTCCGGCAATGAATAAACAACAGGCCTCCTTCAACCGCTGCATCAAACGCAAACAAACACGTCGTGCCGTTGTCCCCCCCCCCCCTCTGTACCACAGTGACTGCCGGGAACGGGGGGGACTCAAAGACTTGAGACTTTCGGCTCCGGCTTTTTTAGCGACATCCTGTTGTTCCGCTCAGGTGTGAGCAACGCAATCAACAGTTAAACATAATTATACCAGTTGATTCCACACGCGCGTGCGCGCACGCCCCTCGACGACGGAGAAGAAAAAGTCCAATTAACGGAATTATCAATGTTCCTGGAGGAGTTTTTGTGATCAAATCAAACACACAGCTTCTCATCCCGGCGCTGGCGTGGCGGGGGCGCGCGGGGCGGCGCGCTCATCAAACATCCGCCGCGAAAAAACCAAATCAGACCGCAGCTGGCTAATGCTTTTATGATGTCATTAACGGCGGGCCTTGATGTCCCCACGCCGCCATCTTGCCTGATCCCATTACTGCCGGCGCTCCGTTGGAACTCAAAGAGCGGCAGGTCCCATCGCCGGAGTCCCAGGTTGTTGTGTGTGTGTGTGTGTGTGTGTGTGTGTGTGCGTACGTGCGTGCCTGGGTGACAGTCCTGAACATCAGGAACAAATTGTGCCCCTCGCACCACAAATTGCACAGCAAACACAACGTTGTCAGTGAGTAAGGACCTCGGACTGCGGCCTATATATCGAATTTATTGATGTTCAGTGTTTACCTCTCCCCTCATAGTTTCATAGTGGAAACTATGAGCCTCACAGTTTCAAAGTGGAAACGATGAGTCTCACATTTGCTATTGCAGATGAATGTCTATTTTTTTGTACTCTTCTTCTCGTGTTTCCAGTGGTCCATCTCTCTCTCATTTACACTGTTAAACTGTCTTTACCGATGACGTGTCGGGGTGAACGGTTTCATTGCAGCTCAGCACCGTTTCCACCCCATGTGCTTTCCACTCCGCCGCATTCACTTGAGCTTCGTTAATCCGCATGTTAAACTGTGCGCTTTTTTATTTCCTCGCTCGATGGACCGATGACATCGCGGCTACGTTTACTGGTCGGTAATCCACCCCGGTGAGGACTTTTATTGGACAGCTGCAGGCTGTCGTTGTACTCCACATTCAGTTTGTTTTCATGGATGTGCGTCTGTGGTAATAATACTAGTAATTTCTTTGTAAGTATCAGTCAGTCATTTGTTTTTTTACGGCCGAATTGGGTTCAACTGTTACTGCCTCGCAAATGCAGCGGCGTGTGTTTCATAGCGCCCGGCTTCATCACCTCACCTGGCAGCTGTGTGACGACGGAGCACGCTAACGCTGCAGCCTCGCATCACTTCGATCTACGGTCGATTTGCAGCAAATATCAAGACAAACAACAACAACAACTACAACCACCACGACAACAACAACAACCACGACCACCACAACAACAACAACAATGACCACAACCACCACGACAACAACAACAACAACAACCACCGCCATGACAACAACAACAACAACAACAACCACAACCACCACGACAAAAACAACAACAACAACAATGACCACAACCACCACCACGACAACAACAACAACAACAACCACCACAACGACCACAACAACAACAACAACAACGACCACCACAACAACAACAACCACCACAACATAAACAACAACAACAACAACAACGACCCTGACAGTGGCGGCGGGACCCCCGGAGAGAGACAGAGAGACAGAGAGACAGAGAGACAGAGAGAGAGAGAGAGAGAGAGAGAGCGAGCGCTGTGCCTCACCAGTTACCTTGATGCTGTGTCGCTGCGCGGCGTCCATCACGGCCGGCACCAGGTCCTCGGTGGGCTCGCCGTGGTTGTCCGCCACCCCGGGAGGGTACCACGACAGTACCAGCACCCCTACAGCACACCACAACAGTGTTCACCACCCACCCACCCCACCCCACCCACACCCACACCCACACCCACACCACCCGCAGGGAACGCAGCCAGGCATGAGTAACGTTAGAATGTGGCAGTCGATTTTTCCTTCCAGTGATGATGTGGACGCGTTTTTTTTTTTTTTTGTGGTTTACACACAGAAGAAGAAAAAGACCAAGAAGAAGAAGAAGACGAAGAAGAAGGGGGAGGAGGAGGAGGAGGAGGAGCAGGAGGAGGAGAGGAGAGGATGGTGGAGAGGTGGGTGCAGGGCGATTTGAAAAAAAAAAAAGAAAAGAAAAAAGGGGGGGAGGTGGTGGGGGGGGCAAGTAGAGGAGCAATTTGAAGAAGTAACGTTAAGGAAAATGTTCGCTTCCTGGTTGGGAAACGGGGCCGGCCCTGTTTAGCCCCGGGGGTCGGAGGAGGAGGAGGAGGAGGTGCGTGAAGCCTTACCTGCAGCGGAGGCCTCTATCTGGGACATGTGGGACTCTAGCACGTGGGGGTCCCTGGAGCTGTACGGACCCAGCTCCGGGTAGAAGCTCGAGGCAATGTCTTCGGGGGGCACGTGTCTCCCCTGCGCGTGGCTGGCGGCGATTTTGGGGTCCCAGTGCGGCACCAACACGTGGTCCCAGTGAATGTACTTGCTGTCCATTTGCGGGGAGCCGTACCACAGGTAATAGAATATGTGCACGTCGTAGAAGATGCTGTGGTCGCGGTCGGACTTGGTGAACACGACTTTGGTGTCCCCGACGCCGGTGTCTGACTGGATGGGAGACACGACCAGCTCTTTGCCCTCCTGACGCCTCCGCTCCGTCCGCTCTCCCGCGAACTCTATTCCCGGAGCCAGGTCCGAGAAGCCGTCGCTCGGCTTCAGCGTTCTCAGGCCCATCATGGTCCCGAATATGAACAGGGTGAACAAAAAAAGTGCGATGAATGCCTTTTTGCGCAAGCGTGTCATTGTCGCTGTCTGTGGTCCTGCACGGTGGGTTAGTATTGCGCGCGTGTTGGTTGCTGCAGAGTCGCCGAGATGTGACGGGGTGATGCAGTCTCCGGTTAATGTGAACTCATCATGCCCATGGTTGCAGTCTCGCCGTTTTTAAACATAAACTGGTGTGGAGGGGAGGGGGGGGGGTGAACTCGGTGCAGAAAAAACAACAACAACAACAACAACAAAAATCCGCCCGTAGAGCATCAAATCACTGCAGTGATTCGTGCATAATCCGCTCCATACAGACCTCCGGCATCCGATGGCCAAGAAATCAAAGCAAGAACCGAAAGGGCTGTCGGAAACCAAGAGGCGGCGATTCACCCGTTAACTTTGTGCCAAGCTGTGAGAGGGGGGGGGGGTGCATGTATGATTTCTCACCCGGTCGTCATGTCGGAATCCTTGTTGTCTCCCGCTGCCATCTCACGGGGTCCTCCGCGACACGAAACGGAAGCTCTTCTCCGAATGCTATTACCGATGCCAAACAAACAGAGGCGGCTTCGCTGGCGTATTTGCAGGGAAAGACCAGCGCGATCGGGTATTCTGCTGGTCTAGATCATGGGTTCGAGGCTGCACGTATGAGCCCACACACAACGCCACCGCGTTGCCTTTGTATTCGCAGCAACTACGGTTCGGCTCATCTGCCTGTCGCCTCCCTGTCAAGCCGCTCTTCCGGGAAGCAGACCGTACTCTCTCCTCATTGGCTGGGCCCCCCCACCGGTGGCAATAGTGGTTTAGATTTACTCGAACTGGGTCGACATGTGTGCGACATACATCCGTGATGTGACGATGTACGGGTACCTCTATCAGAATGTTGCAAGTGAACCCATGTCTATTTGTGGAATTTGTGCGTGATGGGAACACGTATGCATCACACACAACACACACACACGCACACGCACACACACACACACGATACGCACACGCACACGCACACACCGCACACATGCATGTCTCAGTCCATCAAATGGCTTTCTTATGGACTAAAACACACTTGAAGTTGTCGGTATTAACCGGTGGTTCTGCCGTTTTTTTGTAACCACTGCTTATGTAGAGTAGTCACGTAATTTATGAGCCACTAGTTGGGTTCGAATAGAAGGTACAGCTACAGCCTATGCCGTGTCCACATAAATAAACACACGCACGCTACTACGTTCAGCAATGGCCGGGTTTCTACTTCGACAACGTGTGTGTGGCTCTACTGAGCTAACTTGGTCGGTTTATTTTTGGCCACTATAACCGTGTTCTGAGATTCTGTGCTGCAGCACAACTGAGCTGTAGAGTTCGCGTGTTCAATCTCCCAGCCCACTTGTGTTTCTGCTCAACAACACGGAGGGATGACACCAGCCTGAGCTGGCATCTAGCGGCTGTGCGCGTGCATTGCACATTCATCACGGGTTAGTGATTCAGGGCTCACTCTCCCTTTAGTACTATAAAGTGGATTGCACGCAGCGTTAGATGAAGATGCATGCACGTCCATTCATCGCCCCTAGGGGGAGATCCTCTACTTATTAGAGAGACAAATGCCAAATAGACTTTCCTGGCTCTCTAAATACGACCCCTTTTCACAGGGCTAATTTTCTGCGAACAAAAATATTAATTCACTCCGGTCAAAAAAAAAACACATGTTCCTGCCATATCGCTGAGGTCTAAAACACGACAGTCCAAATAGTCTTCTTGTTAACTCCCTGTCAGCATTTAAACGGACAGCGCATTAATATTGATTTTGAAACTGCGAGTAGTATAGACAATATAAATATTGCTTAGACCGTAAGGTCTAATAATAAAATCTTCGCTCGTATATCGCTGCGAACCCGAGTCCCCCCCCCCTCCCCGCGCGCCCCCCGAGTGGCTCTGCGAAGCGCTGGCGGGTGGACGGAGCTCTCCGTGGTGCTGAAACAGCGTTCCCTCTCCTGCGTGGCGTGGAGTTTCACTCGCATGTCGATCTGTACACGAGCACAAGTCATCGAACTTAATCAAGATCCCATCAAGTGAAGTCTTCCACTCGACATTAAATTTGACCTGAGCGTCACAAGTTATGTAGGCCTATACTCTTTCCATGCAAAGATGTTTGGTTGATAGGGACCAAATGAAACGATGTTTTATTTACTTATTTTTGTTGTTGTTGTTTTTTAAAGAGCAAGATTTTAATGCAAACCTGTCACCATCCGATTGCTGCGCTTCCCCCGCACAATGCGCCTCGGGCGTCCTCTTGCCTCGGAGCTTGTTGTGTGCGGGATAACTGTCACACCGTGGCCGCGCGTATATGGATTTGTTATCGATCCGGCCTATTGACTGATCTCCCCCCGGAGAAGGGGTGAAAGGTGAGCTCATGGCTTTCGCCTGAGCCACCGTTGGTTTTCCCCTTCAGCGGGCACTGGGACCCGAACAATTACTCCCAAACAATTGTGTCTTTTAAAGAGTTGGACACCCGCAAAGCCCTTTTAGGCCCTTATAGGCCTACAGGCAAATGAGAAGAACGCAAACCAAATGGCAGAGAGCTCAGGCCTTCCTTTTAAGAAAAAGAAAACACTACATTTCCGCACACCCAATATCAAACCACTTATTTGCGCATACAGATTGCGCTGCTCATGCCGTCTCCTTGTGTTTACGGGGAGCCCCATAGCATAGGTTATTCACAAGTACACAAAAGTCTACATCACAAGAGACTGAACGTTGAGAAAGGCGCTTTCAAAGAAAAGTCTAGCCCCCTCTATTTACATTCACTTTTTTTAATCGAATTCACTCATTCAGAGCCGCTCCGTTTCGATCACTTCCGCGATGTGTGTGGCAGTTGGGGGAAGAGTGAATGAGGGAACACGTGCCGCGGCATTGTTCCCAAGCCCCTCTGTTCAACTCCGGTCACTTTTAAAGGCCGTCCATTTTGTTCTTTGACAGGCATTGAGCCTTCCCTTGCCATGGTTACACCCCCCCCCCCTCCCCCCCGCCACACACACACA
The DNA here is from genome assembly GCA_027123135.1 of Urophycis floridana. NCBI lineage: Eukaryota > Metazoa > Chordata > Actinopteri > Gadiformes > Phycidae > Urophycis > Urophycis floridana. The sequence continues at coordinate 3,938,846 of JAOPUI010000092.1, read as the reverse complement.
CACACACACACACACACACACACACACACACACACACCCCAACACCACCCCCCGCAAGAGCGGACCGTTGGAAGGACACATGAAGACCCATGAATGGAACCAGTAACTTTGCTATAATTAGGTGCGCGCACATGCAGGCACGCGCGCGCACACACACACGCACACACACGCGCGCGCGCACGTTAAGGTGTAATGATGAATAATGACAATGGGTACTCAAACTCATATGAGTACCAAATAGATTGTGATAGGCCTATAAAATGGTATGTTCCTGAAAATGAGTTCAGTGCTGTAATAATCATGTTTGGCTGCTAATCAAACGTATTCCCTCCAGGCAGGTTCTGAAAAGATTAATTTTCAAAAGCTACTTTTTGCAGTGTTTGAAGTGAATGATACTCCGTTCTTTCATCCATTCATTCGATATTGAATCTCCCTTTTAAGAACACACGTGACGTTTTAATGTATCGTGTTTTAAACTGTAAAAGCTCTAAAAATTGGAGGAGGTCTTCCAGCACTGAAATGATTTGTGAATAAATTATTCCAACGTCCGAAGGAGTAATGCAATCAATTCTTCAATGATGATTTGTGGACCGTGTGATGGTGAAGCGTAGCCCTACAGACGATGCACTAGCCACTGTTTGTTTGTTTATGTTTGTTATTTGTTATTTGTATTTACTACAAACAACACATGGATGTAAAGGTTTATCCCAAACCCCCACCGCATCCACACACGGGGCAGTTTTTGCAGAGTTCTTCTTTAAGCGCCTTGCAGGATTTATCATGTCCCCGAGAACAACGGACCGTTTGTTCCCCCCGGGGGACGGCGGAGGTCGTCGACCCTGATTGGCCGATATGTGGACGTGGGTCCCATCCTTTGACGCGCGCGCGCGCGTGTGTGTGTGCGTGTGTATGATTTATTTGCTGCCTCAGCAAACAGGATAGTGCTGCTCACCCCAGACCCATAAAACATCCTCAGCATATTACGGCAAATGTTGAAGGAC
>JAOPUI010000092.1:2594989-2605552 GCA_027123135.1 Urophycis floridana | reverse complement strand
GATGCAGCGGTCCGCCGGAGAGGACAGCTGTAAGGCAGGCGCCAGCCGCCGCCACGCCGCACGGACGGCGTGCTACGACGGCCGGCCACATCTTGAAACGCGTAAATCTCCTCAAGGACGCACACACACACACACACGCACACGCACACACACATACACACATGCACGCACGCACGCACACACGCAAACAGGCACACGCGCACACACACGCACACACAAACAGGCATACACATGCATGCCACTCGCGCTTGCGTGGCTCTGACGCAGAAGGTGCAGGCGGCAGTAAATCAATATGCTCTTTCAGAGGCCCTTTTAAGAACTCACAGGGAGATGTGGGAGATTTTTATTTTTTTTTTCCCCCCCACAACTGTTCTGTTGTGCGACATGGTCCATGTGCTTTTTTTTAGTTGTTTTTTTCTTTGTGATGTTCTAATTCTCTGAAGAGCAGGCCTGTGTGAATGAAACTGGATCTGCGGTCTCAAGTGTTCCACGTGTTCATACAACCAGCCGATCCCTTATGCCCAGGCTCCACAGCCAGATGCGTGGCTGTCCTTATGCAGTGCAGACACACATGAGAACGACGTTCTAGGCGCGCACACTTTCCTTAAGGGTGTGAGTGTGGACATTTATGAGACGCGTGTTGGTGGTTTTTTGTCATCACCGAGCAGGTGGAGGCCCTGAGACCAGCCCTGCAGCACACCTTGGATGAGTGGAGTCAATTGGAGGCGTATTTGAGCCAGCTCTCCCTCCACACCACCAGGCTGCGCTGTGCTCTGCGGCAGCTGCTGCGCACGCCTGCCTTCTCACCCACGCAGGTCGAGCAGCGCTTGGAGGAACTACAGGTGAGCCATACATGTATCAATAGGGCTTGTACATCAGAATGTACCGTGGGATGTTTTGTTGCAGATATGCGGCCATTTTGAGAGGACCCAAAGAAGTTGTACAAGTAGGACTGTTAAATCCTTATTCAACATGAATGTAGTTCTTGATTGGTTCAGGGAATCCATCATGACTGCCATTCAGATGTGAGAGACATGCAACACTTCTCAATGGCGGTAGAAAAGTAGGGAGGATGGGAGCAGAGATGGAGGAGATTATCTTTGGGGGGGTTTCTACTCTCTCATAGAGTCTCCTGTACACTCAAATCGTACTTCCAGCACCTTTTTTAACCAATGCTTGAATCCGAACTGAAGTAAGTAAGCAGATCCCTCCCTCCACAGCGACTGCAGGAGGAGGCCGGCAAGGGGGGAGACCTGTGTGCAGCAGTGGACCGATCCCGTCAGTCTCTGGAAGGAAGGGTCCACGATGTCACAGCCGAGTCACTGAGGGAGCGGGTGGAAGAGGGGCGAAGGAGGTGAGCGGCGGGGGGGAAACGTCGCTCGTCACACGGTCAGGGCGGTTCTGTAGGGAAACACGATGTTCATTTGACTCAACGGTGGGCTGAAGAAGTACACGCTTTTTCGAATAGATGTAACTGCAGCGTACGGGGGCGGCAGTGGCTCAGTGGGGTAGAGCGGGTGGACAGAGCGGGTCGTTCACTCACCGTCGGGTCGGCGGTTCGATCCCCTTGATCCCCCCTCCTCAGACTGTCGACATGTCTAACGACACAATGGTACTGATTGTAAGTCGCTTTGGACAAAAGCGTCTGCTAAATGCCCCCTTTACCCTTTAAAAGTCAAGACGTAGCTACGTCTTTGAACTACTTTTTAAAGAGCTGCATCCAGAGCATCTCTTTAAAAAGGAAGGCTTTCTGCCATTCCATTAGTCTCTCTCTCTCTCTCTCTGTCTCTGTGTGTGTGTCTCTCTCTCTGTCTGTCTCTCTCTCTCTCTGCCTCTGTGTCTCTGTCTGTCTGTCTCTCTCTCTCTCTCTCTGTGCCTCTCTGTGTGTCTCTCTCTCTGTCTGTCTGTCTGTCTCTCTCTCTCTGTGCCTCTGTGTCTCTGTCTGTCTGTCTCTCTCTCTCTCTCTCTCTGTGCCTTTGTGTGTGTCTCTCTCTCTGTCTGTCTGTCTGTCTGTCTGTCTGTCTCTCTCTCTGTGCCTCTGTGTCTCTGTCTGTCTGTCTCTCTCTCTCTCTCTCTCTCTCTCTCTCTCTCTCTGTGCCTCTGTCTGTCTGTCTGTCTGTCTGTCTGTTTCTCTCTTGCTCTGTGTGTGTGTGTGTCTCTCTCTCTCTCTCTCTCTCTCTCTCTCTCTCTGCGTTGGTGAAAGAGGAGAGACTCCGGGGGGCTGAACCTTATCGTACAATTTAAGGATTCCTCTTTTTTCTGTTTGAAACATTCCGGGAAACTTGATATGAGAAATTGAATAAACAGTAGGAGTATCTTGGATAATGGGTAAATGTGTGTGTGTGTGTGTGTGTGTGTGTGTAGTCTCTTTCCACTTCGAACGTCCACAACTTTATGTGTGGCAAATGCTAATTGAGACAGAGAGAGAAGCCAGTGATTTGTCAGTCTCCCTGTGGACTGTTTGGATGTGTGTGTATGTGTGTGTGTTCATCTCTAGGGACTGCTCTGTGTTGTCTAGCACATGATGAAAAGAAGCAGAGCCATGAAACTTTCCAGGCTCTCCCTCAGATCCCCCCCAAAAAACAGCTTTTTGTTTTTTTTTAACAGCCCCTCTGCGCAAAAGAAAAGAACACCAACAGATGATTGCATATTGAAAAACCATTTGCAAAAATCCATTTTTTTATTAAGTATCACGAGTGTCTTTTTCCACTGCGGCCCGTCAGAGCTGCAGCTCTGGGCCAGTCGCGGTATTTTCTCATAAAGAGAAAGCTGATGTAAAGCACGACGAGGCTTCAGAGCTGAAAGCCTGAGCTACCATTTCCTTCAATACTTACAAGCCACCATGTTACAAGCCTTATACACACAAGCCACCATGTTAATGTTGCTGAAAGGTTGGATTAGGAAGATTGAGGATTAGATAGATTGAGATTGATGTGGTGATGATCTGTGACGTCCGACTGAGAAGACACACCATCTCGTTTGGTTCGACCTCAGAGCTGAAGTGACAACCATGACGGTCAGGTTATCTGCACTGGTGAAGATGGAGGATGTTTATTTGGACTTGTGGTCCTGGTTTATTTAATCTTCTGCTGTCTGCTTGTTTGGAGTGGGACAGGCCCTGTGTTAAGAGTCAACTTCCATCTGCCTGGCCCTACAACCTGGGAATCCCCACAACTCGATTATAGCTTCCCAAGAAATGTGAACTTTGAACTTCCTTTACGATAGATGGATTCACTGCATTTCCCAGAAGGCCTTGTTCATGACCACAGCCTCCTCTCAACTGTCATCTATGTACGGGTTCACAACCAGGAACCTGTACGTGTGCCAGCGTGTGTGTGTGTGTGTTTTCTTGAACAAGGATTGACGCGTTTGAACTCGGGCCTTTTTTCAGCTACCGAAAGCATCTCCTTCGATTAACCAGGAGATAACGTAAAAGTCACTCCCAGCCAGTCGATGCAGGTGTTGGAAGTCTTCATGATGATGGGACACTGCTCTGAGTGGGTCTGCCCTAACCGTCTTCATTCTCCCCCAGGACACGGCTTCACTTGGCTCCCAGAAGGGAGGGATCACCAAACATGGCTGGCTGTACAAGGGCAACATGAACAGTGCCATCAGCGTCACCATGAGGGTAAGAGACGCTCTGAACACGTCATGATCAGAGGCCCAAATACACATCAGACAAACTCAAAATTGGCTTGTGTGCATAGGTTGTCAGCACAGCTATTTGGAGGGGTACAATATACAGTAGAGACACACACTGGGATGAGTGGGTTGTTGGTTTAATGACACCAGGGCTCACCTACCCTTCCTGTGTCCTGGTTGTCTCTTCTTGAGTGGTAATTGAGGTTATCTTTCACGTGGAGTTGAAAGATTGGAGGCGATCGAAGACGAAGGCGGCTCTTGGTTTGGTTTTCTGAGCAAACACGCCATGTTCAAACCAAGTCTGATGTGTATCTGGGCGCCGGTATCAACTTCTCAGAACAAGGATGTGTGGTTTGTGTTCTCCCCGAGAACAAGAAGATCAACAAGAAGATAGATATTGATCAGTTGCTTTGTGTGGAAGATTGTTATGTTATGTCATTTAGATCCTGTGTTTTCCCATTTCTTACCAATGTTTTCTGATGCTATCTTCAGCTGGATGCTTGCCCCTCCTCTCCACATTCAAATGCATTCTGCTCCGGTCTCGTTTCAGTCTTTCAAGAGGCGCTACTTCCACCTGACCCAGCAGGGGGACGGCTCCTACAACCTGAACTTCTACAAGGACGAGAAGATCTCCAAGGAACCCAAAGGAACCATCTTCCTGGACTCCTGCATGGGCGTGATTCAGGTATGGTCCCTCTCCAAACGGCCGCCCTCTCACGGTGGAGTGACTCGTACCGTCGGAGGAGATCCAGATTAAACCCAAAACTAATGACCTCTGGCTGACGTGTGTTTTCCTCTCTTGGTGAGACCATCCTTCAATCCATTGACTTGAAATCTGAGTGCCTCCATTCGCTACACACACACACACACACACACACACACCTTGTGTCCCCCGAGGTCGTTCTCTCATATCGCTGACTCTTCATCTGCTGAAAGACGGCCAGCGCTGCAGATGTTCCACAGAGCTCGCTCGGCCATCAGCACCAGATGCCTGCGCATGCAGAGCAGACCGAGGGCTCGGCTTTCATCGCTGTCCACCTGGCGGGGATGGAATCGGCCCCCGGTTTGTGCATGTTGTCACTGCGGGATGTGACTCGTTGGGTGGGGATGAGCGTCTGGCCAGAGGCAGAACATCTCCCTCTCCCACAAGTGGGCCGTGCCCACGGCCAGAATCCATCCGGTCTGATTTACACCAACACATTTAGATGCTTTTGCTTTTGCAGTAAAACAGGATGGGCGTGTTTTGTGGTTATTCTTGTATTTATGGGGTGTCGGAGGTTGGAGGACTTTAGGGCGGGGGTTCAGACAGATGTGGAGGAGATTGTGGTGGAGAGTACAGACTACAGATGACTCAGTCCAGTCACTAGCCAAACACTCAGTGTTTGGCCAGTGACTGACTGTTCCGTGAAGTCGTGAAGATGATAATGATGATAATAATAATAATGTACCCTTACTGTATCTGGATCTGCTGCTCATTAATGTACCATCTATTCCACGGCATGCACCGTACTCAACAAGACCACCTGAGGGTGGTCCTCTCTGGGTTCCTGGGACGCTTCTCTCCCCCCCTCCCTCCCCCCCGGAGACATCTCCCGCTGTCCCCACTTCCTCTCTAACCACACTATGAACTCCCCTCACGGCAGCACAATGTCCCAACTGTTGCAGCAGAAACAGGGCCGTTCCTCCAGCATCCTGGACTACTGTGTAGGGCATAATGTCTCTTTTGTACGTTTGATGGACAGCACCGGTGTGGGCCATCAAGCTATTATAAACGTCTCTCGCTGCTGGCGTCACTAAAACATACAAGACCAATATCATTTGTCAATCTTTGTCTGGATTTATCTTTGTTGTGTAGAGATCTTGCAGTGTGTGCAGGGTTGACTACAATAGTAGTACTTTGGTTTTTGTGATCAGCATTTTGTAAAGTACTTGTGTGGCAATTCAGTTTTTTGTCCACAAACTCCATACTGACTCACACACAGACTCCAAAACTCCTTCTTGGAATCAGTGCTTTATTGTGAGCTCTTCAGTATAATCGGCGCAGATGTAAGAGATCTTTTAGTGAAGCCAGAGACGGTTACAGTACGGTCCTTTGAAGTAACCTAAACTTAAAGCTTCTCTGCTGGAAGTCCCTCAAGTCGACACTCGAGACCTCCTAGCAGAGGATGATGACCTCTTGTCAGCCACCCTCGGGGGGACTTCTGATGGCGCTTGTTTGTATTTGGTCGTATTGGGTCGCGTTCCAAGAAGAGATTCCTTTCTGTTGTCTGTCAGGCATCATTATGAGTCCCGTGTTGATGACTCCTGCCCGATTCCCCTCCCAAACGCATCCTGTACGTTCTCATGTGTTTACTCAGCTAGCATCATCCTCCCACCCAATCCCTCCCACAACGTAGCTCCCACTCAGCCATGCTAACAATAGTTAGTTAGTTCATCAGTTAGTAGTTAGTAGTAGTAGTAGTCGTAGTTAGTTAGTAGTCAGTAGTAGTTAGTTAGTTAGTATTTTATTGATGGGGGGGGGGCAGCAAAACTAATAAATACAAACAAATGAATAAAACAAATAAAGTATAGCTCAATATAGATTTAGATAGATATACATTCAAAAGAAGTTAAGTTTTAATTTATAAAAGACATAAAAGACCACAACTAAAACCACATATATAAACAGTAGCAATAATCATAAGCATCAGAGTAACCCAAATAATAAGTGAACCAAACCCAAAACAAAGCTGATGCTCCTTCCCTTTGTCTTCCCTGTTTATCTCCTCATCAGCAGCTGTGCAGGTTTAGCTGGCCGCGAGCACGCTGAGGATTCTTCTGCGCGCGACGCCGCCAACCTTCCTGGTTGACTGGAGGTCAAAGTTAAAACCCACCGTTCCAATTTCAGAGTTTTTCCTCCAGTCAGCAGCTCACGGCGCGTCTCCTCTCGGACTCTGAGCTGGCTGTCATCTCACACATATGGAAACACTCTGCTCTCGCTCTCCCACCCGCCCTGCTCTCTGTGGAAGGGGAATCACGGCCGGGGCGGCTCGTCCACATCCATCCTGCACCGTGATGCTCCTTTTCCCACCTCACAGCAGTGAGACAGCCTGGATCCCAGAGGCTGCTCCCCATTTACATGACATCCTCTTCGAATAATGCACAGATGCATTGACATGTACACATGCACTGTTCGGCTTTCTTTGTACTATCTGGAGGACAACAATGGCTTTTGTGAACGCTATGTGGAATTCCTTGGTAGCTGGCAGACCTTCTGTGAACGAAGTGCACAACAAGACGTCATGGCCACCGATCTCCCGCTGCGTCAAGTGGCTCTCGGCCATTTCTGGATGTGCCCTTGGACGCTTTTATGGAAACATTCCTCCTCAGGTGCCATATTGCTGCTATGAAACTTTGGTTGATTAATCATTGACTACTTGGCAGACGTGTGACCTCCCACCTCTAAAGCAACAGTCGTCTCTCACGTCCTAGTGCGCAGCCCCCGGCTCCGGTGTGTGGTCTGGTTATTGTAGGCAAGCCTTGGTAGAGTCAAACTGAAACCCAGCCAGCCCTCCTCACAGACCACAGCTTCCACACAGGCGTCTCCTCTCGTCTTATCTCCTCGCGTGTGTGTGTGTGGGGGGGGGGGGCCAGGAGCCAGCAAGGACCTCTCGATACGGACCTTTGGAGGGATGATTCTGCACATATTGCGTGTGATTTTGTTATGTTCTCTTCCCTGGGGTTCTTGGTTGTGACCTTGTAGCATTGGGTTTTGGGGGTGTACAGGTCCACCTTTGGTTTATAGATGGAACGTGGACACACAGAACAGAACATACTTGATGCAGATGGACTGTAGGCCGGTACACTGTAGCGCCCCCTGTAGGGCATTGCCCTTCATTTGCTTCCACTGAGATAATGAGTGAGTTTTATGGATTCATTTGTTAGGGAATACAGGTACTGCAGGAGAATCACCAGGCTCACACGCATCACTTGTGTGTCCTGTCTCCCTGAGAGTGTGTCCTGTGTCCCGTCTCCCTGAGAGTGTGCCCTGTGTCCCGTCTCCCTGAGAGTGTGCCCTGTGTCCCGTCTCCCTGATTGTGTCTCCTGTCTCCCCTGCAGAACAACAAGGTGAGGCGGTTCGCCTTCGAGCTGAAGATGCAGGACAAGAGCACCTACCTGCTGGCCGCCGACGCGGAGTCGGAGATGGACGACTGGGTGGGGACACTCAACAAGATCCTGCACAGCAGCTTTGAGGTGGCCATGCAGGACAAGAGGAACGGGGACGCCCACGACGGTGTGTGGGCGTGCGTGCGTGTGTGTGTGTGTGTGTGACAGCACTGTGCTTCATAGCTGCCTTTGTGTATATGTTTCCATTACCACCTAAAATATGATCCTCTTCCCTGGAAGAAGCTCTCACCAGAGTCAGAGTGGTGTCCGAGATTCAAAGGAAAACGTCTTTAAAGCATCTCTTTCTCAACAAACAGTTTATACGAGTGTAGAATAACGCTGACTTCAATCACCAGAGTCAGTGATGACGCTGCTGCCTGTCCTGTCTGTTGTGCGCGGGGCGCGTCTTCAAGGGGAGCTCTGCGTTTATTTGGGTGATCTAAGCGTTACTGGCAGGGCGTCGCAGGCCGCTCCGCAGCAAAGCCCCGACGGCAGGATAAACAGCGCGGCTTGTTTACGCGTCTCCCTCAGCGGTTCATCCACACCTTCATCCACCCGTGGCGTCTTCACTTTCCCTCCGCGTCTGGTCGGACCACCCAGGCGTCGCTCTAATTCGTCCCTCCTGTCTCGTCAGGGAAGGGCCCCCCCCCCCCCCCCCGGGCGGCCGGGGGGGCCCGGCCCCCCCCCCCCCCCCCCCGCCCAGGAGCCCGCCTAGCCCGTGGTCCTGTTTGGATCACTTGGTAGATGGCACGTTGTTTACGTCGCCAGGGTTATTCAGTACCCACCTGTAGAGCAAGGCATTAACACTGCCACGGTTGGGGAATTTGATACCCACCGGTAAAGCAAGGCATTAGCACTGCCTGCGTTAGAGGTACAATACCCACGGGTAGAATTGTATAAAATCACTGATCATGGAACAATAACATTACATTGATGTCAAGGTTTTTTTTTTCCCCCTGAATGAAAACACATTATTTTCAGCCTCAATTTACATGTGAAAAGTGAGAACAAAAGCAAACAGAGACCCGGTGGGAAAACTCCACGGTGTCTGCCACCTGGAGTGCAATCCAGCTCCTAAACCATTTACGAACCGCTAACTAAAACGATTGGCCGACGTCACGTCTGGCCTTCTCAAACACGCTCGGTGTGTCCAGAGCCTTAATGGCTCTAATCCGTCCCAGGAGTTGTGCTGAACAGGTGTGATGCGTTCAAAACCCATGACTACAGGTCCATGATGATTTGAGTCAGGGATCATGCGGAGTGACATTTACCTTAACTTTTCGGGGGGCCCCCAACTTTTGAGGCCTCCGAGTTAAATAATCCAAACACAGAAGCTTCAGGGGGTCTGACAGAAACATCTGGAGAGAAAATTGCGTCATGGAGAGAAACTAAAATGACAAGCCTGTGTTTTATCCCTGGCCCTGGTGTGTGGGTGTGTGTGTGTGTGTGTGTGTGTGTGTGTGTGCGTGTGCGTGTGCGCGTGTGTCTGTGTGTGAGTTTGTGTGCGTGCGTGCCTGCGTGCGTGGGTGTGTGCGTGTTTGTGTGTCTGCGCGTGCGTGTTTGTGTGTCTGCGTGTGCGCTTATCGAGTTAACCTGGTTATACACACTGTGAGTGAAATTAAAGTCCCAACAGGGTATCGCCAGTCAGCCAAAGACAAAGACTTTCCTCAAATCGGATCCCAGTCTGGCTTTCACACCAAGAGCCCCACCACAGGTAAGCTGAACCTCTGCAAGTCTCATGGAGCAGAAAATAAAGCTAATATTGACCCAGGTTTACGTCTGCTGCGGACACGTTGTTTAGAATGAGGCTTAGCCAGAATATACCGGTTTGAATCGCAATGGTTCAAGCGCGCAGTGGAACCTCAAGGAAGAGATCTACGTAATAAAAACAGACAGATTTATGATGACATATATTTAGTATGCCTCACTCCTATCTATTTATGTTTTGAGTAAGATTATGTTGTGCTTATTTACGCATTTGGAATGTTGGAATTAGCTGTACCAGTGTTTTTCAGTTTCATATTTGGACTTTTAGGTCATTAAACATTAGATTTTCAAAATGGAAGATTAGGACTCTGCGAGGTAGTGACCGTTGGTCTCACATGATATTTTGGAGGGTCCCTCACAAAATGGATTCCTTGCGGAAGATGAGGGGAATTGTGTAAAATCAATGGGTAATATATTGCTCATGGCGTCACCTATTATATCATTTTCCAAAAGTTCACGCTACATTAAAAATGTGCTGCCCTCACCTTTACAGGCTCATAAAGTTTATATAGTTGTGTCTAATTTTGTTTTACAACACGACTGAATTTATTAAGAATATAATATGTTAATAACGTTCCGCGTGGGTGAATCTAAAACAAAATTGCCTTTAATGTCCTTTCATGCAGTCGTGGAAAGGTCAATCATGATTTCATACAGCTGTTATACAGACGTTCACGGTTCCTCTGATATAAAATGTTTTATTTGTCCAATCCAGAGTATTGTAGGAAAACACAATGTGGATCTTGAATGCCTCTTGGATGGTTTTATTTTGGAGGACATCATTCTATTCTAAGGTATTTAATATGAGTTAATATAAGAGTGAAAGAGTTCTGCTTATGACTGTTCATTCATAGTCAGAACAGAAATGTCATCCATTTTATAAGGTTATATTCGAAGGCCTGTATAGTTACGAGAGAACCGCAAAAAGGGTTTGTTCCCCATTCACTCGAGATGAACACAATCACGCACAAAACACACACACACACGTACACACAGATACATACATAC
>JAOPUI010000092.1:2548319-2559076 GCA_027123135.1 Urophycis floridana | reverse complement strand
CACGATTGGGTTAAATGCAGACCAAATTTCCCTCACGGGATCAAATGAGTAATTCTTCTTCTTCTTCTTCTTCTTCTTCAAAGAAACGGCTCGTGACACGCCCCGGCAGCACGCAGACAACGGGCCCCGCAGCATTTCAGCGGGCGGAGCCTTCTGGAAAACGCTCGCCTCAGTCACCGGGTTTTGCGTGGGGGGGGGGAAAACTGTTCGCGCGGCGACGCCCCGTACCTTGAAATCGGCGGCGGCCTTGCTCTGCAGCACCGAGGTGACGTTGAGGCACACCGCCTGGATCTTGCGGAACAGCCCCGGGGTGGAGCCGTGCTGCACCACGCCCTCCACCTTCAGGGACAGCTGCTGGCTGCTCTGCACCGGGATGGGCTCGCTGGGGGTCCGCGGAGACGGGGACAGGGCGAGCTGGAGGGGGGGGAAGGGGGGCGCCACCGCCGAATGTTAGCCAACGTGAACCCGGGAAACGTGAAGAAGGATCGGCCCGGCGGGGTGAATGAACTACGTTTTATTTTTAGGGTTGCCTGTAACGTGACAGGGCCTTGTGATGTGACACATGTTAAGACGGCAGATTGAGCATTGATTTGGAATACTGATATTCCAAGCTTGATATATTGTTATTTATTTATTTAAATTACATATATTTTATTTTATACCGTGGAGTGGTTATTAATCCGGCGCACCGATTTTCCCATTAAAGTGTTGCTCGTGTTACTTTGGAAACGCGCATATGATGATGTGCCCGTTCCGGTTATATCCTTTCACTCTTTTGGTGTGTCATTTTGAACATACATACGTGTGTGCTGGTGGTGGCGATGAATGCTTAGCGTGTATCGATCTCTGTTTTGATGACACATAGTTTCATAGTGATGTCATCGAGAGTTAAATACACAAAGTTAGGCAAAGGACAATTATTTACACTCCCCACTTTTTATTATTTCTTGGTACGTGTTCTGCTCATGTTTTTGGCCCAAGCCAGGGCGAATATTCCCGCACCTCAAACGGCCCTGTACCCTTGCCGAGCCAGCGTGTTCAATACCTTCATTAAGCCGCGCGGTGAGGAGGACGATCTATCAATGTCGTGATATGGATGTTCGCCACTTTATTATTGCAAAGCTGTGTCCTCCGCCCGGACTATTGACGACACCCTCTTTGGGATTGTCGCCCTTACCTCCAGTAGACTCTAAGCGGCGCATTTCATCAGACTTGCGTCATGAAATCCTGTATGAAGCGGGACACGTTTGCCACTCACCGTGGTATAGTGTTGGTGTGAATCTTTAAAGGAACTGTATCTGTATTTATAGAGTATCTACATGTGTCACTCAACGTAGCTAACTTGGCATCTCCCCTCCCCCTGGTTCCCCTGTGTTACAGCGTACGGGCCCGAGGACGACTTCAAAGACAACAAGCTCAAGGAGGACGAGCCCCTGCAGGACGATGGGCTGTCCCTAGACGGCCAGGACGGGGAGTACCTCTTCAACGACGACGAGGACCTCGCTGACCACTTCAGCTGCCAGAACTCTCCGCTCAGCAACGGCACCAACCCCGACGCCGGCTACGCCTCCCCGCTCAGCAACAGCAGCGAGCAGCTGGCGGACCTCAAGACCGCCCCGACCTTCCAGGAGGTCCGGGAGAAACCGGCCACGGCGGAGGACAAGCCGGCCGCGGTGGAGTGCGCCGAGCCAGCCAGCAACGGCCTCTCACTGCAGGACAGCCTGGAGCAGATGAAAGCCGTCTATGCAAACTTGATCTCAGAGGCCTCCTGGTCCAGCATCGCTCTGGATATGCTTAAGAGCAAACAGGGGAACAGCTTGAGAGCCAACAGCCACAATGGGAGGAATCCTAAAGGGAGCAATGGCTTCCTGAGTAGTAGTAGTAGTAGTAGTCACAGCCAGGCGAACTCCCATGTCAAAACCAGCAGTAGCAGCACGAGCAGCAGTGGCAGTGCGTCGATGTCCTCCACTAACACCACCACCAGCAGCGTGAACACCAGTACGGCGACGAGCCACTCGAACAGCGGCACCAGCGTGAGCACCAACTGCGGAAACAACGGCGGGGGTGTGGCCTATGACTGGCACCAAGCCGCCCTGGCTAAGACCCTGCAGCACACGCCGTACCATCTCCTCCCTGAGCCGAGCCTGTTCAGCACCGTGCAGCTCTACCGGCAGAACAACAAGCTGTACGGACCCGTGTTCACCGGCGCCAGCAAGTTCCGCTGCAAGGACTGCAGCGCGGCCTACGACACGCTGGTGGGTCTGACGGTGCACATGAACGAAATGGGCCACTACCGGGATGACAACAGGGACAAGGAGGACGACCGGGGCAAGCGCTGGTCCAAGCCCCGCAAGCGCTCCCTCATGGAGATGGAGGGCAAGGAGGACGCCCAGAAGGTCCTCAAGTGCATGTACTGCGGCCACTCCTTTGAGTCCCTGCAAGACCTGAGCGTGCACATGATCAAGACGAAACACTACCAGAAAGTGCCTCTCAAGGAGCCGATGCCCACCATCACCTCAAAACTGGTACCGCCGACCAAAAAAAGGCCCTTTCAAGAGTTGGTGACCCCGAGTTCGCCGGAGTCCGGGTCATCTTGCGTACCACTGGGGGAGACGCCGAAGGAAACCCAGAAACTCGTCAACCCCTACGTCACCGCTAATAATCGCTATGGTTACCAAAACGGCGCTAGCTATACTTGGCAGTTTGAGGCGCGCAAGGCACAGATTCTCAAATGCATGGAGTGCGGCAGCTCCCACGACACCTTGCAGCAACTGACCGCCCACATGATGGTCACGGGACACTTCCTCAAAGTGACCAACTCGGCCTCTAAAAAAGGGAAGCAGCTGGTGTTTGATCCGGTCGTCGAGGAGAAATTTCAGTCCATCCCCCTCCCGCCGACCACGACGAGACTCCCGGCGCCCAACGGGAAGCCCGAGTCTCCCCCGCGACCCCTGACCCCCGAGGAGAAAAAGGAGGAAGACCAGAAAGAGGAAGACATGGCAGAGGATAGCATAGAGATTAAAGTCCCCGAGAAGAAGATAAAAGAAGAGAAGGAAGATCCACCAGAGAAAAGCGAAAAACCTGGAAAGAACCGGCCTCATAAATACCTCACTGAGGCCGATCTGGAGGAGACTCCCAAAGGTGGCTTGGACATCCTGAAGTCATTGGAAAATGCTGTGTCAAGTGCAATCAGCAAAGCCCAGACAGGTGCACCCACCTGGGGTGGATATCCCAGCATTCATGCTGCCTATCAACTCCATGGCGCTCTGAAGTCAACCTTTTCCTCATGTGCCCAGGTGCAGCCTTTATTTAGCACCAACAGCATGAAGGTGCTGTCGTCTGACGTAGGCGCCCTGATCCACTCGCCGGACAGCCCCTCTCCGCCTCCCAATCGCAAGAGTAATATGCTCGCCATGGAGGAGCTGGTGGAAAAAGTAACAGGGAAAAGCGCGGTAAAGAAGGAATGGGAGGAAAATCCGTTGGAAAGAAAATGTAAGTCTGCGGCCACCAAATCCCCCTCACCGCCGCCTAGAGAAAAGCAGGTTTCGCCCAAGCCGGAAAACCTGTTCAAACCAGCTAAAAGAAACACCACTGACGACCCAACCGAGTTCAGAGACAAAGCAGGCGAAGCAGAAGAAAGTAGAATGGACGTGCAGGTGAAGAGCGAAGCGGTTTCACCCAAAGTTACGGTTTCTAATGGCTGCAATAAATTAGGAATAATCACTGATCATTCACCCGAACAGCCCCTCGTGAGCCCTCTCAGTGCATTGCAGTCCATCATGAATAATCACTTGGGGAAAGCAGCGAAGGTGTCCACGCCTTTTACAGATCCCTTCTCAATGCTTCATAAGCTCAACAGCAGCCACGCCGTGGAGAAGCCCCTTCCCAGCTCTGTTCCCGTGAAGCAGAAGGAGCCGCCCAGCCAGTACCACGGTGACGAGGATCAGCCCATGGACTTGACGAAGTCCAAAAGTTCCAACGGCAGCACGGGCAATGGCACATCTCCGCTGAACAACAGTCATGTGAACAGTTGCAAGAGAGCTGTTGCCAATCATTTTCCATCCATATCTCCACCCGTGCGGGAGAACGCGTTAATGGATATTTCGGACATGGTGAAAAACCTGACCGGCCGCTTGACGCCAAAGTCAACAACGCCGTCTTCCACTTCGGAGAAATCCGACATGGACAGCAGTGTTTTTGAGGAGGGCTACGAAGACCTCTCCCCCATCCAAAGACGAAAAGGCAGACAGTCGAACTGGAATCCCCAGCACCTCTTGATCCTCCAAGCCCAGTTTGCCTCGAGTCTCCGGGAGACCCCCGATGGAAAGTTTGTCATTACTGACCTCGGACCCCAGGAGAGAGTCCACATCTGTAAGTTCACGGGCCTTTCCATGACTACTATCTCACATTGGCTGGCCAATGTGAAGTATCAGCTAAAGCGGACAGGTGGCACAAAGTTCCTGAAAAACATTGACTCGGGCCACCCTCTGTTTTTGTGCAGTGACTGCGCATCACAGTACAGGACACCTTCCTCGTATATCGCTCACTTGGAGTCACATCTGGGCTTCACCCTCAAAGACCTCTCCAAGCTCTCCATAGACTTACTTGGGCCGCAAGCCGTTAGGATAGCAGAGAAGACGTTCAGCTCACTGGGACTTACAGAAGAGGACACTGGCTCGATACTACAGTGCAAGCTATGCAGTCGGACCTTTGTGAGCAAGCATGCGATCAAACTGCACCTTTGCAAAACACACGGAAAGTCGCCAGAAGACCACCTCGTCTTTGTGAAGGAGATGGAAAAGGCAGATAAACTATAAAGTTAAATGAAGCATGACAGATTATTGTTGCACTATATCTCGAAGCTGCAATCTGCCATTACTGATAGTGCCACAGCTGTGTTTTATGTTTAATTATTAATAGATATTTGAATGAAATTATAGTAGCTTTAATACCACTCGATAATCAGTTTTGGGCAAGGGCAATGGGGTGTTTCGCGGTGATACCAAACCAAATTGTTATTGGTGTGATACAAACATACAACTCAATTTAACGAAGTAGCCATGGCTCTATATAGTCACTGACTGATTGTTGCTTTTTTGTTTTAACTGCACTGCATCTGTACTGAGCCTTCGGGAATAGTCCATCTCTTGGTTTTAAACTGGACCATGCTCTGATTTTAGCCATGCTCGTGTCATTTCAACATTATTTATAGGAGACAACTTGTGCATGTTCCTTTAGATGAAAAGCAGTGGCTGGATGTGTCTCATGAAATTTGATCTCTAATGACCAAATTATTATGCTTATTGACCAAATTTGGGAAATGTTTATATGAAGTTATTTAGGAGAATACATTTTATTTGTTCCTTAAAAAAACAGATGATTGCTATGATTTAAGTCATTTTGAAACGTGCTTGGTTTATACATATGTAAAATAACGCTCCATCGTTTTTAAGAGCTTAGTTCCTCTTTACCACTTAAACTGATGGAGATAATATAACACTTAGCAACTACAATAATTAAAATTTGCTTTAAAAAAACAAGCATAATATGTTTGATCATCTTTGGTTCTTTTTATAAGCATTGTATATCCTTTTTTTGTTGTCTCAACATGTACAGTATTTACATTGGCACTTCTTTCATTGATGTGCAGCTTTGGTTGTGAAGATAAATTAAGTTTTAAACATATAAATTGTATAAAAATAAGCAAGTATGTATACATGTGTCATCATATCTTGCTTTTCACAGTTCCACATTATTTGTACTGTGTGCATTTTTTACAATGTTATTTTATAGACAAATATTGGGATAAAATGTACAAAGATTCTGTTAATGAAGACCACTATGTCTCTTTTTAAATGAAATGTAGACCAGCCCTTAATGTGGTTTACCTGAAATGATGAACTCTGCTGGCATCCTCTCTGATGCATGGTACTGTATATGAAAAACTAATACGAGCAATTCACTTAAAAGTATTGATTTACGATGTTTGATGATGACCCCCTCTTACTGATGAGACAATTTTATCCTCAATTGTAGAATAAACTTCTGTGTTCCTGATTAACATTTTGTGTTGCTTGAGTGACTTTGTGGGAATGTGACCTTTGAAATGCAAACACACAAACATAGACATATTTTGTTGCCTGACGGCCATGACATTTATTCTTAGTACATGTATTTACAACAAAGTTATTCATTATTTTACATGTCTAATATTTGTATTCCTCTCTTGAATTTATAAACATGAACAAAAATAAGTGATTTAAATGACAAAGAATAACAAAAAATACTTTCATTCAGAGTTATTTGAAGGTGAACACGAACACGGTGGAGTATTAACTTAAATTAGCTTAAATTTTTTTTTTCAAGACACAAAATGTGCTTCCACACGAAAGGGTATCGTTGCTTTGCTTTTATTAATGGGTTGCATTAGAAACAACCTTAAACCTTGCAATCCTGTTTGTTCTCGAGTATAGTACATTTTCTGTATGTTCATCTTCAATTCACTGTTTGAAACTCTGCTGGTATCCACTCTGACACAATATACATATTGCTTATCAAAATAAATATGCAACGTAAAATTATTCATTCAGATTCCACCTTTTGGTTTTAATCATAACATTATTTGGTTAATATTAAAGTCTTTCAAGTACCCAAAATGTAACATATTGGACTGAAAGAAAAACAGGAAGATTTTAGTAATAGAAAACACGTTCCTTCGCTACTTTCCTTCTGTGGGCAGCGTTGCTTTAAACATATAACATACAACATTCAGTAAAACACACGCCCACCCCCTGAGCTCTATGGAATCATTGTCACCCTGAAAAAAAAAAAACCTATTAAAATAGTTTCATTAAAACAGCCACAGAGTTTGCTGTGATCATTTCATGTCAGCGAGCCTTAAGGTGTTTAAAATGAAAAAACATGATCCCTTTAAAGCAGATGGGGAGAAGGAGGAGGAGGTGGTGGTGGTGGTGGGATGGGAGGTAGGTACATTGTCACACAAAAAAAAGGACGGTTTTTATATAGTTTAACAGTGACATAAGACGCACAGTTCACAGACTGCTGATAAAGAGAGGGGTGTGTGTGCATGTGTGCGTGTATGTGTGTGTGTGTGTATGTGTGTGTGTGAGAGGGGTGTGTGTGTGTGTGTGTGTGTGTGTGTGCAGCTGAAGGTATTAAAGTCACGCCATGCCGTACCTCCAGTCATCTCTGCAGCAGCAGCCTCAGGCCTTTCAGTGGGAAACTGTGAGACACAGCTGCTGCTGATTCTGCCTGTGAGACAAACCGAGTGCAGTGATACATGGTTAGTCCTGTGTTTAGTGTGTCAAACAATCGTATATTAACCTCGTAACAATACCACATCATGTGTAATAATTAACTGTAAAATGCAAGGGTTTGTCCTGTGCTTCGAGTGTTGAACAATATTGTAATCGTATATCAACTCCATAATAACATCACATCATGTATAATAATTAACTGTAAACTGGAGTTCTGCTTGGTATCACATCATGAAGAATAATAGCAATGTAAGTCTTTTTTTTTCAATTTCATGTTCTCTCCATTTTCTTTCATCGTTGTACCTCTTGTTTCTTGTTCTTCATTTTGTTATCACTATTTTTGTACTTTGTATTCTCTACATAATTTTTCTATAGCTGTTTTTCTGGATTTTTTACTCTGTCGATTTTTCTCAACTTCTTTTTAATTTTTTTTGTTCTGTCTGTGTAGTGCAGTGCTACAGAATGAGCAAAGTGCCCACAAGGTTGTTGGTTCAAGTCTGACTTTCACCAATAGATTGTTGAAAGTGTCAACTGCTGTTTTTGCTAAACAACTCGTTGTCACCGTTTCCATGTTTAGAGATGATTTTTAGATGTTAACTTCCAGTAAACCTGCTTTTAAGGCATACGCCAGTTTACAAGATCTACCAAGCACACAATTTCCTCCCAAGTATGGAACGTTTTCTAGATATTTCTAATATTTTCTATACCTCCATTAAAGAAATGTTATTCAGTCCATTGTCTATACCTCTTTTTTGTTTTCTATTCTCTCCATCATTTTTCTATACCTTTTTTCTTGTTATCCGTAATTGTTCTATTCTGGATGTTTTGTATAATTATGATTGATGATTCCTTTCAGTAAACATGCCTTTTAGGCACACTAATGGCATTTTACAATATTAATTAAGCTAATTCCTTCCATATATGGAATACTATGAAAAAATATAGACTGAACATTTTCCCTTATATGTATGTTTTTTTACATACCTCCTTTTTCAGGTATTTTTGTCTCCTTTTTCTTCACCTCCTTTTCTCATTTTTGACTTTTTATTCTCCATCATTTTTCTTCTCCGTTTTCTAATTGTTGTAGCTTTTTATTCTCTCCATCATCTTCTATACATACTTTATTCTTTTTTGTTCTTATTCACTCCATTTTTCTTCACCTGCTTTTTCTCATTTTCTGACTTTTTATTCTCCCCATCATAATTCTTCAACCCCTTTTCCTAATTTCTTGACTTTTTATTCTCTCCATCATCTTTGTTAATCTCCTCTTGGGGATTTTTTGTTCTCTCCATCATTTACTATTCCTCCTTTTTCTCATTTTTTATTCTCCATCATCGTTCTTTATCTCCGTTTTGGGAATTTTTGTTCTCTCCATCATTTTCTATACCTCCTTTTCTCGTTTTTTTTATTCTCTCCATTTTTCTTCACCTCCTTTTAGGATTTTTTTATTCTCTCTGTCATTTTCTTTACCTCACTTTTTGTATTTTCTCAATTTTTCACTTCTCTTTCACTATCACTTCCTTTTTGGGATTTTCTTTATTCTCTCCAAAATTTTTCTTCACATGATTGGGCCCCCACCCTTTATTTGTTTCATTTTTAGTTTTTGAATGCAAAGTTGAGTTGACCTGAGCAACAAGAATTTCACTGCTGGTAATGATGTCGTAGTTTTTTGTACAATCTATTTGCCTACCTCCATGAGCATGTATGTGTATGAGACAATAGTTTCAAGTCCTTGTGAATGAAAATAAGCATCAATTGAGAATGATTTGTAGCAGCATTGTAGAAATATAAAGTGCATACTGAAATAATATAAGTATTTACATCATACATAAACTGGAGGGTTGTACATGAGCTTTGATGGAAGCAGTGGTAAAATATGACGAGGAGTACAGTGCAAGTGCATATAAGTATCGTACAGTATTACCCAGTGTCTTACATAGAGTTTTGAGTTATATGGTCTGAATGTTCCCATCAAATAATGATGGCATGTAAGTGTTTACATTAGTGGCTATTGACAATGAGTTTGACGCAGCGCTAGGGGAAGATTTCAGTGGTTGTGACTGACCAATCCGCACTTCACTGTGTGGTCTGTGTGGTGAGTCAATGTGAGGTCGTCAGATATATGGACACCAAGGAACTTAAAGTGACGAACTCCCTCTACTTCACCTCCATTGATGATTATGGGTGAGTGTCTGTGTGACCCCCGCCGCACCTTCCTGCGGTCATAAGCTCCTTGGTCTGGCCTAGGTTGAGAGAGAGGTTGTAGTCCTGGCACCTCACTGTCAGGGCGTTAACCATGTCTTTGTAGGCAGTCTCATCGCCATCTGTAATGAGTCCCAGGATGGTGGCGTCATCAGAAATCTTGATGATGGCGTTGGAGCTGAAAGTGGAGTCGCAGTTGTGCGTGTACAGGGAGTATAGGAGGGGACTGAGGTCGCAGCCCTGAGGGGCACCAGTGTTCTGAGTGAGTGTGGAGGAAGTGAAGTTGCCCACTCTCACCACCTGAGGTCTGCCCACCAGGAAGTCCAGGACCCAGTTACAGAGGGCGGGGCTCAGTCCTAGGTCCTTGAGCTTGGTGATGAGCTTCCCAGGAACAATAGTGTTGAATGCTGAGCTGTAGTCAACAAACAGCATTCAGACATATGTGTTCCTCTTGTCCAGGTGGGAGAGGGCAGTGTGAAGTGTCATGGATATGGCATCATCAGTGGAAGGAAGGCTGGAGCAGATGTGGGTTTTGACTAGCTGCTCGAAGCACTTCATGGTGGTGGAGGTCAGTGCGACGGGGCAGTACTCATTCAGGCTGGTGACTTGGTCTTTCTTGGGGACATGTACAATGGTGAAACACTTGAAGCAGGTGGGGATCTCGGGACAGGTTCAGGGAGAGGTCGGAGTTGTCAGCAGAAACCTCAGCTATCTGGTCGGCCCAAGCTCAGAGGACACGGCCTGGGATGCCATCTGGTCCTGGAGCCTTGCTGGGGTTAACCTTCTTAAAGGATCTTAAAGGATCTGCTCACATCGGCAAAGGGCTGAACAGCACCGTTACCTCTCCCTTTGTAGCCTGTCAGAGACCTCAAGCCACTGCACATCTGTCTGGGGTCAGAACCTTTGTAATGGGACTCCAGTTTGTCCTTGTAGTTCTGCTTGGCTGTTCTGATGGCCTTACAGAGGACGTACCTGGACTTTATTACATTTGTTTATTCATACATAGTCAAAAGATACAGTTTAGTACGCTTTGCTTACTAAACTGCCTGTAACAGTCCAGGTCCCTGGAGGAGAAGGTGGCATATCGGTCCCTGAGTTTGGCCCTGATGTTGCCATTGAACCAAGGCTTCTGGTTGGGGAATGCGCGGTAGTGTCTAGTGGGGACTACCAGTGAGTAGTGAGTTGTGTTATGTTATGTAGCGGTTTAATATACACCCTCTGGTGCAACCTAGACACATCATCAGTGATGTAACCTGAGGTCATAGGGTGTTTCGGGTC
>JAOPUI010000092.1:2410091-2420678 GCA_027123135.1 Urophycis floridana | reverse complement strand
CCCACCCCCACCCCTCACCCCCTACAGGTGTCGGAGAGGTCCTTGGCTTGCCACCGGAGACGCCGGCCCGGTTTCTCCCCGACGACGCACAGCGGTTTCCGGGCGCTTCTATCTGGCTCGGAACCGCGGCGTCAGTCGATGGTGGCAGCGGCCTGAAAGTATGTGTGCTAGACGAGACCAAAAGCACCATTAAAAACAACTAAAAAAAAAAAATACAGATGTGTCGTTTCTTGTTGTATGAGTCGCCGTGTCAAGGCCCCGCTTTGTCTTTTTACGAACTGGTTAAGATTGGTTGATGGAAATAGGAGCAGCGGCTGGAATTTGAGTCAGGGTTGGGTTTCTGATAACGAATGTTATCAGAAGCTACACATACTGTACTACACACACTGAACATACTACTGGCTTCTCAAGAACTGGATTGAAGGACTAACTCGAGAATAACTTGGCAACATGCACAATGCAAGGTACTCCCATTAGCAGCCTCTAGTGGTTGTACTTTTATCTGCAGTTGTAACGACAGGACATCATCTTCAAATGTCGACGATTTTCCCACCCTGTAAAATCAGTGGCGTCGTATGGCCCTTGTGTGATAGGCTACAGATCCGACTGACTGAATCTGAAGCTCATTTTCGAAGTAGATAAGGGGAATAAAAAGCAATTAAACAATCATGTCATAAAAAGACATCACAGGGAAGGTCTGCCCTTTGCCCTGTCTTTCAAATCCTGGAGACCATGTAGTCAATACTTGGTGGATGGATGATTCTTGAAGACTCATTTTTGAATGGGATAAATCACTGCTATAGAATATGAAGTAAAGTTTTAAATCAAAGGGCTGACATGCCCTACTAAACCTTTCTATTTGAGAACATTATAACCCTTAACTGACTAACTGAACCGCAGTGTAACAGATGCCATGAATTCATACATAATCAGAACGTTGCCATTTTGTGAAAATAATGAGATTCATTTAATTTATAACTTTTATTCAAGCAAGCAAATGTCAAGGGTAAAGTCACAATGCTAGGTACTGCCTGCAATTCAGTCAAAAACAATAAAAGGGATAAAACTTCCGAACAATAAAGGAATGCTTTTCATCACCAATTCCCTGTGGAATTTTCTCTTAAAACCCCCAAAAACTAACATTTTTTGATTTTCAAAATTTTCTCTTTTTTTGTGTGTTTTTGTTTTGGATGTGCGAACAGGAACTAGCGGTAGCATCACTAGGCCCGGCTGGGTAGTTCCTTTCCTTCCTTCTTTTTTGTCATTTAGCTTCGTTTTGCTTTGTTTTCTGCATTTTCGCTTTTTCAATGTTTATTTTTTTTCTCCTCCTCCTCCTCCTCCTCCTCCTCCTCGGTGAAGCTGTACAGCTCTCAGCGTCCCCCTCGCTCCTGCAGAACACAAGCACAGTGACATCCCCGCTCGTTAGCATGGAACCCAAAATGTTAACATGTGGCAGAGGGAAAAAAGAACCGTGCAATTTATCCGATTCGCCTTTCCTGCAAGGCCCGGGGGAAAAAAAAATAAAAAATATTTTAAAAAATTCAACAATACTAATCAAATACAAATCTTAATGGCTTTTTCAAAGTCTAGAAAGGCAATTAGGAGAAATCGGCGAGTCCCCAGCGCACGATAATGGCCTCAGGGATGTGAAGCACTGAATACAGGGGGGCCGCATATGCAAATAGGATGAGCATGTCTGCAATGGTGAACTACAGTGGCTTCTCTTTGTGTGTCGCAACATCCCCACTCCACTGCAGCCAGAGAGGCAAAGCTTCGGAGGATAGAGACGCCACACTGATTTGCGTTTTAAAACAAAAACGTCATTGTGCGTAGGACAATTTTGTCCCCGGGGCCCACGGTGAGGGGTCCCGGGGCCCATGAACTACAGTCACTGTCGCAGCCCTTTGGGCCGGTGAGACCCACGGACGAGGGAGCACCGAATTTGACAAAGCTGCGGACTCCACCAGGAGGGGTCAGCGGTGTTTTAAACAGAAAAAAAATCACGAAACAACATGGCGACCGTCTTCACCATCATTTTGAGATTAGAATGACTAATCAAGAATCAATACATCGTTAGACTTTCAACCGCCCTCAAAACACGCAAGTCATATCAATCTCTTAAGTGCTTTTAGTCTTGACTAACTCAGCCCTCTGTTCAGACATGGTGACCGGTACCGTTTAGCTTCAATCATTCAACAAGATCATCTCACCCACAACACAAACATTCACCTTTTTACGAACCCCATGTGACGTCCAACTGTCTGTCACGTCAGAAAACACACAAACACAAAAAGGTACAGGTACACACCTCAACTCCATCTGACGATGCTTTGCTCCTGGTCATCTCAACCGCACACTGGCAACACGACGAGCTGCCTGTACAACTAGGTGTCCCTTCAGTTTCAGTTTCTCATTCATTCAGTTTCTCATTCCTTTTCACATGGCTGGAAAACAAAACTTTGCTCGTTGCCAAACGTGTGTGTGGGCCGCACTTGCCACATCGCTGACGAGCGGAGACAAGTTCCGCATGGAAAGCCTCACTCGCCTGCATTTCAGCACGGGGCCCAACCCAAGTCTCAGAAACTGGTAAGAGTTGTATTCTGGCACCGATTGTTGCATTCAAGTTTCCACTCCGGTGACGGGACACTGTGGGCCCATGATTGATGGGCTCGCGCCAAGGACGACACTCACGCAAAAACGAGGCGTTGTATTTAAAAATTCATGTCCTCGCCGGAGGGCACCCCTTGGACGCGTTGACGAAAAACAACAACAACGACGGCGACGACAACCCGACCGCCGCAGAGCTCACCTGGTAGCGCGTCATGCGGTCCTGCTTCATTTGCTCAAATTTGCGTTTGAGCTCCGTCTGCCTCTCCACCTTCTTCTGAGCGCGGCCCACGTAGATCAGCTTGCCGTTCAGCTCCTTGCCGTTCATCTCGTCCACTGCCTGACCGGGAGGGGGGGTGGGGGGGACGAGAGAGAGACTTTGGTTACCGGGGATTCACAGTCAAAGTGGAGAGATACTCGCTTGGGGAAAAAAAACAAAAAAATGCAAATGCCCTCGGCACAACGCAATTAAGATGTATTGAGATATTAAAGACAAATCCAAAAGATTGATGTTCTACAGGCACCGCCCAGGGAAAGGCTCGTTAAGGGGGGCCCCACGTGACCTTTCGGCCATGGGGGTGGGGTGCCTGGCGGCCTTGACTGAGGCTCCGCCCTCCTCTTACCTTCTGGGCGTCCTCATGGTGTTCGAAGCTGACGAACCCGAAGCCCCGCGACTTGCCGCTGATGTCCGTCATGACGCGGATGCTCATGGCATTGCCTGGACAACAGGGAAACCACTTGTCAGTCACTTGTTTTATGTCACAACACTCGAGAAGGGTGTAGAGCGCTGTCACGCGCAGCGCAAGGTTTTTTGGGGGGGGGCGGGGCTTGTTCACGTCACCGCATCACCGACGTTTGTGGGCGACCCAGTTTCCTGCACGGCTCTCTCGTGGGCTGTGTGTCGGCGGCCACTTTATCTAGGGGCCCTCTATATAGGCCGTGTTTACCCGTAAACATTCTCAGACGGGCCCTGCCGTGAAAGGCCCCATTGTGGGGCTCGCCACAGTGTGCTTCTGTTGGGGGGTTTGGGGTGGGGTGGGGGGTGGGGGGCAAACTGACCGTATCTGCTGAAGAACTCCCTGAGCTTCTCGTCGTCCATGTCCTCGCCAAAGTTCTTGATGTAGACGTTGGTGAACTCCTTGGCGCGGGCGCCCAGCTCCGCCTCTCGCTCTTTGCGTGACTTGAAGCGGCCGACAAACCTGCGAGGAACACGGCACCATTTCAGCACATGAGCGTTGGAAGATAAAATATATATATATATTTTTTTTTTTAATAATCGCTTTTCGAGTATTCAATGGAGGGGAGCCGAATGTGTCTCGGACCTGGAAGGCTTGAGGAACCTCAAGTCTTCCACGCGTCCGGTCTGTGGTACAGAACTAAACTATGTCTGTAGGGTAAAATAAGGATAACCTAGTTTAAAAAACAAAACAAAAAACAACGCACCCATTTGAAGCCGGGTGAAAGAAGCTTACGAGAACAAAGTGCATATTATGCTGGCTCAATGGTGTCGCGTCATGTCAATTCAGATTAGGAAAAAAAAAAACGAGTTCTCACACACAGACACACACTGACACATGAACACTTACACTTTTCGGTCATTGAGCAACATGCCATTCATTTTCTCAATGGCTCGTTCGGCTGCCTCCTGAGTCTCAAAGTGCACAAACCCGTAGCCTTTAGAGCCATTCTCGTCACAAACCACCTTGAAGAGAAGAGACCCATGCAAGACGTAAGCCGGACGCTCATGCACAACCAAATGCAATAAAGAAAAAAAACAAACAAAAAAACAAACACCAACATTGTGAAGTGAAGTGCTCCGAGATGGCGTTACTGCCAGAGGTCGGGTTCTGCCTCCACGGGTTCTCCACGCCCCCCCACACTCCCTCCGTTACGGGTTGGGGGGGGGCTCGGCTGCGCAGACCGCCAAGCGGAACTGGCCACAGATTCAGTGGCATCTTTGTTTGTAATGCGAAGACGCGTCTGGCGAATGCACCATGAGTCATCCGCAAATCAACCACAACACGGGGCCGACCTCTGCACCGTTTCAGTGGGAGGAGGCGAGCTAAAATATGCTCAGTCGGCTTCCACTGTCGGTGGAAATTAACCCGAAAGGGTGATGTGGGCCAATCACAGTTGGCCTGACGCGCGGCGTGTGTGTGTGTGTGTTGAGGGGCGAACGGAAGCTACAGCAGTTTCTGTGGGCTGTGTGTGTGTGTGTGTGTGTGTGTAGTCAATGCAGTGGTATAACCACGTGTTAATACTCAAAAGACATCGGTCTGTATCAGTAGGAACTTTTAAACACACGCACTGCACCTCGGTTACCAATGGTTCACCATTTACATTCTGTTAAAAATCAACTCGTTCTCATGTCACACGATTCATGTTTTTGGTTTGTACGTCGTTAATATGACATTCAAAATGCAACACCAAAAACCAAAACAAACACAGGTCAGGTGACCCGCCACCACCGGGCCTACTAGAGGTAGGCCAGAGGTAGGGGAGGGAAGGGCTCGCCCCGGCTTGCCTACCTTGCAGGACAGGATGTTTCCGAATGCGGAAAAGGTGTCGTACAGGGCCTTGTTGTCGATGGACTTGTCGAGGTTCTTGATGAAGATGTTGCCGACGCCGCTCTTCCTCAACGAGGGGTCTCGCTGCGACCACATGATGCGCACGGGCCTCCCCTTGATCACGTCGAAGTTCATGGTGTCCAACGCACGCTCGGCTGAAGGGAGGCAAGAGTGAGGTCGTGTTTAAACTTAAAACTGCAAGTCCAGGGCTGACTAGGCAGAGAAACACTCAATCTACAAAGATAAGGATGACTTTGATATCGTCAATTCAACCAAATCGAATATACGTACATACATTTATCAGTTCACTGGTTTTATTCATCATTAGAAATGGTTGTCATGTACATGTCAATCAGTAGTAATGTGTTAGATAATACTAATCATAAAATAGTCCTTCCACAATAAATAGATCGCAACATATCGTTATATGCATAGCCTTATAAAAACGCCCATACAGCCCACAGTATACTTGAGGAAGACAGTCACTCTGAACAGCACACGAAACAGCACCATCACGTATTGTTGGCAAAACGAACAAAAGGCGTAGGAAACTGGAGTCTCGAGTTGTTATCACTGAAACGCAGACGCTTTTTTAGGGGAGGAGGGCGGTCGACGGGTTTCGCCTCCCCGTGCAACTTCTCAAAGCATAGCCTGCCAAATAATGAGCTCACGTTCAATAATCAAAGTGATCAGCGGCCACATGTCATCGAGTGGGCCTGAGGTGTAGCCCCCCCGGACTACCAATACATGTCCAGTGGCTGGTGTATGTGAGGCGATGGGAATGGGAATGACCAAGCGGCTGGGGAACATCGCAGGAGTGGGCAGGGCAGATATGTGTGTCTTTTAGCAAAACCCCGACAACATGTCGGCCCCAGTCACGTGGAGGAGGAAACACGGGGGGCACCACTCGCTGCCATTTAAAAAAAACGCCGACATGAGTCTTAACTTAACGTCTTTTTTGTACTGGTATTAGACTTAGAAACCTACCGTCGGCCGGCTGCTGGAAGTTGACATAGGCGTATCCGAGGGAGCGCCGTGTGATCATGTCCCTGCACACCCGGATCGAGAGGATCGCCCCGGCCGGGCTGAATTTCTCGTACAGCATGGCCTCCGTCACATCTTGGTGCAGGTCCCCGACGTACAGCGAGGCCATGGGGTAACTGGGAGCACTGGGGTTCATCTTGTGGGTGGAGAAGCGTCACGACCCCCAAATTAAAAAACAACACGGACGTTTGGAAACTAAAAAAAAAAACGACCGTCCGCGCCGAGAAGAGAAACCACGCGTGTCGCCGACGGGTTTGAGTGGCGGACGTTAACCGGACCGAGGGGACCGTCGACTTGACAACTGCGGTGTTACGGTAAAAATGCGGTTTTTAGTAAATGGCGAGTTTTAAAAACGAACCGCGTTGCCGTTGGTTTGAAAATTAAAACTTTGTAACGCGAACTGAACCACGGGGGAGGATTGTAAAAATATCTACTTGGCCTAAACTAGCAACAAACGTCGATTGAAATGGTGTCGTCTCGTGTCTTCCAGTCTTCGAGGAGGGTCGGAGTTCCAGCTTCACCGAAGTAGTTACAAAAAAAGAAAAGAAATTAAGATTTTTTAAGCGGTTTTTTTGGGTGTTTTAAATTTTTTTTTGTATTTTTATTTTTTTTATAGAATGTGTGCCGAGCGGGCTCAAGAGCACACACGCACTCACACAGCACGAACAGCCGGGGTTGAGGGGGCTGGACACCGGGAAGTGGCGGACTATATACTCCGGGACACGTCATCGCAGCGGACCAGTCGGCTTTCAGCTCTGGGTAAAAAAAAAAACTACAAAAAGGGGCGTCGCTATCCCCTAAATGCTGGATTAAATTAAATATGTTCACATTTGTGTCAACGTTTGAGCACAAAAAGAAAACGTGTGCTGGTGACGGTTGCGCGGCTGTAATTGTGGTTCATTTCATGAAATGTGGAATGAGAAAAGTTACCAAAACATGATCCTGCTGCAAAACTGTAGTTCCCGTCACCGCCTATAGTTGGCAGTGTTGGCAGGAAGTGCATTTGTTGGAATGTCAAAAGGATTCAAGCGCAGTCCTGCAGATTCAGTGCCTCCCATAGAGTCCCTCCCATACAGATGCAAATTAACCTTCAAGACGCAGGGGAACCAGAAGACCAACTACAGAATAAGAACAAACATGGCCATATGTGTCTGATTGTTTCTTTTCTGTAGTATTAGGCATGACAAATGCCGTAGGTAACCAAGTAGTATCAAGTAGTGTTACAAGAGAGCAGAAGCCATTTGCAAGTTCGGCTATATATTTGGTTATTATAGAATATATATAATAGCATTTACAACATTTATAACACTTTACATGTGAGGTTAACTGGCAGACTACATAATGTTTAGTATATTGTGCATACAATGCATACTATGGATGAACTATAAGATTAATCAATGCACTGCCATCCTTGCTGTAAACCCATAGTTCCATTGTAGAAAAAAAACAAGGAGGGAAACCTATTTTTGAGTATGTTTAATCACACTAACATGAAAGCATGTAACCTAAATAACAGATACACAATTCGTCAGTCTGAACAATTGTAGATGACTTATATTTGATCAAAGTGTATACGGTTGCTACAACAATTTGCATCACCCTCCAAAGTGCCACTTTCTAATCAATTGAGTTGTATCATTTAATTAAGCTTAATTGCCTTCTCTTTGTGTACTAGAAAGGTGAAAATGCCCATGTATCACCTGTGGGGGGTTAATATTTCATAAACATAAATTACCAATCCCAAAGCGCACCCAAATTACTATTGAACCACACACAAATTACAAGTATCTTAAAAAGAGACGGCAGGGATACCATATAAAAAATTATAAACACCTGAACACACACACAAAAAAGGAAACCATTTAAATGCATATGGCAAAAGGTATTCTTTACACAGCCAAGACAAATACAAGTTACAGTATCATGTCAGGATAATGCACTATAAAGTTGTCTGTACCTCATTGTAGTATGGAAATGAATATTCTGCGCTGGTCGCAAATCAAAAAAAGAAACCAAAGACTAAAGTGAAGCTCGTCACGTGAATGGAATGAAGTTCTAGAATTATCACCCGGGACTAACTTTTTGGCAAACGGCCCAAACACCGGAAAAAAAAAAATCCCATGAGCCTTTGTGTCTTGGTGATAAAAAATAAAGAAAGAAAAAAACCCCACCGTTTAGGTTTTTCCTTCTTGCTCGATGAGCGTCTTCCGTCTTAACAAACGGGGCAGGCAGGTCAAACTGTATTCTTATTTTTGTTTTTCATACGATGAGTAATGCGCCAAAGAAAACTAAAAAGAACATCAGACAGGTCAGAAAGTCATACCCATGGTGGCCCTAAAAAGAGCACACACACACACACAAACTCCAGGTACCCACCCACACACACACACACACACACAGTGAGTGAAGGGCCAGCATACACACATAGCTGTGCATGTATGATTGCACACAACCACACACATTACAGACAGACACACCACACACACACACACACACAAATTAGGCTGGTGAGAGGTAAAAAATGTGGGTTCTGTTTTTTTCCGATTTTTTTTAAGGACCAGACTCGGAGACTAATTGTCCTCTGGCGCCTCCTCCTGCTCCTCTCCCTCCCCGTCCCCATCTGCATCGTGGTTGTCTGACGTCCACAGCTGGAACACACACACAGAGAGAAGGCAGTGAGTCAGAGTCAGAGTCACACACACACTGAGGGAGGAGCACAGGGGCGAGGGAGGGACACTCACTGTCAGATTGTCGCGGAGCAGCTGCATGATTAAGGTGCTGTCTTTGTACGACTCGCTGTTCAGGGAGTCCAGCATGGCGATGGCGTCGTCAAAGGCCTGGTGGGGAGGGAGAGAGAGAGAGAGAGAGAGCGAGAGAGAGAGAGGGAGGAGGGGGTTAACGCCAACAGACCACCGTTGTGAGCGACACGCCCGTGACCACGCCCGGTCCCTCAGGGTGATACTGTGAGCATCCGTTTTGTGGCACGCGAGGAGGGCAGCCAGACAGGTATGAGTCATACTGGAACATTCACATGTACAGTCGCACATCCAAGACCCACATCCAGCCACACAACATGACGGCGTCCGTTCACCAGCTGAGATGTTCAGTTAGGAGGGGGGGAACGACGGTCTCGGCGTGCTCCTGTGACAGTTGGAGCGCCAGACGTAACACGACCCTTCCTCCAAAAGAGGGTCTTCCAACCCTGCCTCCTCTCCCCCCGCCGCCGCCCCCCCCCCCCCCCCAGCTCGGTGATGCGGACCCCTGCTCTGGCGCCACGCCGCCGCCGCTGCGGTGCGTGAAGGTGGAGCCGTGGTCCGCTTGTTGTTCTGTCTCTGGCCCGCCGGTGACCCGCGGAGCTTTGAGCGGTTCCGCCTGGGAAAGATCACACCTGTTTGCGCTTAGGCTGGCTTGTGTCACACATGGCGGGGGCAGGAACAAAGCCTTTCATCTCCTGATGCTATATATACTGTACACATAACATGTGTCAACCTGGGGACACAGCGGTGTCCTCCCGTGTGGACAGCTGTGATGTCGTCTCCTCACAGGCAGACCCAAAATGTTATTGTGTTAGATTGAGGAGGACCAAAAAAAAAAAAAAAAAGGATGCAAGTCACTGGAATACAGAGTGATGGAGGCCGAGCAAGACGAGCGGCGAAAAGGCTCACGATGCTTCCTAAGTAGAACCGGCGTCCCCTTGCGTCACGTTGCTGCGGCCGGCTCGGGCCCACGAGCCCGGGCGCCGCAAATAGGAGGTGTCACGCGTCTCCGGGGGGGGGGGGGAGACGAAGAAGACGAGGAGGAGGCCTCGCTCAGCTGTCCAGAGGCCCATTCCCAGGCCCCCTCGGGGAGGGCAGGGGTGTGTTGGTTGTGTGTGTGTGTGTGTGTGTGTGTGTGTGTGTGATTGTGTGTGTGACAAAGAGAGGTTTAGATTAGGAGGACTTTGTTTTGGGGATTCGACAATTATGCCATCGTTGATTAGATGAAGTATGTTAACTTCTTCAGTAGAATCATTAAAGCAGTCCTTTCAAGGGAAGCTGAGAACAATCAAAGCATGCAATCTAAATTAGGGCAACTGCAAAAAAAAAAGCCCCAGAACAAGCCGAGTAACATCACAAACCGAGTAGAAAATCACAACAATTTGTGCACACAAATGGCCCCCACAAGAGACCCCAGAGCTGTTGAGTTGTGGTGGGGTTCGTCTGGTTGTTAGCGTGGTTGGCGATGAGGTCATAGCATTCTTCTCTG
This sequence comes from Urophycis floridana, assembly GCA_027123135.1. Taxonomy (NCBI): domain Eukaryota; kingdom Metazoa; phylum Chordata; class Actinopteri; order Gadiformes; family Phycidae; genus Urophycis; species Urophycis floridana. Next base: position 2,410,215 of record JAOPUI010000092.1, on the reverse strand, counting down.
TGTTGTTGGTGAGGCAGTGCTGCAATCTGTCCCATGAGCCCCTGCATGGGCGGGGGGGCGGGGGGGGGGGGGGGGGGGGGGGGGGGGGGGGGGGGGGGGGGGGGGGGGGGGGGGGGGGGGGGGG
>JAOPUI010000092.1:1898478-1918251 GCA_027123135.1 Urophycis floridana | reverse complement strand
CTCTCTCTCTCTCTCTCTCTCTCTCTCTCTCTCTCTCTCTCTCTCTCTCTCTCTCTCTCTCTCTCTCTCTCGGTGGCCACTGGTCACAGCTCAAACTCAGGAAAAGAACCCAGAATCATCTGAATGTTCAACAGAGTCCATAGAGAGGGACGCTGGCCTGTGGAGGTCTTCATATGCAAAGCTCCAGAGGGCTTCCTGGCGGTGACCTCCCAACATTCCTTCTCTGCCTTCCTCAGCACTGACACTGAAAGTCAAGACATACACCAGTCAGGGTTTCCACAGCAGGTGGTAACCTGACTCCCCCCCCCTCCCCCCGCCTCCCCCCCTCACCCACTCAGCAATAGCATCATGTGGGGCCGCCCGGGGGGGGGCGGAGCTGTACATAATGTGATGCGTGGTGACGTAGCGTGGGCGTGTCCGGGTGGGGGTCCGTCTATAGTACCGCCCCCCTCCTCGCCGCAGGGGGAACACTTCCTGTTTCCTGTCCTGCCTCCCGGATTATTCCCCCCCCTGGAGAATATGTCCTCACTCAGGAATACAGCTGGGAACATACATGACACACGCATGCAGACATGCCCACGCACGCGCTCACCGCCCACACACAAGCCCACGCATGTTATATTTGTGACCCCTCCCCCTCTTCTTTTAAATGTGAAAAAGTGGCGCTTTGTGTTTTAGAGGTTTGCCCCGCCCACTTCCTCTCAGTATTGATAAGTATTGTTAGATGCTAATATGCTAATATGTTGTTTTTTCCTCAACAAGCCGTATCGACAGGCAGATGAATAAATCTGCCGAATGTTCCTGAAGAAAATCTATTTGACAACAAAAATGAGTACAAATAAAGAAGAGAAATAGTTCTCAGCACACAAAGAGCTGCTGAGATGCTTCAAAGCCCTGGGCTACATTGAGCTGTTTCACACCTCTTTCAATCGGCACTTCAAAATAAAATGTCTCATGGAAACGTAGTGAGACACTAAAAGTCTTTTGGTTCAAAAAAGTAAGCTAATAAAAGTAAGCTAACGTTTTAGTAATGTCTTTAGGATTTACAAATAAGCTACTTCAGAATCTGTCCGATGTGAAAGTGTATGTGTTGTCCAAATCCTAGCGTAACGATCAGAAACGTTTTCCCTGACTGTCCGTGAGTTGGAACAGCATCTTCTGTCATGTGCATGCTGCCTTTAGCTTCAAGCTTAGTTTCCTTCAAGCTTCGTTCTTCATTATCACAGTATTGAAAAGAGTATTTGCATTTAATGTGAACTAATTATTGTGTTGCATATTGGCAACCCTGACATATATTTCTCGTACCAAAAATGTGTTCTGGTCAGAATAGTGTTCAATCCATGTTTGCATTATGAATACCGGAACATTTCGGTATTTCACCATTTTACAATTGAAAGGTTACTCTGATGGACAACCCTTCTTGGCAGTTAAAAAGTTGTCATAAACATATTTCTATAGGCTAATATTTGTCCAAAAAAAATGTTTCTTTGCTAAACAAAATTATGTTACCACGGTAACTATAAATCTGGCCTTAAAGATAAAACCACATCATTGGACATCCATTTTGGATCTAGTCCCAAAAATGACAAGTTTCTATGTTTTTATTTGCATCTTTCCCATCCTTCTAAAAAATGTCCAGAGTTCCATACAACACACAAACACATTGTAACAAAGAAACTAAGAGATATTTATACCCACGTGAACGTAGAAGGTGAATACATGTTACGCAGCCTCAGTTTATATGAAGGTTCTGGTGTGGAGATCTCTGGTGCGGTCCAGGGTCTCACACGACATTATGCAACTTCCTCCTCAATCTCTTCCTCTTCATCATCTTCAGTCTGAAGAATAATAAGCGACATTCTGGAAAGCACAGAGCTATGATACAGAACTTCTTAAAGCGAATGGAGGCTCTGTTCCAGATGTCTCCAGCTGGTGGTTCAGGGCTGAAGGAGCGGTGGTCACCCTGAGGAGCCTTCACATGTTTCATAGAAGAGGTGTAACGTTTAGAACACACCCTGCACCGCCCAAACCCAAGGCCTCTCGTCTCTCTAACCTTTGACCTCTTGACCGGGAGGATATCTGGAGTTCAGATTAAGATTCAAATGCCTGCCGCCACACAGGAGTGATCACATACTCGTCTTTTTTTTGTAACTTTTTAAAACTTTTTTAAGAGTCTTTTATTTTGAAAGGTCTGGTTTCCAGCGCCAGGCCTATCACTTCCAGGGTCATACTCTGCTGTTGTCTCAGGGTGCCAATTTGTCAGAGTGGTCTGGTGCTACTCGTCTCTCCTGGGCTTGCCTGGAGGAATCCATCGTCGGCCATCTTTGTCCCACTCCATTGTTACCCGGCTCTTAAAAAGAAACCTGCAATTGTATCATAATCTTTTTTTACCAGTAGTTGTATAACTTGACGCCTAGAGAGATGGGCAGTCCAAAGTGAGCGGGCTGACTGATAGATGATAAATATATGAGAGTATAAAACCAAAAGCACAGCAGGCGTGGTGGCGGCTCACGCTGGATTGGTTGAAGCCAGCGTTGTTATTTATGTCTGTGTGTGTTCTGTAGCTGCACTGCAGCCCTACCTTTCTGTTGCTGCGTGATGGTTTTTAATGTTTAATGTTTGTTTCGCTGCTTCTCTAAAACACACTGGCTCTCCGACTCCAAAGGTTGTTCTGAGAAGAACGTGGACATGACTTGCCTTTCTCACAGATTGCTCCACTTTATATGATATATATATATATATGAATATATGTATGCATACAAGTCCACTGGTATCCTGCTGTCACTCAGATAGGTGAGGTCAAGGCATTTTTGGGAAAAAAAAAAGATGTTTACAAAATGGCGGGCTGTCGTAGTTTGTCGACCGCGCTGCGTGAAAAAATGTTTGGCGACAATTGGACTTCACAGATGTTTTTTTTGTAGCACAAGAACAACCGACAGAGACAAAAAAAAATCAGTAATAGTGTTTATTTTCTCAACTCGTCTTCAAAAGTCCAACAGCTCCTTCAGGAGGGAGTCAGACTCACACGGACACACACACACACACACACACCTCCAATACTTGCCTTAAGACTCGGAGGCCAGGGGCTCTCTGGGGTTACATGGCCGTAAGCAGGGGCCCGGGGCCCGGGGCTCTGCTCTAGGGGCCCCCCGCCCAGCACCCACACGCCTGAGTCTCCAGGGCAGACTGCTCTCTCACACTTATCTACCTGTGAAATCCTTCATACCTCTTCATCACTGGTCGATGACTGTATCAACATGCGGTATCAGGTGTTTTCTACGTGGTTGCTACACAGATTATATATGGATTAATGTATTGGTAGCTTTTTTGGTGATGTTTCTTCAGTGTCCTAGCTCCGGAGGTCCTAGTCAGAGTCGTTTTGGTTTTCTTCAGATTTTCTTTTGCAGATTTTTCTAGAGGACTGTTTTGTGTTAATATTGTCCATTTGGAATAGCTGTTTGTTTATTTTATTAGCTTATTCTCTACTAAGAGTTCTTACCTTTTATCATTTTAAAGATGCCCCATGATCGTAATGAATTTAATGATTTAGTAACCGTTGTAAATATGAAATGTTGTGTAAATCCCCTTTTCATTCGTTTCAATTGCTAGTGTTCTATAAATGACTTTTCTTTTGACACCATTTCTGTTTAAGAAATAAAGAAACGTATCATGCATCGCCGTTCTCAGTGCTGTGTCGCAGAACGTGTACTGAGCGCGGAACCGCTGGGAACCTGACGGAGAACCCTGATATTTCTCATGCTTCTTATCGAAAAATACGAAAATAAGTGTTTGTCTGTAACCAAGAGTTTAGCACAGAAACAAAGATTCAACACATCAACAAGGATTCCACTTTAATAGAACTAGAACTCCACTTTAACAGACAGAAAACAGAACTAGGACAGCTATTAAAAAAAAAATTGATCATTTTTTTCCTTTGAAAAAATACTTCTTTGAAGTGCCCTTCTTTTTGGACTTTCTTGGCGATGATTCGTCGTCATTCTTGAGAGCTCTCTGATTGGTTTAGTGTGTGGTGGCTCCTCCCACATTCAAACTGTATTCACTGTACAACATTCTGAAACCTGCTTTGGTTCTCATCTTATGAGAAGTTCTGGAAGCTTTAAGCCAAATGAATTAGTTATTTATTACAATATTTAATATTCCTGCCTGTCCACCTAATCGGCTGGAAGGTGCTTATTAATCTTTAAAAAAGCTTTTTATTTAGACATTCCTTCAACCCAACACCACAAACCTTCTGTAGGCCTACATTTGTCTTTGGAAATATTTACAAATGTACAAAGCGTATGTTTTCCTGCATAATACACATGTTATCTTCCAACGGTTAGATGACCTAAATAACAACTAATGATGACAACGCATGAGGCCTGGGATGCCTCCTGTGTCAAACTCAAATCCTTCACTCATCATCGCAAACTCATCAAGTTTAAAACTCACATCTCAAACTAATAGTCTCTCAAACTCTCATCAAGTTTAAAACTCACATCTCAAACTAAGTCTCTCAAACTCTCATCAAGTTTAAAACTCACATCTCAAACTAATAGTCTCTTAAACTCTCATCAAGTCTACAACTCACATCTCAAACTAATAATCTCAAACTCTCATCAAGTCTAAAACTCACATCTCAAACTAATAATCTCAAACTCTCAGTCTAAAACTCACATCTCAAACCAATGACGTCTCAAACTCACATCTGAAACTCAAACATCTCAACACGTCTCACGCCTCAGATTGTCATCTTATAGTGTCTTAACAGAACATGTACATGAACATTTCCACTCTGAGCTGTTTGGCACCATCATGAGTCGCAAAGGCCCTCAAAGCGGCGCTGATCCAGTCCGGTTATTTCTTCATGATGGAGGACAGCTCCAGAATCATACTCTGAAAGACACCAGAGTGTACCTGTTAGATCTATACATATTACATTCTCATTCTCACATTCATGCAATCTAATCTAGAATGTTTAACAATAGATAATGTCATTAGTTGTCTTCAACGACCAAAAAGACTTATCATGAAGTGCAGCAGCATGGGATTGTAACTTTTTAACACATAAAAACGTCATGAAAAGGAATCTGTCGCGCTAACAAACCACTGGCGCGAGGCCACAACATCCACGGTGGTTCCCTAAAGGCCTCCGCGGCGCCGTCACCCATAGCCACAGTCCGGTGACCCTCGACCTTTGACCTCACCATAGACATCCTGCGGCCGCCGGCGCAGGGCGGGGGCGTGACGGGGGAGCTGTCGCCCGGCGCCAGACGCTGGGCCTCCACGTCCGTCCCGCTGCGGGAGTCCCCGCTGTCGGCCAGGCTGGCCAGCCGGCTCTCGGACATGCCCCGCGACATGAAGCTGGCCTTCCTGGTGGTGGGGTGGAGGCCACTGTCGGGCGAGTCGCTCACCTCGCTCAGCAGGTCCTTGCAGGCGCTGCTGACCCTGCTCTGCTTGCGCTGGCCGTTCCTCGGGGCGGGCGGGATCTCCGCGTGGCCCGCCGTGAGCGCGGCGCGCGGCTGGGCGCCAGCCGGGTGCCGCAGCCCGGAGCCCGGGGGCCCCGCCGAGTCGTCGCTGCTGCACGACGGCCTCCCGGGGTCGTCCAGGGTGTAGCGACGCCCCACCGCCCCCAGCTGCTGGGGGCAGAAGGGGAGCGGGGCGGGGCCGGGCCGCTGGCCGGAGGGGCCCGTAGCAGTGCCGTTGGTGTTGCTGGGGACCCCGTCCCGGTGGTGTTGGGGAGCCCCCGGCGGCCCGGCGGAGCCCGGGAGAACGCCGTGGGGGAGGAGCGTCGTCCGCTGGGGGGAGGAGCCAGAGAGGTGGCCTGCCGGCGGCGCCAGCGAGTTCTTCTTGGAGCGGCACACGCTGTCCTCGTCGCCGTACTTGTACCCGTACAGGCTGTCCTTGATCTTCTTCACCCCCAGGTGGAAGATCTCCAGCAGGTTGAGGAACAGGGACACCCCGGCGATCACCAGCATGAACACCAGGAAGATGTTCTTCTCGGTGGGCCGCGACACGAAGCAGTCCACGCTGTTGGGGCACGGCTCCCGCTCGCACTTGTACAGCGGCGCCAGGCCGATGCCGTACAGCGCACACTGGCCCACGATGAAGCCCACCTCCACCACGGAGCGGGTCAAGATGTGGAAGACGTAGGTGCGCAGCAGGGACCCCCGGAGCGGCGCCTTCCTCACCCTCTTGTGCTCGTCCAGCCGGCGGAGCTCCCGCTCCATCCGGCGGTGCTGGTCCTCCTGGATCCGCTCGCCGGCCTCCAGCTCCGCCTTCAGCCAGGCCTTCTTGCGGTGGCGCTCCTTGTCCAGCGCGCGGAGGCGGTAGAGGGCGTGGCCCATGTACACCAGCGACGGCGAGGACACGAAGATGATCTGCAGCACCCAGTAGCGGATGAGGGAGATGGGGAAGGCCTGGTCGTAGCACACGTTCTTGCAGCCCGGCTGCTCCGTGTTGCAGACGAACTCGCTCTGCTCGTCGTCCCACACGTCCTCCGTGGCCACGCCCAGCACCAGCATGCGGAAGATGAAGAGGATGGTGAGCCAGATCTTCCCCACGATGGTGGAGTGGATGTGGACCTCCTCCAAGATGCTGCCCAGTAGGTTCCAGTCCCCCATGTTGTGTCACATAGTGGTTTGGCTGCCGGGAGGGACGGTTGATGCAGTCAACAATTAACACCTCGTTGAAACCGACACAAACAAATCAACAGTCAATAGCATTGCCAAGTGCTAATAGCGTAGTCGCTAGGGGCGTTTCGACTACTGGGTTCGATCCCCGAGGCCTGCAGCCTACCTGGGGGCATCGTGGAGCCAGAAGCCTCCCAGCCCCTACATGCTCCTATGTCTGAATTCACTGTAAATCCTCTTGGATAAAAGCATCTGCTCAAATGGTACTAATTCAAAACAAATCAGATCACCAAAGATAGACTTACATTATTCTGATCGCTGCTCCATCTCCACCGTCAGTCCATGGAGGAAGAGCGTGTTTGTGTTTGGGATGGGCTGGGTTAGCGCTGGGACCGCGGCGAGGGCTGTATCTCCATGCTGCTGGTCTGAGGTACTTCTGGCTCATCTGTAAAGTAGGACTCCCAGTGCACAGCCATTGATTTCCCCGCCACGTGATCCGCAGCGCCCGGGGTCACTGTTCTCCAGCGGGACACTGGAAATGTCAGCGATAGTGCCAACGAGCACGTCAATAAGCTGCCGTGCACCCATTATGACTGCTGTGAACTGGTGCTGCTGCGGCCCACTGCGTTCTGGGGTCCCACCGACGTGGGCCGTGGTCGGGGTGGTGGCGGTCTGTGAGGAGAACGTCCTCGATAAACCTTTGATTCCGTACGTTGTATTCTTATGATGATTAGAAGTTTAGCATTGTCTACTGTAATTGGGGGGAAAATATGTTCTACATCTCAGCAGGCCTATAGGTTATTATAATCTGGAAGCTCCTCAGAGGCTGGGCTGTCATTTGTACTTTTATTGTGGTAGCGAGTATAGCCTCATGGTATGGATGCTCATCCATAGTTATTATTTTATAGTGGTAGTATAAATGGCTATCGTTTGTACTCCCTACTGGTGGCTTTGTCTGGGCAGCATTTTTTGATTTGTGTACTGCTACTGTTAGCTTGCTTCTGGTCGTGGATTATAGTAATTTGTACCTTTGCAAAGTTATAGGCTATGCTCTTCTACTTTTATTGATCTAGTCGTATAGCTTTTAATTGTTTAATTTTATTTTAAAATATATTCAAAAGTTAATTTTCTTTATTTAGTCCCCTAAAAACAGCATTGATGCAGATTTTAACAATTGTATAGTGCTGTTTAGGTGGAGTAACTCTCAGTAACTGCTCGGTACTTTACTAAGCGGCGGTCTGGAGTCAACAGCAGACAGTGAGGCCGTGTCCCCGCTGTCCTTTGTGGAACACATCAATTCAAATCACAAATTTAAAGGCAGGAACAATCTGATTCCCCCCCCCCCCTCACCCTCGCTGCTCCTCTGGACCCGGCTGGAGCCCCGGTCAGTCGAGGTAGACCGCCGCAGGCCGTGCCCTGGATTACAGCACTTGGCCTACTTTGAGGAGTATTTTGGTCTTCTCTGTGGTGAACACGTTCATTATTATTCATCATTATAATGCGCTCCTTGAGATTCTAATCATGGCGTCAACTCGTGATCCCCAGTAGACACCAGGCGACAGAATAAATAAATAAAACTTTATTTTCCGTTAAGAATTATGTACAATATTCACAATGAAGAGTCATTGTACAACATCACATCTTCATTCAAACAAGGATGAAGAACGTTAATTCAGTTTATATGGACATGTAAATGAGCTATAGTTATTAAACAGGAACACCCTCACACAAACCAAGCTCATGAGCCAATCAGCAAACGGCAATCTGCACCCCTAAAAAATTTGCACTCTTACACATTTTTAATAAACTGACGAAATGATTGACCCACAAACAGGAAATCAATCCGTTGTGACTTATATTCTCTCTTGCGGCAAGTAGTGTGACGTTTGGCAAAAATAATAATAATAGTATTTCAACTGGTGTGCCATACTAAACAAAATGAATTTGACTTCAACTCAACCTTTGAAGAGGTTGAGATAAGCGCGTGTCAGTCGGCAGTGTTTGTCATGTTTAATGGTTTAAAAACAAAGTCCTTCTTTTCTTGCCGAGGCCCCTCAAGAGTCCACCAAGTCTGTTGTAGTATTTGGTAAGAGAAGCCCTTCACCCTGCACAGGCCTGGCTCCTCTCCCACTTGACCTTATCAGTTGTGTTTGACTCGGTGACCTCCCCCCCCATGGAGTCCAGTCTGTACCCGGGCCGCAGAACATCCCATAGTAAGTCCAACAAGAGGCCGTCAAGGGGAAGCATTATCCATCTTCCCCTGTTTCTTGAACAGCTTCATCAGCTGAGAGAACCTCTCTGCAATCTGGGAGGGATGGAGGACATTTCAAGTTGACGTTACGTCTCGAGAATCAGAACATGAAAGGATGCAATCTGTGTGCATTCTAAGGTAGGGATAGTAGGTAGCTGGGACTGTGTACAAGGGATCATGTGTATGTATGTATGTATGGATGTACGTACCTGGGCCGAGGACTTGTCGAGCTTCTCAGATAAGACAGAGAAGGTCTCCCGCGACGCTCCCTTGGTCTTCAGGTCCAGCAGGATAGCTCGGTCTTCATCTCTGAAAAGCACCACGAGTCAGGGGCGTGCGCTCATACAACAGACAGAGCTTCTGGAGATGGTCATGAAGCTCTGAGAAAACCATCAAGGTAGATCTCCTTTGCTTTTATCTTGTGCTAGTGTGTGTTTACTCCTTCTGGTGTGAGAGCTTAAATGTGGTTACATTTGTAATTATTCATTCAATGTATAGGGTGGTTAATTTCCCCAAACAAGACGTGTAATGAAATGGAGGTTCTGGTGGGATGACTTTGTGTGGTCTAACTTGGGAGCAGTGCCGCAAAATGTTCTACAACGTTCATCTACTGACCTGGTCCAGGCAACGACCACCTCCCCCTTCTTCTTCACCACGTTCTTGGCGGACAGGCTTGATGGGGGAGTCTTCGGCGGGGACTCTGTGTCCTTGCTCTTCCCCCGCTTAGAGCTCCTCTGCTCCGACGTCCTCGCCGAGACCGCCTTCCTCTGCCTCCTGCCGGCCCGCCCCTCCTCCTTCTTGGCCCGCTTGGACCGGCTCTTCTCCTGGTGCATCTTCCGCTTCCTGCTGACCGTGCGATCCGCCGGGGAGCTGCAGCTGCTGCCGTCCTCCACGATGGCAAGTTGGCCCTCGGACGCCGTGGAGATCTCCATCTCGTCCGCAGACGTCGCCGAGTCCGAAGGGCGCGGCGGTGGCTCTGCACCGCTGGCCTGAACCTGCGGACCTTCCGGAGCGGCCGCGGTCGTCTCCTCTGGAGCGGGCGGAGGAGCTGTCTGGAGACTCGGCTCCTTGCTGAAGCTCTTCTCTAAAAAGAGCGCTTTGGGCACGCGCTCTGCCGTGCATGGTTCCGGCGCGTGCGGGTCCGTCTCCCCGCGGCCCCGGTCTTCCTCCGTCAGCGTCCGACTCAAGCTGTCGTCGTCGTCATCGGTGAGTGTGGCATCGGCGGCCTCCACCGCAGACTGCCGGATCCTGACGATGAAATGGTCATTTGACCTCTCCATGACTACGGCCTGCATGGGCAGGTGGGGCTTGAACTGGAACAGCACCGAGGCCGCCGCCTCCCCAGTGCCGGCGGTGGCCGTGGAGGCGGTGGATGAGCACAGGCTGGAGTCGGAGTTGTCCGTGTCGAGCGCCAGGTGCAGGTCCTGCTGCTCCCAGGCGTCCTCGCCGTCCAACAGCGCGTCCTCGCCGAAGTGGGCGCTGATGACGCTCTCGGGCGTGGACATCATGTCCACGGCGCGGGGCTGCAGGAAGCTGAGGTGGCTGTCGGACTTGAGCGGGGAGGGGATGGTGAGGGACACGGCCAGGTCGTCGGCCAGGAGAGAGTAGGACCTCTGGGCGTTCGCCCCGCCAACTGACGGCAGCTCCAGCAGGCAGCTCTCGTCGAACATGGCCGGGTTCAGGGGCATGTGGAGAGCCTTGGGCTGTGGGGAACACAGCTTGCTTGGGGAACACAGCTTGCTGGGCGAGATGCTGGACCACGCGGTGATGAGTTTGGACGGGGACGTCACAAATTTAGTTGGAGTGACGAATTTCCCGGGAGAGGCAAATTTGGATGGTGAAAGAAACTTGCTGGGAGAGGTGATGCTGAGCAGGCTGTCCCCAGGTTGGAACTCCTTTCTAGGGGTGCTGAGGGACCAGGATGTAGCATCTCCAGCCGCCACACTGGCGTCCAGCAGATCTGATCCCTGCATGAGGCATTTAAAGATCTCCCCCATCTGGGTGTCCCGGACCAGGTTAAAGGTCAAGCTGGAGGCCTGCTGCTCTGTGAGGATCTCGAAGTCCGACCGATCCTGGATGGTGCCGCTGTGAGAGAGTGTAGATGTCCGGTGACTTTTCTCGGGAGTTAAAGGAATACTGGGAGGAGGGAATCCAGCCACCGGTAGATTTGGCTCAGGGTCTGAATTCTGCCTCTCCATGTGGGTTATCCTTATATCTTTCCCTCTTCCCAGGCCCGTTCTAGACGGCACCACAGGACTGGGTTTAATTCTGCGCTGGATGGTTTGAACGAGCTTCTGTTTAGGACTAAGGCTCAGTTTCAGTGATGTTTTGAGGGGTGACTTCTTATGGATTTTTACATTTTTGGGTTTTGCGACCTTCTGCTCGGTGTTTACTGCACTGTGCGTCACTGTCTGCTTGCAAAAGGTTGTTAGTGCCAACTGGATGTCCATGAATAAGTAATCAAGCTGAACATCCACAAACTCCCACAGACGCTGTTTCAAGTTGGTGGCCTGCAGGTCGAATATGCGGTTGACGATGCCATTGTTCATCACTTTCCTGAAAACGGACACGACCAGTTTGTTCAACCTGGCTTTCAGCTCAACGACCTGAGTGCTTATCTCACCAAAAATGCCATTTTCCACATACTCCAAGAAGGACTGCTGGAAGTGGTCCATCATGGCGTAAAAGCTCTTCTTGGGGAACACCTTATGGAGCTTCATGTACTTTTTACGGATCTGAAAGCGGACCTTCTTGAGTGTGTCCATGACCTCCTCCATGGAGCTGAATGTCGTTTGCCCCCCCACAGGACACACCTTCTTAAACCGGCTCTTCCCCGAGGACGGGCTCGCCGTGGGTGGAGTCACAGGCCCGCCGGCACCTTTCGCAGATAACCGCTTCTCCTCCGAGCTTTGCTTAGCTGCCCGTGATGTGGATTTTGGACTGGGTTTGTTCTTTATGTTGTTCGCCGTCCGAGTCAGTTTGGACCGCAGTTTGGGAGGGGATACGTCAGTGGTAGCTTCGTTGCTATCGCTCAGTATTTCCCCTTCCTCCAGGTCGCTGGAGGAAGGGGAAACCCCGTCAGAATGGACGGGTAGACAGGCCAGAGAGGTCTCCGGAACCGGCTGGGGGTCCTGAGCCACGTCTGGTTTCATGGAATTGGAAACAACAGAGGTGCTGCAGAAATCTGCCGCAAAGAGGGAAAGAAAGAACATTGTATCAATGAAACAAACTGAATATTAACAAAATGATTTTGGTTTACAATGTGGACAGTGGGTGAAGGACATCAGAGGAGACGGTTGACATGATATCACCAGACCAGTGAGGGGGGGCGCAGCGTCGGCCTTACCTCTCTGGAGGCTCTTGACGTGGGGTGGCTTGGCAGTGACGTGGCGGTGGGCTGCGGGCCTCTTGGCCGGCGGCACGGGGCTCCGGAGAGGACTGATGACGTCCGGGATGCTGCGGAGGTTCTTCAACGTGAGCATCATGGAGTCCTCGTCGTGGAGCAGGGGCCCCGAGCTGGACGGCTCGGCGCTGGCCTCGTCCGTCTCCACGCTGCGGCGGCGGCGGCGGCGCCGGTCGCAGGATCCGTAGCCCTTCACCGGCGTACATTCTTGGACATGTTCCCGTTTCCCCGGCGACGTCATGTCCTCTGTTGTGCTGCTCACCTTGGACACGCCCACACAGCTCACCGAGGAGCTGGGCTCGTTGCACGAGACACCGTCGCTGCTGCCGTCGCTGTGCGTGAGAACGTAGATGGCTTCAGGCAGGCTAATGTCTCCCTCAGGAAGGGCCTCCAGGGTTATGGTGCTGGACACCGTGTCCGAACCTTTGGGACTGCTACCCCGGGGGTCGAATTCTCCCTCGTGGGTGGGGTCTGGCGTGGAGGCCAGAGCCACGGGTTGTAGATGGTTGCTGGGTGGGCTTTGCAGACCTATTGGGCTGTCCTTTTCCTTATCTTCAGCAGCACCAATACTTGTGGCTCCAGAAACAGGGTTTATGATTGGACAGGGGTTTGACATTGTTTTGTGAACTTCATCAGAAACAGGCTGTATGATTGGACAGGGGCTAGACACCATTTCGTGAACTTCTTCAGAAACAGGACTGGTGATTGGGGAGCAGCAAGACATCTTTTTATTATCCACTGGTGCTGTTGGTGGACTCTCTTGCAACTCACGCTCTGCTTCCAGCACAAGAGGTTCGGTGGATTCTGTAACTTCAGAGAGTTTCTCAAGGTTGTCGTTTTGTGGCTGGCTGCCTTTGGGGTCTTCTGAAATGCTAACTATTTCATCCTCATGGGGATTCAAAGTTTCCAACACCTCAATCTCGACTGGATTTTTGGGTGAGGGGCACTGCACGTTTTCAGCTGGTAATTTTGAACTAATGATGTCCTTAGCCACTACAGGAGAATTTAGAGTTGGTTGATCAGCATTTATGCTTTCTTTATCCTCAGGGACATCACATCCTGAGGTCACTGGTTCAGGAAGGACTTCTGCTTGCTCGCTGACCACCTCTACGCTGGTTTCGGTTGTAGTCAAACTTCGGTCTTCCTCAACTTTTTCTGTGGAACATTTCTCATCTGTAGATGTCTGAATAGCTGAAGATGGCTTTGTATATTGCTCCTTGTCATGGTTGATCTCCATTTCATTCATGCTGCCCTCTATTTCATCTATGATTAGAAACTCTTCCAGGTTAGGCTGATCATCGTCGCCTCTGCTTACAGTCTCTCTATCCTCTTCTTCTTCCCCTCCTGCCTGTGGGACCCCCTGTGGGACACAGTCCTTCTGAGTCTGAGGTTTCTTCACGGGGGAGAGAGTGAGGTTCAGAGTCTCCATGAAGCACAGCTTCCTGTTGGGACTGTTCTCCTTCAGACCCTCCACCTGGGCTGGAGCATTGCTGTCCACCTCCTGCTCCACATCCTTAATGGACTTCTCTGCTTCTCTGCTCTCCACTCTTCTTCTCCCCTCATCCCTCGACCTGCTCCTGTCCGAGTCTCTGGGCTTCTCACTCCTCTTCTCCCGCCTCTCATCCTCCCTCCGCCTCTCAGTCTTCCTTCTTTCCTCGCCAGAGGGATCTGCTCGGTCGCCCTTCCACCGGGAGGACTCCCCGTTTCTGTCAGCATGGTGCTTCGTGGTCGCAGTCCTTCGGTCTTTACTGCTACTGCTCAGTTTCTTCTGGCTCGTCCTGTCTGCATGCTTGTCTTGTCTATGCTCTCGAACCGAGTCCCTTAGGTGTGACTCTTTAGGTTCTTCGCTGTTCTGATTGGACTCTGAGGAAGAGAGTTTGGCCTTATCTTGCTTCCTGTCCAGACTTCTAGAGTTGGGACTCTTCGCTCTCTCTGAACTGTGACGTTCCTCAGCATCTTGAGAACGGCTACTTTTCAGTAACCTGTGGCTTATGTGTTTCATCCTGCTATCTTTCTCTTCTCTGTGAGATTTATTTCTACGATTCGTTTCGCAGTCCTTACTGGGCTCTGAACTGGACTTGAATCTCTTATCACTTGGTTGCGATCTTGTCTGGCTTCTGGGCTCTTGCTCTTTGTGCTTCGAAGTAATCGGTGTGTTCAGCTCACCAAGTTCTGGAGACAAGCCAGAGGAGGATTGGCCCAAAGACTGGGATTCTACATCCAGTTGTTTAGCCATTACTTCTGAATCTAATCTTGAAGAACATTTGGGAAGGGCACCAGTGAGCTTTGATTTGCTCGTCTGGAGACGTGTGGCATCAGGTCGCTGTGCTGCCCCATCTTCTACCTTGTCCGGAGGTGGGGGTGGAGGTAAGGACTCTGGACGGATGTCCTCATGAGGTGGGGAGGGTGGTCGGGGCTGGATGACCTGAGGTGGGGGAGGAGGTGGGGGAGGGTCCACTGTTGGTGGAGGAGGTGGGGGAGGGTGCACTGTTGGTGGAGTAGATGGGGGAGGGTGCACTGTTGGTGGAGGAGGTGGAGATGGTTCTTTACTTGCGGAAATTCTTGAAGAAGTCCTGATTGGCTTGGGCGGAAGAAGTGAAGAAGGAAGAGGAGGGTTGGTTGGTGGTGCAGACGGTGTAGAGGTGGAGGAGATACTTTCTTTTTTCTTGCCATGTCCAAGTTGGGATGGAGAAGGAAGGGGGGATTCTGTTGGGGGGGCGGGAGGTCTAGTGGAGATGGAACCAGCTGAAGAGGTCCTGCTAGGCGGATGTTTGGGTGGAGGAGGGTTTGTTGGTAAAGGGGATGGCTTGCTTTGCTGCGGCTGGGGCAAAGAAGGGCGCGTGGTCTCTGTAGGGGGGGCGGGTGGTCTACAGGGGGTTCCGGAGGACCTGCTGGGCCGGTGTTGGGACGAACGAGGGTCGGTTGGTGTAGCAGCCGCCCTGGGGGAGGTGTGGGCCGCAGACGTCCTCCTCGGTTGAGTGTGGGGTCGACCACGTGCAGGAGGTACAAGGGGCGGAGTTTGCGGAGCAGGCAGCGCACAGCTGGTGGAGCTGGTTGAAGAGCTCCTGCTGGGCCCATGCTGGGGTGGAGGAGGGTAGGGTGGTGTTGCAGGTGTTCTTGGGGTGGGGGCGATGGAGGCAGGCTGAGGCCGAGGTAGTGACGGTTTATTTGCGTGGTTGTTTGGAAAGGTCCTCCACTGGCCGTTGGCACGTGGATTGTATTGATTTGACCCGCAGCTGAAAAAAAAAAAAAGTAGATTAACGCAAAATCATCAGGAAACAACACAATACAACAAAATACTGGACTGTTACTTTATGAACCTGCAATGTTCCCTCCTAATCAAGACGTGTCAATACACGTCAAGGGTTTTACCTCTGGTTCAACCTCTCGATCTCTTGGTCTTTCCGGAGCACTTCCTGACGAGCGGTTTTAAGGAGCGCTGAGATGTTCTTTTTGAGGCGCAGGTTCTCCGTGCTCAGACTGGTGTTCTGGAAGAAAGAAGACATGCTGTTTGGTGCATCAACATGGAAGCATTCATCACTCGAACCCCATTAGTTCAATAACACTGTAATCACAGTGGAAGCCGTTAAAAGTCACCAACCTGCGTCTCGGTTTGGGTCAGCCTCTTACGCAGCTCTTCAATCTGGCTCTGAGCAGCCAGGAATCTGGCCTTCAGCTGAAGAACAACAACGACAAAAAGAATGTTCTTTTTCGAGGAAAAGAATAATTTTTCAAAAGCGATCGGCAGTAGCTCAGTGGACAGAGTGGGTCGTCCACTAACCGTAGGGTCGGCGGTTCGATCCCCTTGATATTTATCGATCCTGTAGATATTTATCTGTAGATATTTATCTGCACTTTATGTTTAGTGTTGTCTTAAGTTTAACTTAGTTTAGTTTAGTCTTATGTTTAACTTAGTTTAATGCTAGTTGTCAAGTTGTTCTTAACACTGCACATCTGGAGTTAGTAGAAACAGAATTTCAGTTCTCTGTGTAATGTACTGTTACATGGCTAACTGACAATAAAGTCCACTTGAACTTGAACTTGATCCCCCTCCTCCAACTGTCCACATAATTGTAAGTTGCTTTGGACAAAAGCGTCTGCTAAATGCCCCTTTACCTTTACCCTTTATCTCGAAGCAGGTGGAAAAATAAAAGCCAGCATTCTCTGATAGCATTATGCCAGTCCCAATCTAGAAATAACCTGAATTAACTGATATCCTTCACACCCGTTCACTTGCAGATGCCATTTCAGCATTGGAAGCCTCTGTTGTCGGTCTTAGTTGGCCTATCAGAGAATGAATCAAAGCCTCTTGTGTTTGTTAGGACGCGTTACCTCCTCGTAGGATGAGTCCTTGCTCTTCACTTCCTCTGTCAGGATTTCTTCATAAAGATCCATGGACTCCTTCACCCGCGGAGAGAACAGCATGGAGGGGGTTTCTGCAAACGGCCACAAAAGACATCCAGCTTCATCAGTTAAAACTAGCATCTTATCGATGGATATGAGGGTGTGTTGATCAATGACCGCTATGGGGTGGTGGGTATTTTTTTTTATTTTTTTATTACATTTGATTCAACTTTATTGTCATTGTGCAGAGTACAAGTACAGGGACAATAGGGTATGTGTGGATCAGTACCTGTGGTGTGGGTGGGGGTGTCACAGAGACCAGAGTAGATGTCCACTGACTCTTCATCACAGTCCTTTGTCAAGACTGAGGACAGGAGGAATGCAATTATCTTAGTTTAAATTGGACGCCACCTATTATAACATACACTATAGGTATGGAGAAACCTGTCATAAAATGATGTGTTGGGAATAAATTGAAGTCATTGTTAATCTAACATTTAATCTCGTACTTACAGACGTCAGCCCCACTGGCATTATAGTCTTCATCATACAGGAGATCCATTGTTCTAAACCTGGCTTGGACTCAGTCGCTGCACAGCTAGTTCCTGACGATGACAACAAACAACATTCAACGATCAAGGTAGTTTCAGAGGAGAACTCTCTAGCTACAGCACACAGAGGCCTACAGTAACGATAAGGCAGTGCATGGTTAAGAACCCGAACCCGAACCACGAGACGTGACCCCACAGAGAGGGACCATGACACTCAGAATAACCCGTCCTGTGGCATCCTAATGGACCATCGGACAGTGTCCACTAAAACAAGGTGCATCATAAACCAGGGGACCAGGACTACGTGTACTGGGCTGAAAGGACTGCGCTCTGGTGACCCGACACGCGCGTTCTGGTTCTGGGCACCAGAACCTGAACCCGCTGTCATCGGGGCTCCGGGGCTCCTCCGAGGGTTAAAACACAGTAATAACATAGTCATTGTGCATAAGGTACTGCTCACCGCTGCGTGTCGGGCCGCGGGTCCGGGTGCCCCGGGGTGTTGTTGAGCTGGCTGCAGGGCTGCTGGGGTGGCGCCAACTCTTCATTGTTCCGGAAGTGGGGACATTTTCCCGCGGTGCGTCCAGAGAACCGTCCTACGACGTCTCCCTCAGCCGAGTCAACCCGACGGGCTACGAACTGTGACGCACAAGCACCGCTCCTATTCGTTCTGTCGACGCAAATAAGCGGACAAAAATGCCAGGGACGGAAAACGCACAAAAAGTCCAAATGTTTCGCTCTATAACAGGGTTAGTTGCTCCCTCCGACGGCGATGGGGTTCTGTCGCTCGACGTGACGTCACCAAGGCGCCCTGAATCCGTCGCTCGGCGTGACGTCACCAGGGCGACGCTGGGAGACGACCCGGAAGTGGTTCTGCTCCGCTCACATGTGGACGGGAGTTGAACACTGACGGGGAACGTGCTTGTGTGTTGTGGTGCATCCTAACAGACGAGTGATGAGCCCCGTGGTTTGGTGGATCAATAATCAATTCACACGTTCGCTGAGTGCTCGCTGTAGGTTGTATTGATTGTAGGGATTTCCCACCACAAACGACAGATGATACCATGGAGAATTTAGAACTGAGCCTGTCATCATTGGGCATCATATCGCGGCACGTTGACAAAAGTCACAACGAACTCAGTCAGTATTTGGCAAAACAGGTAAGATGTGTATCTCTCTTATTTATTTGGGAACCTGAATGCATGTCGATGCGTGAGGTGTTTGCACTGTGAATGGAGCGAATCATGTCAGCATGCAATCCCCTGAAAATGTTCACACAGTTAGTATAAAATATCTGACCTAAAAGAAACACCTGCAGTGTGTACGTACGTCATGTTCCATTGCTAATACTGTACAGACAAAACTTGGATTCAGGTCGGACTTCATCTGCGTAAATCAATGTTTCCATTGAGACCCTAAATCCTTTTTTTTTTTTTTTTCTAATTCCCGTGAACCGATCCGTCACCTCCAGATATGGAACCAGCAGGACAGGCAATGCATCCTGGGATGTTTGGCCCAGCTGCTGCTGGAGAAGGACTACACCTTGTTGATAGCCCGGCACCTCCGGCCCCTGGTTCTGGACCTGCTGGAGAGGAACGCTGAGAGGGTGAAGGCAGGCGGTCGCATCAACCATGACCTCCACGAGCGTCTGTGTGTGGCCCTCAGCAAGCTGCTGGGCGTCCACCCCGACGTCCAGGCGTGAGTAGACCTCCGGCCCGCAGGTCCCAGGTCCCAGGTCCACGCGGGCCCAGGCCTTCGTCCAGGACCTTCATCCATCCTGTTTGTTGAATCATATGGAGCAGGCGGGGGTCAGGGCTTCTTGCTCAACGATGTCATTGTGTACCAGGAGAGAACCAGACCGGTCCGGTTGTAGGAGTACAGTGAACGGTTCCGCTGACGGGACTCTGCAGGGTCCTCCTGATCTGTATCTGTGTTCTGTAAATATTGCAATACAATCTGAAGCGGTCTGTTGTGGTCCAATTTGACATTTAATTTGATATTGATTTGATATTGATATCTATTATTTATTTGTGTAACGTACACGTCATGGCTCTGGTTCTGTGGGTCCGAGTCCATTGTTGTTGTTTTTAACGAATGGGGCCTAAAACCCTGGCTCCCTACCTAGCTGAACCACGCTGTCCTCCCCCTCCCAGCTTCGCGGCACGGTACTTCGGCGGCGCCCCACCCGTGTTCCAGCGCCTGTTCTTCAGCAGCGAGGAGGCGGCGGCCGTACAGTACGGGCCGCGCCGCATGAAGCTGCGCGACCTGATGGCCGCCACGCTGCGCTTCCTGCACAGCGACGGCGCCAAGTTCCGCGTCCTGTGGGACTGGAGCCCCTGCGTGTCCCAGCTGCTCACCAGCGACGTCATGGTCCGAGGGTGGGTGTCCCCCCCCCCGTCTGTTGAAGTCATCCCTTCAGGGCCCGGCTGGGCCTGCAGGCCTGTGAGGGTTTAGAGGCCTGTGGGGGGGTTGGAGGACAGACTCTAAGGACAGACTCTGAGGACACTGCTCCCCGAGCGCCGCGGCCTACTGGTTAGGGCTTCGGACTTGTAACCGGAGGGTTGCCGGTTCGAACCCCGACCAGTACGAACGGCT